>CAXKVI010000011.1:629055-1064403 GCA_964058755.1 Campiglossa producta
ACCAAGCCACATGGCTGTCCCCTGATCAAAGAACTAGAAACCAGATTGATCATGTCTTGATTGACGGCAGACATAGCTCCACCGTTCTGGATGTGCGTACACTGCGTGGTCCCAATATTGACTCTGACCATTATCTTGTCGCAGCCAAGATACGCACACGCCTCTGTGCAACGAAGAAAGTGCGCACAGTAACGGAAGGAAAGTTTGACGTCGAGAAGCTGCGCATGACACAGACAGCTGATAATTTCACAACTCGACTCTCACACCTGCTAGCAGAGGGCAATCCTCGACCTAACGATGTAACGGAGCAATGGAAGCATATCTCTCACTCATTGCGTACCGCCGCTGAGGCCACTATAGGGTTCCAGCGAGCCCGCAAGAATAACTGGTACGATGAGGAATGCAAGACTGCCGCGAAAAAAAAGGACGCTGCCTACAAGGAGACGTTGCGAACGGGCGCAACCCGCAGTGTATGGCAACAATATCGTGAGGCAAAGAAAGAAGAGAGACGCCTTTTCAGAAAAAAGAAAAGTGAGGCCGAAAGGCGTGAGTGTGAGGAGCTTGAGATGCTGGCTGACAGGAATGATGCCCGAAAATTCTATGAAAAGATCCGGCGGATGACGGAAGGTTTTAAGACCGGGGCAAGCTCCTGTAAAGACAATAATGGCGACCTGGTAACCGACGTACAAAGTGTACTTAAATTATGGAGGGAGCACTTCTCCTCACTGCTAAATGGCGAGGGAGACGTCGAACCCGATACCCCAATCCCTGACGATGGGAAAGTCGTCCCACCACCTGACTATGATGAAGTGAGGATAGCTATATCCCGGCTCAAAAACAACAATGCGCCTGGAAAAGACGGACTACCCGCCGAGCTGTTCAAACACGGAGGCGAAGAGCTAGTAAAATGCATGCATCAGCTCTTATGCAGAATATGGTCAGACGAAAGCATGCCTCCGGATTGGAATTTAAGTGTGCTTTGCCCAATCCACAAAAAAGGCGATCCCGCTAACCGCACCAACTACCGCGGAATTAGTCTTCTTAATATCGCATATAAGGTTCTTTCTAGCGTGTTGTGTGAAAGGCTGAAGCCCATCGTAGACAAACTGATTGGACCTTATCAGTGTGGCTTTAGACCTGGTAACTCTACCATCGACCAGATTTTCACGATACGCCAAATCCTGGAGAAGACCCATGATAAGAGAATCGACACTCACCATCTCTTTGTCGATTTTAAAGCCGCTTTTGACAGCGTAAAAACGAGTTGCCTGTATGCCGCCATGTCTGAATTTGACTTCCCTGCAAAGCTTATACGGCTTTGCCAAATGACGTTGAGCAATACCAACAGCTCCGTCAGAATCGGGAAGGACCTCTCTGAGCCATTTGAAACCAAACGAGGCTTCAGACAGGGCGACTCCCTTTCATGCGATTTCTTCAATCTGATGCTGGAGAAGATAATTCGAGCAGCAGAGCTAAACCGCAATGGTACAATCTTTTACAAGAGCGTGAAATTGCTGGCGTATGCCGATGATATTGATATCATTGGCCTTAACAACCGCGCCGTAAGCGCTGCCTTCTCTGGACTGGATAAGGAAGCGAAAAAAGTGGGTCTTGCCGTGAACGAGGACAAGACGAAGTATTTGCTGTCATCAAAGAAAGAATCGGCGCACCTGCGCCTTGGCAGCCATGTCACTGTTGATAGTTACAAATTTGAAACTGTGAGGGACTTCGTCTATTTGGGAACCAGTATCAACACCGAAAATAATATCAGTCTAGAAATCCAGCGGAGAATCACTCTTGCCAACAAGTGCTACTTTGGACTGAGTAGGCAATTGAGAAGTAAAGTCCTCTCTCGAAGAACAAAGATCACGCTCTATAAGTCTCTCATCATACCTGTCCTGATGTATGGCTCATACTCATGGACAATGTCAAGAGAAGATGAGATGGCCCTTGGAGTATTTGAGAGAAAAGTTCTGCGGAAGATTTATGGTCCTTCCCGTGATGCCAACGGCGAGTATCGAAGGAAATTTAACGACGAGCTGTACGAGCTCTGCGCAGATCTGACCATAGTCCAGCGAATTAAAGCCCAAAGACTCCGCTGGCTGGGCCATGTTATGCGAATGGACAAAGAAGCTCCAGCACAGAAGGTTCTCCTATCGTCGCCTGAATTCGGTAGCAGAGGAAGGGGGAGGCCTCGACTGAGATGGAACAACAGGTGGAGGATGACTTGAACTCCCTTGGGGTTTCCAATTGGCGTCAGTTATCGCTAAAAAGGAATGACTATCGTGCTTTGATACGAAACGGCCAAAATCGCTTAGGCGGTTAAGCGCCAATAAATGATGATGATGATAACACGTGAGGAAGTAGGTACGAGGATCCCATCCGTGAGGCTCCACGTCACACAAGGTAGGTTAAAGTCGCCAAGCACTACGATAGAATCGGAAGAACCAAGCATAGAAGAAACAGATTTCACTACAGAAGAGTGTTTCATATAAACGGAAATGTGAGATTGAGGTGGAATATAACTTACCACAAAGTACTTGTAATTTGTGAAAAGTTTTATCCGTACGCAAAGAAGTTCAACGTCATCACAGTCAGCAAAGGATATTTCTTCAGCAGAAAAACTGGTGTCGACAGCAATAAGTACTCCTCCCCCAGTCTTTTTCACACGGTCTTTTCTAAATATTTCAAACTTATCCGATAACAACTCTGCATTAAACACACTTGGTTTCAACCATGTCTCAGTAAAAACAAGTACACTATAGTTTAAGTCATGACTTTTTAAATACAGATCAATAAGCCTAGTGTTCAGTCCTCTGACGTTCTGATAAAAGACATCAAAAGTTGTATCATCTATCAGTTTTTTGAAGCAGAGTCTGGGTTAGGAACACGCGCGACGTTGCCAGACCTTTGTCGTGATCTGTACACAAACTCGCGAACAAACGCATCATCAGGCCAGAATGATTTATTCAGGACAACATCAAAGCAATCCGAAGAGATGTTAATTTTGAACGATGATATACTAGTATCATGCGTAGAATTAAATTTCACTAACTTCAAGAAAGAAGGCGAAAGTTTAGATTTAATGTAACTTTCTAAATCCTCCAAAGTAGTTTCTTTAGCAAAGCGCGAAACAAAAATGGATTTCGGCCGAGGGACAACAACTAGCTTTGTAAGTAAAGCTTTCCCAGAACTAGGCCCAGGTTCCTGATTCTCAATAAGGGGAACAGGTACAGGTGGAATGGGGGAAGAGGTTTTCCCAGCAACCTCCGTAGAGGCCTGCACAGTGGTCTGCGAAGTAGTTTCAGCAGGGGCTTGCGCATATGTTTTTGAAGTGGTTTGCGCATACGTTAAGACGTTTTCATCTGCCTCCACTGCATTTGACGTGGTTTGTGCAGTCTCCATAAGGGCTACATCACCCGTTAAAGCTCTAGACCTGGTGACGCGGGCACTAGCTGCCGGTTGTTGCGGGCTCGGGGAATTAAAAGAGATCAAACGGTTCTCACAGGGACCAAGGCTACTCTTAGAAGGCTGCGAATTCGTCGATACCTGCGTTGCATTAGGCAGTTGTGGCGAATCTAGACGCTTAAAAGAAAGAAATTCCTCTTCGTATTGAGAAAATTTTTTGGTAAGGATACTCAGCTCCTTCCCGATTTCCATAAAACCATTTCTCAATGTCCTATGTAACTTGCTAATCTCAATGTCAATTACGTTACATTTAGGACATGACCAACGAAGTCCTACTCTTTTATTTATTAGGTCTAAGGCCCTACCGTTTATATTAGCGCATTTTAGGTGCGCCATGCCGTCACAAAGCCAGCAAGTAACAAACTGATCAGAATCGTTTCTTACTTTACAAGTGGCAACAATGCAGATCATGATGACAAAAAAAAAAATCCGATATAAACGGCACTCAGAGAAACGACAAAAAAGTTATTTATGAGCACTTGTTTAAGAAACAGACAAAAATTTACCGAAAGCGATAAATGTAAATAGAAACAACAAATAGCGGGCGCAGCAGAAAGAAAGAACAATGCACGCACCCAAACACAAGAAAAAATATAAATAAAGAGTTATTCTGGACCTCTGGCAACAGCTGTATATAAACAGGAACAGCAAGCAGCGAACAGCGGACACAGCGGAATGAAAAGTGCAAACACCAAATTAAAAGCGGCAAACACCAACAATTATACAGCAGCTTTTATATTCGATGAAATATTTGCGATGATAAAATAACAAATAAAGTCACTTAGTTTGCTACTTATGTTCTGATAAACACCGCTATAGCAGAGTATCCAATTAATAGTTTTTATTAAAGAACTAAAAGAAGTT
The DNA here is from genome assembly GCA_964058755.1 of Campiglossa producta. Lineage (NCBI taxonomy): Eukaryota > Metazoa > Arthropoda > Insecta > Diptera > Tephritidae > Campiglossa > Campiglossa producta. The sequence continues at coordinate 633,388 of CAXKVI010000011.1, forward strand.
TTATTAGTTAAATTAATGTTAAAAACAAGAAAAATCACAGAGCGATTAAAAACACGTCCGCACCAGACAGAGTTGTATACGAATTGAATATCATTCAATACTTTGGCTATGGCTGATCCACCAGATGCTATACCACCTAGTGCGCCTAACGCTGTTAAAACAGGAAGCAGTGGTAAAAATCCACCAATTTTTGGGACTGGAATTATTCTCGGTATGTTAACTTTTTTATTTTTAAAGCTAGACTTTATAGCATTCTGAGAAATGTTATAAGCCTCATTAAATGACTGCGGTTTCTTTTTCTTAATCATGTTAACACCAATTTTAATTGCCCTCAAAAATATTTTGTTTGATGGTACTTTACGGGGATTCGCCTTTTTTACGTTTTTTACATTTAGATGTATTTATTTTCTTATTTTTAATACCCATTCCGAATTTGAGTTTTGCCTTCATTGCATTTGTTACGAGCCAAGCGTTTGCTCGTTCTTTGAAATCAATGTCCTTAGATGTAACGCGTTGCCAGGCTTTTTCAGATAAAACTTTATCAGCTTGGTGTCTGATATTTATATCTTTCGCTTGTGAATATGTAATATCGTGTTCTCTGCAGGCTGCATCTAAAGGATTTATACCTTTATCTCCTCTTTCTAACCGCTGTCGGAGTTTTGTTCCAGGTCCATAAAATTGATATCTGGGTAAATGAAGTTCAATAGGTAAAGAATTAATGAAACTATTTACAAAACCCTGCCCATTCTTTTTATATATTAGTCCCATTGACTGAGTTATACTTAAATGAGGTCATTATTAGTAAACAAAATGAAAGTTGTTAAACAACGTCTCCAACTCAAGGTTATTAACGCTGACAATTATATAAATGTTAAAAATGTTAGTAGACAGAGCTCCCTTTTACCAAATTCTATACGAGCGCTGATTGTGGGACCATCAAATTGTGGAAAAACTAATGTTATGCTCAGTTTAATTGAAACCCTAACGGGCTTAATTTCCGAAATATATACATTTATTCAAAATCTTTATATCAACCGAAATAGGCTTATAGAACCGGTAAAAGGAATAAATCTTTATTTATTTAGTGTAAACATTGATGTTATCAAGCCCGCTGAAGCCAAACCAGACTCTATTTTTATATTCGATGATGTAATATGTGGAAAAAAAGTACAATACGAGATTATTTTTGCATGGGTCGTCATAAAAATATTGATTCCTTTTATTTATGTCAAACTTATACAAAAATTCCCAAACACTTAATTCGTGATAATGCAAACATGATTATTGTATTCAAACAAGATGAAATGAATCTTAAACATATCTACAATGATCATGTTATTGGAGATATGTTATACAAATCATTTTTAAAAATGTGTGCTGAGTCTTGGAGAAATAAATACGGCTTTGTTGTTATAAGTAAAGATGATCCTATAAACAAGGGTCGATATCGAATGGGTTTTGACAATTTTATACAAATATAAAAAATCTATAAAAAGCATACATTACACCAGATCCTTATCAGATACTTAACTGATAGGTAACAGATTTTTTTATCTCATTCGTTAAAGATCATGTCCAATAATCATATGACTATATTAGCAAATCTTGCTAAGACTAGGAAAGTATTAAAAGAAAAAATTCAAAGAATGAAATTGGGAGAATTGGATAGAATCAACATGTTGGAGGAAACATTTAAACTCATCTCAAAACCATTAAATGAATTGGTTGGTAATTTGAAAACCTCTAATAATAATAAAAGTAATAATAAAAGTAATTTTACTAATTATAATGGAGATGATGATGATGATGATAATATTGTAACTTGGCAGCCGGAAAGGGTAAAAGAAAGCAAAGACATGGATATGGATCTATTGAATGATGTGAATGTTAATGATCTTGATAGTAAAGAAAACATTTTTTCGAATGCCTCAGATTTAGAATATTCTACAGATAGTTCTCGGATACAGAATGTTAAGAAGCAAACGATGAAGAAAGTTAAGAAGAAATCTAAAAAGAAGAAGCGAAAAACAATTGGTATCACTAATCAGCAATGTTTTAATAAAAAAACAAAACCAGATAATTTTGTTAGTGTTAGAAGAAAAATAAATTTTATGAATAATTGTGAAAGGCCAACATCGTATGTATATTCCCCCTAAACCTCATGATGATGAATTACTTAACAGAGCTGTACAAAGCAATGTAATGAAAACTAAAAAGCGAAAATCTATTGATATCACTAACAAACAAATTATTGATAAAAACCAAAAATTAGATAATGTTCTTGGTGTTAGACAAAAAATAAATTATATGAATAATCCTTACCGAACAGAACCATATATTCCTAAAAAACCAGACGATAAACAATTATTAAACAAGGCCAAAATCAAAGTGAATTATTTAATGATAATACTCCTCTAACTGATCAAGATATTTTAAGAAGAATTGAAGAAGATCCTGATTTGTGGGAAGGACACAAGCATGTAAAACGTAAGAGTAAAAATCAATTAAATGAAGACTATAAACGAGTTAAGCCTAATCAACCCAATTCATTATTACAAAATATAAGATTACTTAAGTCTTAAAACGTTTGATACATTGTATGGGCCGAATAGAGATTCAAATGGTCGATGGCGATTTGGAGTCAAACCAATAAAACTTATTTCCAAAGATGTTATACAGATCGGTAAGGATAAATGGAAATATTTCATAAAAAACCCAACATTATAAGAAGCGTGATTTGATGTCTTATCGACAGATTTTATTAGATACAAGTGCTCACAGACGTAATTATAAGCCAGATATTCAAATTAAGGGGACAAAATCATTTAAATATCTATACATTATCAAAAAATTGTTCAATTATAGGTATTCCACACTCTTTCATAAGGGGTAGAGGTTTATTGAAGTCAATCGACTGTCGTCAAAATATTTATCAATATTGGGATCAATTATTGAAGAGTTACGAGAATCAAATATTACAGTGTTAACAAATTTGGACATTTCTCTTTAGACTTTAGTAGGTCAAGTGCGAAATCAAATCTAGATCGAAATAAAAATCTAAATTTAAACAAGAAAAGAATAATTAACCTAGCTGCTCCCATAGGAGACGATGATGCCATTTCGAAAGTATACTTTTTAGACATGCTGAATAAGATGAAAACCAAATTAGAACAACAAATTAGAGAAATTAATATCATGTTGGATAATAGCATTAAAAATGATGTAGCCATAATTGAGAGTCTAATAGACCAACGAATAAAGAGTGCATGTGGAGAAGAATTACATGATATAAGCAACTATTTATCAACTATTGAGGATTATTTGATGCGTTTCGTTGTATTGAAACAACATCCTACTGAAAAAGACGTTGAGGTGTTAAAAATAAAGTTCCCTACTATAAAAGCATTATCAAAAAATGAATAACAAAAGGGGTATTGTAGAAGAGTTACATAAACAAGCTAGAAAGAATTTTAAACGACGACATGTTATTATAAAAGGAATCGATGATTTATGGCAAGCTGACTTGGTGGTAATGATGCCGTATTCGAGTAGTAATAATCAATACAAATATCTTTTAACTGTAATCGATACATTTTCTAAAAAAGCATGGGCCGAAGCAGTTAAGGTGTCACGTACACGTACGTTTGGTTCCTGGCGGTGTCCCTGGCTAGCTCAGTGTAAAGATGGGCAGTGGTTCCCAACCCTCCACCTTTCGGGACCCGACGGACATACTTATTCTTCCTTAACCTTCCTTCGTCAACACACTCTTTTCGACCACAGGAAGCCCGCCCTACCTTGGACCGCTCGCATCTTTCATACCGCCTAGTGATCTCCCTTTTTACGCTCCAGACTCCTCACTTACCTCATCATCAGACCATCCTCACATCCCGCCCAAAATTATTTATCTCATCATTTTTACTGTTCGTTACAGGATTCAAAATATAACAAATTTATTGGAAGTTTTCAAATACATAATTTTTTTTTTTTTCTTGTCCCCTAACAAAAACGCCCTGTAAATAAATAAAAACAATAAAAACTGCTAAAAGCACAACAAAAAATCACAATTTTATCAAAAACTTTTAATCTTCAACTTTCAAACTTTATGAGTTATATGCGGGAGTTCAGATGGCTGACCACACGAGGAGGTTCGAAAGAGACTGGAGCATACATTAGCGTTCCTGTGGTATACTAAGTGTGTGGACTTTATAAAAAAATATAATTTGGTTAAAAAAAAAATATCAAAAAGAACTTTAGGTAGGTTAGGTTAGGTTCAAGTGGCTACCGTAGAGGCACACCTAGGCCAGTATTAAAAGGCCCGTTGTGATACCACCAACACTAGGAAAGTCAGTTCCGGGACCCTGCCATATGGAAAATCCCGGTATTAACGGAATTCTCCACATAGCAGAATCCCGGGACTGACGTTCCTATACCGACACCGTTACTCCTCCTCGAACCATTTAGATGACTTGATGAAGGCCATCAGGTCCTTTATGTCCAGCTCCGTGACCTGGCGTAGGCTAACCAGGAAGGGAACTCCCAAAAAGCGCATTCTCGCGCCACTTAAAGCCGGGCAGTTGCAGATGAGGTGCTCCACCGTTTCCTCCTCCTCATCATCCTTACAACTCCTACAGCATCGTCGGTAGGGCACACCAAGTCTTTCTGCGTGCCTACCAATGAGGCAGTGCCCAGTCAATACGCCTATTAATATGGAGATTTCTCTTCTCCTTAGGGCATAAATTTGTCTCGATCTTTTATGATCCCATTTCGGCCAGGTTTCTTTGGATATCCGGCATCCTGGAGATTGCAGCCATCTTTCGTTGGCTTGGCGGAGTGTGTACTCCTTCAGCATAAGCTTGCAAGTGGCAAACGGCATACCTAAGCGCTCTTTATCCCGAAGAACCTGCTTGGTCGTGCCCTGGCTCGCAAGTTCGTCTGCCCTACAATTTCCCTCAATGTCCCTATGCCCCGGGACCCATGTGAGGTTCACGCGATTCTGTTGGGCCATCTCCTGTAGAGATCGACGACAGCTGAGCGTCAGTTCAGAGTTGAACGAATAAGAGCCAAGGGATTTGATGGCCGCCTGGCTGTCGCTGAATATAAAAATGTCGTGTCCGATAGTGTGTTGGCCTATCCAAGCCGCGGCGTCCATGATTGCTGAAACTTCAGCCTGGAAGACACTGCAGTGATCAGGTAGTCTGAAGGAGAGCTCAAGGTTCAGATCCTTTGAATAACCCCCTCCTCCAACTCTGCCGTCTAACTTCGAGCCATCAGTATAAATGGAAGTGCCGCCATGAGTGGCGGGACTCCGATCCGTGCTCTCCCATTCTTCCCTGCTGGGAATGTTGATTTTAAAACAGCTATCTCCGACTGTTGTGGTCGCACAACGATCCGTGCTCAGCGGAAGAAAGCTATAGGATCCCAAAATACAGGCGTGTCCAGTAGTGCTTGCGCCCCAGCCGGACGTTTCCCTTAGACGTAGAGCCGATGCTGCTGCTACCCGGTGCCCTTCCAGATCGAGTGGCAAAATGCCAAGAATGGCCTGGAGTGCTTCATTGGGCGTTGTTCTTAACGCACCGCTTATACAGATCATGCAAGATCTGTGTACTTTACCTAGCAGATTAAGGTTTGTTGCCTTGCTCAGCGCAGGCCACCATACCACAACTCCATAGAGCATGATTGGTCGAATGATTGCGGTGTAGATCCATTTGCATATTTTGGGGCTGAGCCCCCATTTCTTTCCAATGGCTCTTTTGCATGTGTAGAGTGCAATACACGCTTTCTTCTGGCGCTGAAGAACATTCTCCTTCCAGGTTAGTTTCCTATCCAGAACTGTGCCTAAGAACTTGGCTTTGTCAGCCAGGTTCAGGTGCACGTCATTCAGTTTTGGTAGTGTTAGCGGTGGTATCTTATAGCGGTTGGTGAAAAGAACCAGTTCTACTTTTCCCGGGTTGATGCTCAGTCCGCATCGCGAGCACCATGAGGAAACCTCTCGCAGTGCTGCTTGCATAAAGTCGCACAGGGTCTGTGGGAATTTGCCCCTATATACTATAGCTAAGTCGTCTGCATATGCCACTACCTTCCCGCCCCCCCAGCTTGTGTCTCGCAGCATCGAGTTGACAGTGAGGTTCCATAGAAGCGGGGAGAGAACACCACCCTGAGGCGTTCCCCTTGTGACATAGCGTGATAAGTCAACCGAGCCCAGTGATGAAACTATTCGTCTACCCCTTAGCAGTTGATCAATAAGTCCAATAAGAGACCTGCTTATGCCCAGACTTGTTAAAGCGGTGTTTATAGCATCAGGGCTTATGTTGTTGAAGGCTCCTTCAATATCTAAAAAGGCCGCAAGACAGTACTCCTTCTCATACAGCGATTTTTCAATAACAGAAACTAGGCTGTGAAGCGCAGTTTCTGTAGATTTCCCTTTGGTGTATGCATGCTGATAGCTACAGATCAGGTTGCTATCAATAGTAGAGGAGAGGTAGTCATTTATTATCCTCTCGAAGGTTTTGAGCACAAAGGATGAGAGACTGATCGGCCTGTAGTCCTTCGGCTCGTAATGAGACGCCTTCCCCGCCTTAGGAATAAACACTACCGTGGCACTTCTCCAGGAGCACGGAATGTAGCTAAGAGCCAGGCAGGCTGTATAGAGAAATACCAGCCATTTGGCTGATGTCTCCAGCGTGTTTATGAGTTGTGCGGGAATAATCCCGTCTGGCCCGGCAGCCTTGAACGGTTCGAAGCTCTTAACCGCCCACCTAACCTTTTCCTCCGTGATGGGTATGTATACAGCCAGGTTTGTTGTAGGTGCTACGGGTTCCTCATGCAAGTTCCCTGGGAAGTGCGTATTCAAGAGCAGCTCTAGGGTTTCCCTCTCCGTGCTGGTCCAGGATCCGTCAGGTTTGCGCAAATAGCTTGTGGCTGTTTGAGTTTTTGAGAGCACTCGTCTAAGTCTCGCTGTATCGTCGACATTTTCGACCCCAGTGCAGAAATTTCTCCACGATACTCTCTTCGCCTGCCTCAGAGCTTTTTTGTAGGCCCTGAGTTTAACTTTATATTCGAGCCATTGAGTCTCCGTGCCAAGGCTCTTGGCCTTATTAAATTGTGTCCTACATGATTTTCGGAGCGAGTCCAGGTCGTAGGACCACCAATGCGGCCTATGTTTACCACGTGGTTTTGGCACTGGGCAAGCCTGCTCTAAGGCATTCGAGAGCGCCGTTGTAAAGGTCTTTACCAGATCCGCCAACTCCCCTACTGATGAGGGGACTTGTGGGGGCAGTGCTGGTAAGTCCCTAGATATTATTTCATTGTGTAGCTGCCAGTTAGTGTTACGTGGGTTGCGTTTCATAACCGGCTGCTCAACAGAAAAGTCTAGAACTATTTCTACGTACCGGTGGTCGGAGAATGAGTGCTCATCGAGAACGCGCCATTTTCTGACCCACTCATAAGCGCCTTCGCTGCAAATCGTGAGATCTATTACCTCCCTACGGGTTTTAGTAATAAACGTAGGTTCGTTACCCACGTTGCAAACTACCAGGTTAGTTGTTAACAAATAGTCAAACAACGACTCTCCTCTAGCATTGATATCGGAGCTTCCCCACTGGACGTGATGAGCATTGGCGTCAGTTCCGATAAGAAGATGACCCATGGAAAAATTTGCCACCAGGTCTTTTACCTCCCTCTGTGGCGGAGGTTCTTCGGCGTCATAGGGCATATAGACCGACGCAATCGTCAGACTGGTACTGTCGACTGTTAAACTGGCAGCTGTAACGTCACCATTGGTATAGTTGGGCAAGAGAAATGCATTCAGCTCAGACTTAACTAAAATACAGGCTCTAACCCGGCCCCCTTCGCTGGCTCGAATAAGCTTATAACCCTTAGTCCCCAAACCGCAAATCCTTGAGCTGTTGACCCAGGGTTCTTGGATGAGGACCACATCTACGTCGCCTTTAGAGAGACGACTGATTAAAGCAGCCGAGGCTGCTTTAGATTTGTGCAGGTTTATCTGAATCACCACCAACATGAGAGTGCTCAGACTTCCCTGCCACCGCCGTATCGTCGAGTTCCACCTCGTCTGGAGGCTTATCTTTCAACGACGATTTCTTCAGACCACGGTTTGGCGTGGCAGAGATCCTCCTAACTGTGGCAGTGTCAACTGTGGTGCGCTCAGGACTAGCTGCTATCACTGTGACGTTGAGGTCCTCCCCGTCCAGCAGGCTGTCTCCCATCTCCGAGCTGTTCACTGCTCCTTCGCCATTTGACGTGGCAGATACCATACTTTCCGAGTCGGACATCTCCGACTCCCCTTCCGGCACTGCGATGTCCGAGTCCTCCGGTGCAGCCGAAATAGCAGCGCGCTGTGCATCGCCGCGGTATACGTGGATCACGATCTGACCCATGCCGTAGTGCACTCGTCCATTGCACCGTTTAAGGGGCTCGAGTGCCTCCTTATTCAAGGTGAAGACCACTTGCCTATCAGGCCCTACCGCGTCCTCGACCAGATTTACACCCCAGTCCTGCGTCGGGAGAGACGGGTTCATGATCCTCAGCATCCTGAGAATTCTCTCAGGTTCAGCAGGGATAGCAGGAATCCACGCTCTTGCCCTTGGCCGAGCCGGGATGTCCTTCCAGTCGACAACCTCGATTCTTGCCCCTTGGTAGATCTCACCTAGTCTTGCAGCTGCTGCCTTGTACAGTGCAACAGTTTTTGCATCCTCGCAAGCGAATACCTTGATTCGGCCCTGGTGCCATCCCGCATCAGAACCCATCGGAGTGGCACCCGGAGACTCATCCATAATGTCGAGAAGGGCATTACCGATAGCGTTCCGGACGAACCGCCACTGGTCTCTAGGGATGGCCCAGTTTTCATTACCTCGGTCAATGACGCCTATGAGGATCCTATCCTTAGTCACTTCAGCAAAGCTGAGTTTACCCATTACGGGGGCGTAACTCAACCAACAACTGGCTGAGGTCACTAATCGTTTCACGCATGGAGCATCGAAATCTATTCTCGATTTTCGGTCTCCAATCATCTTGTATACTACTCTATTGAAAATTACATTTGTACAATTAATGGTTCAAAAAAAAACTTTGCGTGTATATGAAGTATATATGTAAACGGATGCATTGAATTATGTCGGTGCTTATAGTAAAATCTTGGTGATTTCTATGTCACCGAAGGGCTATTGAATGGGGTCTGATGAGCTGGATCCTCGTGAACTGGTGCAAAAACAATTTATAAAAGAGATAAACCGGCCACCTAGTTATCTCAGAATCCAGCTGTCATCAAGACCTTTTAAATGAAGAATCTGAAACAAAAAGTTTAAATAAATTTAATTAGCAAGGATAACAGTTTACCTGTTTCCCAATTCTGTTATCTTAAAGACTTTAGTTGCTCTTTGTGCGGGCGCCAATTTAAACTTTTTTTGCGCCTAACACTATGGTTGACTTGCTGTCCTACCCCACAGTGCACTAACAAATTACTTAATATGTAACTTTTGTTTAGGCGCCATTTATAAATATGTCACGTACACGTTCGTTTGGTTCCTGGCGGTGTCCCTGGCTAGCTCAGTGTAAAGATGGGCAGTGGTTCCCAACCCTCCACCTTTCGGGACCCGACGGACATACTTATTCTTCCTTAACCTTCCTTCGTCAACACACTCTTTTCGACCACAGGAAGCCCGCCCTACCTTGGACCGCTCGCATCTTTCATACCGCCCAGTGATCTCCCTTTTTACGCTCCAGACTCCTCACTTACCTCATCATCAGACCATCCTCACATCCCGCCCAAAATTATTTATCTCATCATTTTTACTGTTCGTTACAGGATTCAAAATATAACAAATTTATTGGAAGTTTTCAAATACATAATTTTTTTTTTTTTTGTCCCCTAACAAAAACGCCCTGCCTCTAAAAAACGATCATGAAACTAATACCAAAAAAGTAATTTAAAACCACAAGAGTAAATTTGTACATTAGGGGGGTTTTTGGGAATGCCTACCTAATCGAGCTCAATTAGAATTCTTCCCTACACTTTCCTCTATATTCAAAATAATCAGATCGTAATATGTTTATCGCAGGGGCAGATCCGCTTTTGCACGGAATTACACTATTTTTACACTTATACTCTAACATCTACATATACAGGCATATATATCACTAAAACTAATTTTTATCAAAAAATTGGAATTTTAAAATTTGCTCTAAGGACAACTCACAAGATGCTGGATGTAGCGTACATGCTCATCTCTTACCAGTTTGATGCTATAATTGCCTCAGCTATAAACTGCTAAGTCGCAAACCACTAGCAACTAAAAGCTTTTGTACAAAAAGGGGGACTAATCCTAGTTCTACTTTGTGTGTGCGCTCGTATTGTATTAAAGAATTAAATTTACTTTTTACAATATTTTTTTTTTTTTTTGAGAAAAAATCAGGGGATATAATCTCTCTTGGCTGAGAATAAATTATTGATAAAAAAAAACGCACAATACATGAAATAAAATGGAACTTTAAGTTAGATATATATATATATATACGAAAATAAAATTTAACATCACCGACTTTTTTTTTGTAGGTTTCTTCACATGCCCCCTTCACGTAAGTGTATATCACGATAATTACTGTTCGATATTCCACCATCACCAATATAATTATTCCACCTGAATTTACCGCCTTACCGGCGTTTTGCTGTAAATCCGGGATTTTGTTGCAATTAGGGACTCAATATCTTATCCTTGGGATGTTTGTGTATACTGCATTTTTGTGAACGATCAGACTTTTGGTTTTTGCGAGTTGTGCCAATAATTCTCCGCGCTGTGATTAATTGGGACACACTAAAACAGAGCTTAATTGTAGAAATCTCCTAACTTTGAGACTCAATTTTTCTGTGAACTAATACTCACACTCGCACTGCTAATTCACTTGCCTGACCCGCAAACCAGGGGATTCAAATACCGTCACTTCCTTTAATTGAAAAAAACTTCCTTTAAAAATTTTGAAAAACTTGGTTCTCTATCTATGCATATATGTACCTGCGTATATACGTGTGTACATACGTATTTACATATATTCATTTCCTATAACTTTCTGTTAATCCTCACCTGTTTATGCTGGAACTGACATCCCTCATCGTTTTGGCTGTTCGCCATTTAATTCCAATTATTTTTACTAATGAAAAAAAAACACCCAATACTTGGCCCTTTTTATCTCTAGATAATCACTGTTTTAAACGTATACTTAACACAGCGCGGAGGCAGTGACGTGCCTTGACGATACGGTTTGCTATATTATAAACCGCAAGACTCCTATCACCCCTTTTTATACCTTTCCATTCGCTCAACTCCTTATTCCAATAACGTTACTCCTTTTTTCCTATTCGTTTACCCGCTAATCATCATTTCGGTCAGTGACTTTACAATTCGCGATTTTCTGCTTTGTGCCGCATCCTAAATTTGTGTCTGGCAACACTTTGCGTAAAAGCTCTTTTATCCCATTGTGAATTGTCTTTGTTTTGACAGTTCTCTACATTATAAATTATAGGAAAGTACGAAGTCGGAGGTAAACACATTAATACGTGTTATAATTAATTAATTTGTTTATTTTGGGGTGTTAGGGAGCAAACGGAATGGTAAGTATATGAAATTGTGCGCTAACTCGGGTGATGTAAACATTTTGGGGGTGACCTGCAACAAGGCTGTTGTAAAAGGCAACCAAGTTGCGAGTCTACCTTTGTTTACACTAACTTAGAGCGGTCCAATAAAACAAATATCCCAATTATTTTATTTCTTTTCAGGAATTCTGGCTAACTGAGGGAAAGCCCAACGTGGGGAACACCCACCCCGACAAAGGATAAAACTAAAGAAAATGTTACAAATGCAATGCTTAAGATTTTAAACTCAAGTAACCGAATACCGAAAAATCTACAAACAGATGATGGAAAGGAATTTTATAATACTAATTTTAAGGGATTACTACAAAGAAAAAATATCAATCATTATTCAACATTTTCTTCATTAAAAGCATCTATAGTAGAGCGATTCAATAGAACATTAAAAGGAATGATGTGGAAAGAGTTTAGTTTTCGAGGAACCTATAAATGGATTGATATCTATAAAAATTTAGTCAATGATTACAATAATACTATTCATAGGACTATCAGAATGGCTCCAAATGAGGTAAATTCCTCGAATGAACAACAATTATTGGACACTGTATACAACAATTTGATGGTTTTTCATACACCAAAATTTAAAATAAATGATGAGGTTAGAATAAGTAAATATAAACATATATAAAAGTATATACACCAAATTGGACAACTAAAGTTTTTAAAATCAAATCAATTAAAAACACAAACCCTACAACGTATATACTTGAAGACTATCAAGGAAATCCTATTAAGGGTGGATTTTATGAATATGAACTAATGAAAACTAAACTTCCTCATTTAGTTGAAAAAGTTTTGAAACGTCGAAACAATAGAGTTTATGTTAAATGGTTAGGATTCTCTTCTGAACATAATTCCTGGGTGGATGTTAATGACTTGAATTAAAAAATAAATAAATAAATATCTATTATAAATATAACAGTCTTTCAAAAAATTATTTCAGTTGAGTTTTTAATGATAACCTATCATCAACATCATGTCGATTACATTAACAGTTAATGGTATTTCATCTTTATTGGTTGCAAATTATTTTCCCCCCATATAATTGACGCAAGATTATGTTTGTGGGTTAATTAGTTTCGACACTTATCATACAATTCCAAATGTGGACAAAGAAAATAATTTGTTTCATATTGGAAATATGGTTGTTCAGATACCTATTGGAACATATGAATTGGATGATATAGTTGAGACAATAACCAACAAATATGAACCATTGAATAGAGGGTTTATTGATATGAAGGCTAATCTTAATACATTTCGAACTGAAATCATGAGTAGTAATGAAGAAGTGTATTTTAATAAAGAACGCTAAATTGGACCATTATTAGGATTCAGTAAAAGAGTATTGAAGCCAAATATTGTTCATTACTCTGATAATCCAGTGGATATAACAAGAATAAACACAATAAGGGGATTCATCAACTCTTATAAGTTTACGAAATGCGTAAGTTTATACATTTATCAGCTCAGTTAGATGAATGCCCTAGATAAATTTATGTGTACTTGATGTCAAACAAAAACTTTTTGTAATTATAGGTATTAGAAAGAATTGAATGCAAAATTTTATACAGCGGAATGGTAATTCACTGACTAGTTTCCATGCGACCAAGCATTTAGACGTAGTGTTTTATCCGGTCTGGCTGGCATCGAACCTACCAGACTGCATTGGCATTGCGTTCTCTTAACGCTTTGAGCCATGTGCCCTGCATGCAATCTTGCATTTATATTCTTACTAATATTTGCCATGTGTTTTCCTTACTTTATAGACTTCTTGTACACCTTATGATCCAAGGTGATAATAGGAAGCAAGTAGATTTGTATATGGCGAGCTTTTTGAAGCTATTTCCTTCCTTCCATGTGAACCACAGGGTGTATATTTCCGGTTTTTTTGGTTCTTGTACATGGGGAGCGGAAATGTTTGTATGTATATGAAGTTTTATTTGTGGATTGAATCCAATGTAAATATTTATACGTTAATTTTGTAATTATAGGTATTAGAAAGAATTGAATGCAAAATTTTATACAGCGGAATGGTAATTCACTGACTAGTTTCCATGCGACCAAGCATTTAGACGTAGTGTTTTATCCGGTCTGGCTGGCATCGAACCTACCAGACTGCATTGGCATTGCGTTCTCTTAATTCTCATTAAAAAAGTAATTTTCGACCCATTTTCAGCATATTCTTCTCTTTTTGTCCAGTGTGCATTGAATGCATTAAAAAAATTACATGTCAAACGTCGTCATTGCATTGTATAAATTTACGCACTCTTTTACACAACAAAATCGACGCGGAAGTTTATCAAATTTGTGTAAACTGCGTTCCATACAAATTTTGACAGTTCATTTACACACTTGATAACTTTATACGTTTACACGCTTTATAAGGTGTTTATAAGCTTTGATGAGTCCCCCTAATATCTGTTGAATGTAATATCATCAATGGCTCGTATATAAATGAAGCATCTGTGCATACTATACATCAGTTTTCACTTAGAGTTAGTCCAGGATATAAAATCACAGAAATACCCATTAATGTAATATATTTACCCATTAATACATTTGACATGTACAAGCACTCTAGTTATTAAAATTGTTGATCAAACGGGAAAACTTATTAATTTCCGTGGAGATGATATATCAATAAGAGTACATTTAAAACCAATATAAAAAAATAATAATTTTTAATAAAAAGCCACTACATACAGGACGCATCACCTATCCGAACCGGCATCACCAAAGTTTCACCCTAGTGATAGCCCAAAAGCAGACGAGCTCAACCCATCTCTCAAACTCATGCGCTCACGTTTTCTTCAGGCTATAAATCTACCTACGGTCCATACACATCACAACGACAAAACTCGTCTGTCGTCATTCGCATTTCTAAGGAATAAGTGGCTGCCTAGTGGATAGTTAAGTGGTGTACCGAAAAGCAAGGTTTTCAGTGAAAAAACGTGGTTAACGATTTCAAAATCCTGCAAATTTGAAAACCCGGGAAATTAGTAAATAATTAGATTAGACGAAAAGAAAAAAAAAATCAAAAGTTAAGTGAATTAAAACTAGTTTGGAAAAAAAAGTTAGAAGGAAAGAAAAGCAAGTGAGAAGAAAAAAATTATAAATACATACATATATACATATGGTCCCAACCATATAGTTGAGCCAACCCTTGTTGGCACAGTTGCCTTTGTCTCTTGTTTGAAAAACAACAAGTCCAGTAAATATTAAAAAAATTAAATCGTAAAGTTGAACAAAATCCGAAAATTAAGAAAGATGTAGAAAGAGAAAGAAAATAGTTTTGAAAATTAATTAGAAGAAAGTAAGTGAATTTAGAAAGTATACAAAGAAAACAAGTAAGGAAAGCTGTCTTCGGCTGTGCCGAAGGCTATATACCTTTCATGAATAAGCGTCACGATTTTCACTGTTCGATCCCCAGTACAGCCTGTGTCAATTTAACTATATTTACTATACACATTACACATCTTTGTTATAATTTAAAAAAAACTTACAAAATAATAGGATCCGAGTTATCGGAACAATCGATTGTATGGAGGCTATATATTATACGTGTTCAATTGTACTGACTTACACTATACACATTACATATGTAGAAAGTACTAAAGGTGCAATATTTTACGTTCCTAACTTTTTAAATGCGGAAGTATTGGCCAAAAAACCTTATATCGGAACAACCGGTTGTATGGGGCTATATGTTATATTTACCCGATCTTCTTGATTTTCCTCTACACACTACATAAATTGAAAGTACTCAAGTTGCAAAATTTTATGTTCCTAACTTTTTAATTGCAGAAGTTTTGGCCAAAAAACTTATATCTGAACAATCGGTTGTATGGGGGCTATATGTTACATTTGCCCGATCTTTTTGATTTTCACTATATACACTACATAAATAGAAAGTACTCGAGATGCAAAATTTTACGTTCCTAACTTTTTAATTGCAGAAGTTTTGGTCAAAAAACCTTATATCTGAACAATCGGTTGTATGGGGGCTATATGTTACATTTGCCCGATCTTTTTGATTTTCACTATACACACTACATAAATAGAAAGTACTCGAGTTGCAAAATTTTACGTTCCTAACTTTTTAATTGCAGAAGTTTTGGTCAAAAAACCTTATATCTGAACAATCGGTTGTATGGGGGCTATATGTTACATTTGCCCGATCTTGTTGATTTTCACTATATACACTACATAAATAGAATGTACTCGAGTTGCAAAATTTTACGGTCCTAACTTTTTAATTGCAGAAGTTTTGGCCAAAAAACCTTATATCTGAACAATCGGTTGTATGGGGGCTATATGTTACATTTGCCCGATCTTGTTGATTTTCACTATATACACTACATAAATAGAAAGTACTCGAGTTGCAAAATTTTACGTTCCTAACTCTTTAATTGCAGAAGTTTTGGCCAAAAATTCTTATATCTGAACAATCGGTTGTATGGGGGCTATATGTTGCATTTGCCCGATCTCGTTGATTTTCACTATATACACTACATAAATAGAAATTACTCGAGTTGCAAAATTTTACGTTCCTAACTGTTTAATTGCGGAAGTTTTGGCCAAAAAACCTTATATCTGAACAATCGGTTGTATGGGGGCTGTTCATTTCTGTCCAAATATGCAGACACAGGCATATTTGTTTGCATGAAATTCAAGAACAAGCAAAAGTGCGGAGTAACGATTGCGTCATATTTTGCTCGCGGCCGTCAGTAAGTGTGCCGTCGCTGGCGTCAGCATTTGCAACCGCTAGTGTCAGCAGTTGCGACAGCTGGCGATCTAGTACGGTGGTCAGCAATGTCACTTACTGACGACCTAGAACGGTAGACTGCTGACTAGTGACCTAGTATTGCGGAAGTCAAGAGCAATGCACTAGTCAGCATAATGTTAAGACCAAAATTGTATATAAGCAAAGAAATTAAAATAAAGAATGGAGAAATGAATGAGCTACAATCCACAGCCCACCTTTCATTTATCTCTCGCCACGACAATTAGGTTCAAGTGCCTTTTATTGTCAACCCTCTCGTCTTGGTGATACCGCCTAGTCGAAAACTACCAACCATTTATCTCAAAACGTGGATTGGCATCTAAGCCTCTCCATCCGACATCATTATCAGGACGGCAAATCAGCCGCTCCAAACATTTTGGTGACCCCGACGTGATCTGAACACGCAACCCTCTGACCCCCTGTGACCCCGCAAGTTACAGGACCTGAATAACTCGGCAACTCCGCCAGTCTGTAATCCCGAACACGCAACGACTTGAGCGACAACGTCAGCAACTTCTGACCCACCCTCAATCTTGCCAATTCAGTTAGCCAGCATCAGAATCAATTTCGATATGGCTCCAACCAATGAAGAAACAATGGAAACATTGACAGCCTCCCAAAGTACAACTGGAGAGTTGATAGAGACCATAATCCGTAACTTCAAAAAGGATTCAGCAGCGAGAAAAACGCCTGTATATTATAAAGAGCGCCTCGAACGCTTAGACATAGCGTGGGCCGAATTTGAGGTAACGGACAATAAAATCCGTTGCCTCGCAGACATGGATCCCAGCCACCAATATTTCACCACCGGATACTACAAAAAAATATCCGAGTTGACGTCAAAGTACAAGGAAATAATGGAGTCCGGCATGACGGAACCTCTCAAAACCCAAACACCGGACGAGCAAACGAAAGGACTTCCCGGAAGTACCTACGCTCCCTCTCGGAAACCAGAATTGTCTTCAGCCATTAGAAGACAAAACGTGATGATAGCATCACTAAAACGGCTCCTCGAAATGGACCCTACAGCGGCAAACATGAAGCTAAAAGAGAAACTTTGGGAGCAAATACAAGAGCTCCACTTCTCGATCGGGGAAGACAGCATAGATCCTGTAAGAGATGGGTATGACATGGAGTCATACACGACTGTCGAAGCATCGGTTTATAGCAATTTCAAGCTCAAGGAAAACACGGCAAATAAAATTGAGGAAACGGTCAAAAATAAAACGATTCAGCTTCCAAAAATAACAATCCCCAAATTTAATGGGGAATACTTAAAATGGATAGCATTCTTTGACCTCTTCTCCCAACTGGTAGACAAACAAGACATCCCCACAATTCAAAAAATGTGGTATTTAAAGTCAAACCTAAGTGGGGAAGCCGAACAACTAATAAGCCATCTATCAGCCACTGCCGAAAATTACGAAACAGCCTGGAAGCTGCTACAAAATAGATATAACAATAAACGGGTTCTTGTTGCATCCATTATGAACCAATTACTGGAGCAACCAACAATTACAGCAACGTCCACATCAATAAAAAGGTTGCATGATGTAACAAAAGAATGCTTGCATGCATTAGTAAACATGGGCATCCCTACAGCCACTTGGGACCCCATCTTAATACACTTGCTCACAAAAAAATTGGATCGGGGAACGCACATATTATACGAACGTTCAATAGTAAACCCGAAGGAAGTTCAAGGACTGAACAATTTCCTGGACTTTCTTGAAGCCCGCTTTCAATCAATGGAAGCAATGGGACAGAAGGAAAAGTTCGTGTCAAAAACATGTGCGGCCGCCTCCGAACCAAAGGAAACCTCCTGCTCGCTCTGCCACAATGGAAGCCACCTTTTGTTTCGGTGCCAAGAATTTCAAACAATGACACCAAATGAACGGCTCAATTACGTCCAAAGACAAAAACTATGCGTAAACTGCATGAGACCCGGGCACTCCTCTAAGACTTGCAAGTCAAGAGGATGCATGAAATGCAACAAGAAACATAATTCACTTTTGCACCTGGAAACGAGCAGAAACTCATCAAGGCCAAGCCTGAGTCACGAAGGTGAGCCCAAAATCGGGAGGACATCAGCAGCATCAGCGGAAGTAACCAGAAAAAGGACGCCAGAAGCTGCCTCAGCGGCATCCACCTCATCACGAAGTTCTGAAGCAGATTCACTCACCGCGACGGACAAAGGTGGACAAAGGCCATACGTCCTATTGAGCACAGCAGTAGTTATAATCAAAACAGACGCCACAGAAGTTGAATGCCGCGCGTTATTAGACTCAGGGTCACAGGTAAACTTCATAACAGAACGTCTGGTAAAACGGCTCAGGTTACCACTGAAAACCTCACATGTCAATATCACCGGGATCGGGACAACTAACACAAAAACACAACATAGAGTGAACGTTGCCTTACATTCTCGAAACACAAGCTTCACAGCACGCATTGAAGCACTCGTCCTTCCTCGCATCATCTCGCCTCAACCATCGCAATTCATTAATACTGAAAAATGGTCACTACCAAGGAATCTCCAGTTAGCGGATCCAAACTTCAATCGCCCTGACAAAATAGATCTACTTTTGGGAGCTGAGCACTATCACCAGCTTCTCACCATTGGGCAGATCAAGCTAGCCCCGCATCTACCAATAATGCAAAATACTGCACTCGGGTGGATTGTGTCTGGCAGACTCAACGAAGTAAGCCCAAAAGATGCATCCTGTGGAATGTGCTTGGCGGACGAATCCCTAGAAACCTCTATCTCGAAACTCTGGGAACTAGAAGAGGTAAAAGACAACAAGAAGTCATTATCTATGGACGAGGAAAAGTGTGAGGAGCACTTTGCCAGACACACCTCAAAGAATAAGGAAAATCGGTTCACAGTAAAAATACCATTCCATCAGGACCCCATGGTTCTGGGGGACTCGCACTCAATAGCGCTCAACAGGTTCCTATCATTGGAACGTCGACTTCAGAAAAATCCCCAAGTGAGGACAGAGTACGTCAAGTTCATGGACGAATATGAAGCCCTGGGGCACATGACGAAAATATCAACAGATACGATTACTACACCGAACTATTTCATACCTCATCACTGTATACTGAGACCAGAGAGCACAACCACAAAACTTCGCGTGGTATTTGACGCATCTGCGAAAACATCGACCGGTCATTCCCTAAATGATATTATGTACACAGGACCAAAGGTACAAAGCGATCTGTTTTCAATATTGCTGCGTTTTAGAATGCCAAGGTTCGTGTTCACCACTGATGTCGAAAAAATGTACCGTCAAATCTTAATAGCACCAGAAGATCGGCCATTTCAACTAATAATTTGGCGAAAGGATGCCAACATGCCAATAACGTATTATCAGCTAAACACGGTCACATATGGAACTAGGTCAGCACCATATCTAGCCACGAAATGTCTGCAACAAATTGCCACCGAAAATGTTTCTCGATATGCGCTAGCCTCTCAATTCCTAAACGAAAGCTTTTATGTTGACGACGGCTTAGGCGGAGCAGACAACCTATCCACAGCAATGCTCATACAAGAACAACTAATAAAGATCATGAAGGAAAACGGCTTCAATCTACGAAAATGGAGCGCCAACCACCCTCAACTGCTCCAAAATATAGCAGAAGGAGATCAAGAGGTTAATCTGGACTTGGAAAACACAAGGGCTGCAGCCGTCAAAACATTGGGGCTCACATGGCTCCCAAAACCGGACCTGTTATCTGTCAAGGTCAACATAGAAGAAGTAAAGAGGATAACAAAACGCTCGGTCACGTCAGACCTAGCAAGGCTCTTCGACCCATTAGGAATACTGTCTCCTATTGTAGTAACGGCCAAAATACTCATACAAGAGCTATGGGAGCTAAAATTAGATTGGGATCAGGCACTTCCAGCAGAGCTACATACAAGATGGCTCACGTTCAGGTCAGATCTTGAAGAGTTAAAAACACTTCAGATCTCAAGGCACATTTTTAAGGGAAGACTCCCGGAAACCATGCAACTACACATTTTCTCGGATGCATCAGAGAAGGCCTATGGAGCCGCGGCCTATATTCGCGCCACGCTGAAAGAAGGCACCGTCATGACAAGGTTATTATGTGCAAAGTCAAGGGTAGCTCCATTGAAAAAACAAACAATACCCCGCTTGGAGTTATGTGCTGCTGCATTAGGGGCCCAGTTGGCAGAAAGAATAGCAGCAGACATTCAATTTAAGGGTGCCATATATTTCTGGACCGATTCCGAGATAGTGTTGGCTTGGGTAAACTCAGACGCAGCACACACCACATTCATCGCCAATCGCATTGCAACAATCAAAGAAACAACTAGAGCGGAACAGTGGAGACATGTTCGATCAAAGGACAATCCAGCCGACATCCTGTCTAGAGGAATGTCACCAAAGGCATTTAAAGAGTGTGCACTATGGTTCTGTGGACCATTATTTTTGCATGGCAAGGAATCAGTCTGGCCGAAACGTCTCAACCCAGCCTCCAACAACCAGAACGATATAGAAGTAAAGGCCAACCATTCGAAATCACTGGTCACATCAGTAGAAGAACCGGAGATGATTTACAAGGTGAATCACGGCAACTCATTTCACCGACTACAACGTATAATCGGCTATGTACTACGGTTCATCACGCAAGCTAAAAGCAAAACAGCAGCACAGCCATCATCACGGAGCTTAACCACGGCAGAACTGGAGCTGGCACTAATGCACATCGTCAAACAAATACAAGCGGCAGACTTTAAGGAAGAAATCAAACAATTGAAACATCATAAGGAGCTCCAGCGGTCTAGCAACTTGTCCAACCTCGCACCATTTTTGGATAACAAGGGATTGATCCGGGTTGGAGGGAGACTAGAGGCTTCATCATTGGCATACGACTCGAAACACCAACTTCTTCTACCATACAACGATAACATTGCAAAATTGATGTTCGAAATGGTACACAAGGAGAACAAACATTGCGGCCCGCAAACTCTGTTGGGAATAATGCGACAACGATTTTGGCCCATAAAGGGAAAACTCATGGCACGAGCAACAGTGCATCGATGCGTCACATGCAGCAAGGCAAAGCCAGAACTACTCAATCAGATCATGGGAAACCTGCCTTCCTCAAGGGTCACACCATCTCGACCATTCATAAACAGCGGTGTAGATTATTGCGGCCCTATAACAGTGCATTACAAACTTCGTGGAAAAAGGCCGCACAAGGCTTATATTGCGGTGTTCGTTTGTTTCACCACAAAGGCAGTCCACCTAGAGCTAGTGAGTGACTTAACCACCGAGGCATTTATTGGGGCCCTCAAGCGCTTCATCGCCAGGCGAGGCCATTGTCAAAACCTGTTTTGTGACAATGCCACCAATTTCGTAGGAGCTAAGAACAAGCTCCCAGAGTTAAACTCGGTAATACATTCACAAGAGGCACAAGAAAAAATCATTAACGAATGCGGGAAAAGAGGAATCCAATTCAATTTCATCCCTCCAAGAGCGCCACACTTTGGTGGACTGTGGGAGGCTGCAGTCAAATCGGCAAAGCATCTGCTGCTAAGAAGTACAGCAAATGCCAGCTTAACGTATGAGGAGCTCGAAACCCTGATAATCGAGATCGAGGCGATACTGAATTCTCGCCCGATATCACCAATGTCAGATGATCCGAACGACATTGGGGCACTTACTCCAGGGCACTTCCTGATAGGAGAACCACTAACAGCACAAATTGATGCACAAGCGACGGCTGCCAAGCTCAACCTAGAAACAAGATGGAAGCTAGTGTCCCAGCTTAAACACGAGTTTTGGAAACGATGGTCCCGGGACTACCTCAACGAGTTACAGTACCGGAACAAATGGCAAAAACAGACGGCGAATATAGAGCCAGGGGACATAGTGGTACTCAAGGAAGACAACGTCCCAGTGATGAAGTGGCCCTTGGGGAGAATAGTGAAAACTTATAAGGGTCCAGACGACATAATCAGAGTGGCAGATGTCAAAACAGCATCCGGAGTGCTGAAGCGAGCAATCAGATACCTCGCTCCAATTCCACGACTCAAGGATGGGGAAACGGAAACCCAAAACTCAGGCAGCCAGCCAAGTCTGGCACCAAGCTCACCGCAACCGGATGATAATGAAGTATCCCCAGAGGAACTACCCAAGGCAAAACGACGAAAAGTTACGTCCATGTCAACAATGACAACAATGATAATAGCTCTGCTGGCACTTCCACTTGTGTTTTCCGCAGACATCGAAACAACAGAATTCGACACCAAGATCGGCATCCACTTTGAAGGCATCACCAAGATGGAAGTATCACGCTCTGAGTGGAAAATAATTTCCTACTACGATCTACAGCCATATTGGGAAGAAACAGCACGCTTCATCAATGGAACAAAGACATTAAGGGCCATATGCGACACCATAGTGCTGAAATCGGCCTGTGAGAACGTAGTAGACACCTTGGAAGCCGACATCGCAGAACTAACTGAAGAAAATAGCCTCCTCACACGATCCAAACGAGGCGCGGTCAACTTCATCGGCAACATTGCCAACTCATTGTTCGGTGTGTTGGACACCAGCTATGCAGAAGAGATGTCAAGCACAATCAACACGCTCAAACAAAATGACAACCATTTATACGGGTTACTCAACAATCAAACATCAGTTATTGATGCAACTCTCAACATCTTCAAACAAGAGGAGCAGAACATCAAACAGAAGTTCAAGGTGGTGGATGACCAAATAGTGAAGGTGGCAAAATATGTCCGTACGGAGCAGACGCAAAGGTACCAAACAAACCTCGTCCAAACTAGCAGTACATTGGCAACTCAACTCGCACTATTATCAGCCAGACTACACAGAATCCAGGCAAGAATTATCAATACGTTGACAGATGCGCACCACGGAAAAATCAATCCAACGTTACTGTCACCATCGCAACTTCGAGCAGAATTAGTCCGAGTTCGCAACCATCTACCCACATCACTAAGGTTGCCAGTGGACCAAAACAATCTCTTACAACTCTACAAGGTCATGAAGGTGAAAGGCGGAAGAACGAATGAACACGTGATCTTCGAAATGTCACTTCCGTTGTGTGATCCAGAGACCTGGGAAGTGCTCAAACCACATCCGATTTCAAGCAGAATAAACAGTTCAACGGTTGCCATCACGCCATGCAATGATCTCATTGCAATCAACGCGCATCGAGATCAATATATAACATTGACAGAAAATCAGTGGCGAGAATGCATTACTGTAAAGGAGAACCAGGTGTTATGCTTGAACGTGCAGACAAAATTCACCGCAGACTCAGGCGCTTGTCAATGCGAAATGTCACTGCTCAACAACAATCCAGGGAACATCTGCAAGGTAGCCCCGGTAGAAGACAACGCACCGATAAAACAGCTGACGCACAATAATCTCTGGATGTATGCGTTGGAGTCCCCCACTCGAATCAATGCCGCGTGCGGAGCAAATCATTCCCAGCTAACATTAAAGGGCTCGGGGATTATAAAAATTGGCCCCGACTGCACACTCAAACACAAGTCAGTCATAATTCAAGGGCATCAAGTATACTCATCTGCAATCCACGCATCATACACGGCAACCGCAAACCTCAGCAGCATTACGTATCCTGAAAAGACATCGTCCATAATCCTGCACATACAACCGTACATTGATCAGGTCAAAAATATATCGACCCTACAG
The DNA here is from genome assembly GCA_964058755.1 of Campiglossa producta. Taxonomy (NCBI): domain Eukaryota; kingdom Metazoa; phylum Arthropoda; class Insecta; order Diptera; family Tephritidae; genus Campiglossa; species Campiglossa producta. The sequence continues at coordinate 657,557 of CAXKVI010000011.1, forward strand.
CAAGATTTAATGCAGAAAATAGGGACAGAGCTACCCTCACAAATTTCCCACCTCAAATACCATCATGCGACAATTGCGTATGCCGCTCTAATACTATCAATTGGCATCATACTTGCAATTGTGATAACCTGCATTCGAAAGAAGTCCCGAGCTCCCGTTACATACGCAGTTCCTCAACCACGGCCAGCGGCACGACAAGCACCATTTGCCGTAACAGTGACATAAAGGGACCACCGCACCATTAGAGTTAGTAAGAATGAATTGTAAATTAAAACTTAGCATTAAGAATGAAATGTAATTATAAACTTAAAATGTAAACAAAAAAAATGCCTTATTTAGAACTAAGAATGTAAATTAAAACACAAGTGAGGGAAATGACGCATATCGAAACTCGTTGAATAAAGTCACGGGCGGGAGCATGTTCATTTCTGTCCAAATATGCAGACACAGGCATATTTGTTTGCATGAAATTCAAGAACAAGCAAAAGTGCGGAGTAACGATTGCGTCATATTTGGCTCGCGGCCGTCAGTAAGTGTGCCGTCGCTGGCGTCAGCATTTGCAACCGCTAGTGTCAGCAGTTGCGACAGCTGGCGATCTAGTACGGTGGTCAGCAATGTCACTTACTGACGACCTAGAACGGTAGACTGCTGACTAGTGACCTAGTATTGCGGAAGTCAAGAGCAATGCACTAGTCAGCATAATGTTAAGACCAAAATTGTATATAAGCAAAGAAATTAAAATAAAGAATTGAGAAATGAATGAGCTACAATCCACAGCCCACCTTTCATTTATCTCTCGCCACGACAATTAGGTTCAAGTGCCTTTTATTGTCAACCCTCTCGTCTTGGTGATACCGCCTAGTCGAAAACTACCAACCATTTATCTCAAAACGTGGATTGGCATCTAAGCCTCTCCATCCGACATCATTATCAGGACGGCAAATCAGCCGCTCCAAACATTTTGGTGACCCCGACGTCAATAGTAAACCCGAAGGAAGTTCAAGGACTGAACAATTTCCTGGACTTTCTTGAAGCCCGCTTTCAATCAATGGAAGCAATGGGACAGAAGGAAAAGTTCGTGTCAAAAACATGTGCGGCCGCCTCCGAACCAAAGGAAACCTCCTGCTCGCTCTGCCACAATGGAAGCCACCTTTTGTTTCGGTGCCAAGAATTTCAAACAATGACACCAAATGAACGGCTCAATTACGTCCAAAGACAAAAACTATGCGTAAACTGCATGAGACCCGGGCACTCCTCTAAGACTTGCAAGTCAAGAGGATGCATGAAATGCAACAAGAAACATAATTCACTTTTGCACCTGGAAACGAGCAGAAACTCATCAAGGCCAAGCCTGAGTCACGAAGGTGAGCCCAAAATCGGGAGGACATCAGCAGCATCAGCGGAAGTAACCAGAAAAAGGACGCCAGAAGCTGCCTCAGCGGCATCCACCTCATCACGAAGTTCTGAAGCAGATTCACTCACCGCGACGGACAAAGGTGGACAAAGGCCATACGTCCTATTGAGCACAGCAGTAGTTATAATCAAAACAGACGCCACAGAAGTTGAATGCCGCGCGTTATTAGACTCAGGGTCACAGGTAAACTTCATAACAGAACGTCTGGTAAAACGGCTCAGGTTACCACTGAAAACCTCACATGTCAATATCACCGGGATCGGGACAACTAACACAAAAACACAACATAGAGTGAACGTTGCCTTACATTCTCGAAACACAAGCTTCACAGCACGCATTGAAGCACTCGTCCTTCCTCGCATCATCTCGCCTCAACCATCGCAATTCATTAATACTGAAAAATGGTCACTACCAAGGAATCTCCAGTTAGCGGATCCAAACTTCAATCGCCCTGACAAAATAGATCTACTTTTGGGAGCTGAGCACTATCACCAGCTTCTCACCATTGGGCAGATCAAGCTAGCCCCGCATCTACCAATAATGCAAAATACTGCACTCGGGTGGATTGTGTCTGGCAGACTCAACGAAGTAAGCCCAAAAGATGCATCCTGTGGAATGTGCTTGGCGGACGAATCCCTAGAAACCTCTATCTCGAAACTCTGGGAACTAGAAGAGGTAAAAGACAACAAGAAGTCATTATCTATGGACGAGGAAAAGTGTGAGGAGCACTTTGCCAGACACACCTCAAGGAATAAGGAAAATCGGTTCACAGTAAAAATACCATTCCATCAGGACCCCATGGTTCTGGGGGACTCGCACTCAATAGCGCTCAACAGGTTCCTATCATTGGAACGTCGACTTCAGAGAAATCCCCAAGTGAGGACAGAGTACGTCAAGTTCATGGACGAATATGAAGCCCTGGGGCACATGACGAAAATATCAACAGATACGATTACTACACCGAACTATTTCATACCTCATCACTGTATACTGAGACCAGAGAGCACAACCACAAAACTTCGCGTGGTATTTGACGCATCTGCGAAAACATCGACCGGTCATTCCCTAAATGATATTATGTACACAGGACCAAAGGTACAAAGCGATCTGTTTTCAATATTGCTGCGTTTTAGAATGCCAAGGTTCGTGTTCACCACTGATGTCGAAAAAATGTACCGTCAAATCTTAATAGCACCAGAAGATCGGCCATTTCAACTAATAATTTGGCGAAAGGATGCCAACATGCCAATAACGTATTATCAGCTAAACACGGTCACATATGGAACTAGGTCAGCACCATATCTAGCCACGAAATGTCTGCAACAAATTGCCACCGAAAATGTTTCTCGATATGCGCTAGCCTCTCAATTCCTAAACGAAAGCTTTTATGTTGACGACGGCTTAGGCGGAGCAGACAACCTATCCACAGCAATGCTCATACAAGAACAACTAATAAAGATCATGAAGGAAAACGGCTTCAATCTACGAAAATGGAGCGCCAACCACCCTCAACTGCTCCAAAATATAGCAGAAGGAGATCAAGAGGTTAATCTGGACTTGGAAAACACAAGGGCTGCAGCCGTCAAAACATTGGGGCTCACATGGCTCCCAAAACCGGACCTGTTATCTGTCAAGGTCAACATAGAAGAAGTAAAGAGGATAACAAAACGCTCGGTCACGTCAGACCTAGCAAGGCTCTTCGACCCATTAGGAATACTGTCTCCTATTGTAGTAACGGCCAAAATACTCATACAAGAGCTATGGGAGCTAAAATTAGATTGGGATCAGGCACTTCCAGCAGAGCTACATACAAGATGGCTCACGTTCAGGTCAGATCTTGAAGAGTTAAAAACACTTCAGATCTCAAGGCACATTTTTAAGGGAAGACTCCCGGAAACCATGCAACTACACATTTTCTCGGATGCATCAGAGAAGGCCTATGGAGCCGCGGCCTATATTCGCGCCACGCTGAAAGAAGGCACCGTCATGACAAGGTTATTATGTGCAAAGTCAAGGGTATCTCCATTGAAAAAACAAACAATACCCCGCTTGGAGTTATGTGCTGCTGCATTAGGGGCCCAGTTGGCAGAAAGAATAGCAGCAGACATTCAATTTAAGGGTGCCATATATTTCTGGACCGATTCCGAGATAGTGTTGGCTTGGGTAAACTCAGACGCAGCACACACCACATTCATCGCCAATCGCATTGCAACAATCAAAGAAACAACTAGAGCGGAACAGTGGAGACATGTTCGATCAAAGGACAATCCAGCCGACATCCTGTCTAGAGGAATGTCACCAAAGGCATTTAAAGAGTGTGCACTATGGTTCTGTGGACCATTATTTTTGCATGGCAAGGAATCAGTCTGGCCGAAACGTCTCAACCCCGCCTCCAACAACCAGAACGATATAGAAGTAAAGGCCAACCATTCGAAATCACTGGTCACATCAGTAGAAGAAACGGAGATGATTTACAAGGTGAATCACGGCAACTCATTTCACCGACTACAACGTATAATCGGCTATGTACTACGGTTCATCACGCAAGCTAAAAGCAAAACAGCAGCACAGCCATCATCACGGAGCTTAACCACGGCAGAACTGGAGCTGGCACTAATGCACATCGTCAAACAAATACAAGCGGCAGACTTTAAGGAAGAAATCAAACAATTGAAACATCATAAGGAGCTCCAGCGGTCTAGCAACTTGTCCAACCTCGCACCATTTTTGGATAACAAGGGATTGATCCGGGTTGGAGGGAGACTAGAGGCTTCATCATTGGCATACGACTCGAAACACCAACTTCTTCTACCATACAACGATAACATTACAAAATTGATGTTCGAAGTGGTACTCAAGGAAGACAACGTCCCAGTGATGAAGTGGCCCTTGGGGAGAATAGTGAAAACTTATAAGGGTCCAGACGACATAATCAGAGTGGCAGATGTCAAAACAGCATCCGGAGTGCTGAAGCGAGCAATCAGATACCTCGCTCCAATTCCACGACTCAAGGATGGGGAAACGGAAACCCAAAACTCAGGCAGCCAGCCAAGTCTGGCACCAAGCTCACCGCAACCGGATGATAATGAAGTATCCCCAGAGGAACTACCCAAGGCAAAACGACGAAAAGTTACGTCCATGTCAACAATGACAACAATGATAATAGCTCTGCTGGCACTTCCACTTGTGTTTTCCGCAGACATCGAAACAACAGAATTCGACACCAAGATCGGCATCCACTTTGAAGGCATCACCAAGATGGAAGTGTCACGCTCTGAGTGGAAAATAATTTCCTACTACGATCTACAGCCATATTGGGAAGAAACAGCACGCTTCATCAATGGAACAAAGACATTAAGGGCCATATGCGACACCATAGTGCTGAAATCGGCCTGTGAAAACGTAGTAGACACCTTGGAAGCCGACATCGCAGAACTAACTGAAGAAAATAGCCTCCTCACACGATCCAAACGAGGCGCGGTCAACTTCATCGGCAACATTGCCAACTCATTGTTCGGTGTGTTGGACACCAGCTATGCAGAAGAGATGTCAAGCACAATCAACACGCTCAAACAAAATGACAACCATTTATACGGGTTACTCAACAATCAAACATCAGTTATTGATGCAACTCTCAACATCTTCAAACAAGAGGAGCAGAACATCAAACAGAAGTTCAAGGTGGTGGATGACCAAATAGTGAAGGTGGCAAAATATGTCCGTACGGAGCAGACGCAAAGGTACCAAACAAACCTCGTCCAAACTAGCAGTACATTGGCAACTCAACTCGCACTATTATCAGCCAGACTACACAGAATCCAGGCAAGAATTATCAATACGTTGACAGATGCGCACCACGGAAAAATCAATCCAACGTTACTGTCACCATCGCAACTTCGAGCAGAATTAGTCCGAGTTCGCAACCATCTACCCACATCACTAAGGTTGCCAGTGGACCAAAACAATCTCTTACAACTCTACAAGGTCATGAAGGTGAAAGGCGGAAGAACGAATGAACACGTGATCTTCGAAATGTCACTTCCGTTGTGTGATCCAGAGACCTGGGAAGTGCTCAAACCACATCCGATTTCAAGCAGAATAAACAGTTCAACGGTTGCCATCACGCCATGCAATGATCTCATTGCAATCAACGCGCATCGAGATCAATATATAACATTGACAGAAAATCAGTGGCGAGAATGCATTACTGTAAAGGAGAACCAGGTGTTATGCTTGAACGTGCAGACAAAATTCACCGCAGACTCAGGCGCTTGTCAATGCGAAATGTCACTGCTCAACAACAATCCAGGGAACATCTGCAAGGTAGCCCCGGTAGAAGACAACGCACCGATAAAACAGCTGACGCACAATAATCTCTGGATGTATGCGTTGGAGTCCCCCACTCGAATCAATGCCGCGTGCGGAGCAAATCATTCCCAGCTAACATTAAAGGGCTCGGGGATTATAAAAATTGGCCCCGACTGCACACTCAAACACAAGTCAGTCATAATTCAAGGGCATCAAGTATACTCATCTGCAATCCACGCATCATACACGGCAACCGCAAACCTCAGCAGCATTACGTATCCTGAAAAGACATCTTCCATAATCCTGCACATACAACCGTACATTGATCAGGTCAAAAATATATCGACCCTACAGCAAGATTTAATGCAGAAAATAGGGACAGAGCTACCCTCACAAATTTCCCACCTCAAATACCATCATGCGACAATTGCGTATGCCGCTCTAATACTATCAATTGGCATCATACTTGCAATTGTGATAACCTGCATTCGAAAGAAGTCCCGAGCTCCCGTTACATACGCAGTTCCTCAACCACGGCCAGCGGCACGACAAGCACCATTTGCCGTAACAGTGACATAAAGGGACCACCGCACCATTAGAGTTAGTAAGAATGAATTGTAAATTAAAACTTAGCATTAAGAATGAAATGTAATTATAAACTTAAAATGTAAACAAAAAAAATGCCTTATTTAGAACTAAGAATGTAAATTAAAACACAAGTGAGGGAAATGACGCATATCGAAACTCGTTGAATAAAGTCACGGGCGGGAGCATGTTCATTTCTGTCCAAATATGCAGACACAGGCATATTTGTTTGCATGAAATTCAAGAACAAGCAAAAGTGCGGAGTAACGATTGCGTCATATTTTGCTCGCGGCCGTCAGTAAGTGTGCCGTCGCTGGCGTCAGCATTTGCAACCGCTAGTGTCAGCAGTTGCGACAGCTGGCGATCTAGTACGGTGGTCAGCAATGTCACTTACTGACGACCTAGAACGGTAGACTGCTGACTAGTGACCTAGTATTGCGGAAGTCAAGAGCAATGCACTAGTCAGCATAATGTTAAGACCAAAATTGTATATAAGCAAAGAAATTAAAATAAAGAATGGAGAAATGAATGAGCTACAATCCACAGCCCACCTTTCATTTATCTCTCGCCACGACAATTAGGTTCAAGTGCCTTTTATTGTCAACCCTCTCGTCTTGGTGATACCGCCTAGTCGAAAACTACCAACCATTTATCTCAAAACGTGGATTGGCATCTAAGCCTCTCCATCCGACATCATTATCAGGACGGCAAATCAGCCGCTCCAAACAGGGGCTATATGTTATACTGGTCCGATCTTGTCAGTTCCGACAAATGATTCCTATATTACAAAATGGTGGCCACATACAAAATTTCAGCCAGATATCTCAAAAATTGAGGGACTAGTTTGCGTTCAAACAGACAGACGGACAGACGGACAGACGGACAGACGGACAGACGGACAGACGGACATGGCTAAATCAACTCATCTCGTCATCCTGATCATTTCGGTATACTTATTGATGGGTCTATCTCTTCTTCTTCTCATATTTACAAACATCGGACCAAAGTTATAATACCATTTCATGTTCATGAAAGGTATAAAAATCTACCACAACAAAAATCTGTCAGCGAAATAGCATAAAACTATATTTGCGAATGATCAGGATAATTAACAAGCTTTAGACAGAAACTCATCACTCATCATCTACAACGCTGGAAGGCCTTTCAACGCTGGAGCTGATCATCCGTAACAATGTAAGTCATTAAATATCTTTTTATCCATCTTTTTATTCTGTTTTTATTCGCAAATATAAATTTTTTTTTACCACCTCTTCCTTATTAAATATTATTTATGTAGGTTGAAAATTAAGAACATTTTCATTTTTGTTTGATCAATTTTCATACCTTTTTTTGATACATTTTCAGTTCTGTCTGATAGATTTTCCTAAAATTCCTGCTTAGTTAAATTGAATGGAAAAATCATCGTGAAATAGTAACATGTGAATTTAAAGTTTTTTCATACCTAAATATTTTTAGTGCATTCTTTAGTTAGCGGCAGCATGTCCACTTGGCACACTTAGTTATAAGCTCTAGTTGCTATGCACATTCTTGTAAGCATATAAGCTTACATACATACATATATAAAGATATAGCTTTGTCCATTTAGTGGTTGCTAATCAAGTTTTAATGTCAGCTGATAACAGATAGTTTTTGTTTTTTTGTTTTCTTTGAAACTCCAAAAATTATTTAGTGAGAATTATAATAGCAATTGCATTTGCTTTGCGTTTGATCCCATTGATCTGTTTATTGTTGCCCTTGCTTTTCATTCATAGCTCTCTGAGCGTAGTTGAAACAAACAAAAACATAAAAAATAGTATTTAGAGTAAATCATAACGTAAAATCAAACATATGATTGTATGAGATTGGTTTGGTTTATCAATTCCCATTAAGAAGTAAATTACTAGGGTTGTCCTTAATATTTTTGTTATATTTTAAGTTTAAAAGAAAAATATTAATAAAAATATCATGAATTTATAACATTTAGAAAATCCATAATGATGTGTTAATTTTTTAGTTCCTGGTAGGCATCATGACATAGAGAAGTAAAAAGATATTTCACATGGGTATCTTCTATAAAATTGTATATAGAGGATCATGGTAGGGAGGGTGAAGAAGGCAATGGTCAAATGTCATCGTCGACCTTGCAGCCTAATACACACCCCAGTAAAATGAAAGATGCAAATTGTTGCAAAGTTCGTTGGTTATATTTTTGATTTGATTATTTGGATGTATTGTCGTGGAGTTAATCTCCCTATGTAGTTTCTGGTAGGAGTTCTTTAAATTAAAGTTTATGTGAATTGCGGTTGAGGATCGGCAACAACCCACCCCACGCCGAAAGAGCTAAGGCACGAGAGAGCTCCATCCGCCGACTCCCTTTAACTGTTTGTAGGTGAGACTGGTTGACGTCTAGTCCGTTTTCAGTCACCCTACATTAAACTGTAGGTAAAAGTGGTATCTCATATATCATCGCTTTTTTCCCACTCTATACATTACATTACATAAATTTTTGGCGCCCAACGTGGGGCTGCTAACGTTTTTCATAACGTGGGTGCAGCTAATGGCTGCTAATAGCAACTAACGTAGTATCATCTATAGCATTTCACCTTTTGTTACTTTTGAATACGAAAGGCGTTGAAAAATAAAATAAATTTGTAGTCGTTAGTAGTCACACACCTATTTTGGTATTGCAGTGAAAATCGTGAACATAGCTTTGCTCTCACTTGTCGTTGTTGTTTTGATAGGCTTAGTCAAACTTCCGCAAGGGTAGATGTCGGGACATATTAGGTAGTCTTTGGGTCTACGATGCTGGTTATTCAGTTTGGATACCAAGCCGAGAACTTCAATAGGCACCCTAGTATATTCATAAGCTAAAGCTGAATTATAGCAAATCACCACCTGCTATATTATCTATATATTAATAGGCTAACACTCTCCCCATACAAACAGACGCAACCCAATTTCGTATAGTATTTATGGATAGATCTCTATAAAATTTATAGTGGAAACTTAGAATGGATCTGGTGTCTCACCAAAAAAAAATTTGAAAATTATTTTTAGTTTATTTGTTATTAAAGAAAAAATAGGTCTCCAAACTCTCCAGCTATTTTGTTATCTCCACATTCTGTTATACCCGAACTATACACATCACTATTCAGCACTCTTAAAAAACTCCCAAAGACACACCTACCGCTCATTCCCTTACACACACACGTACATATCTATGCAATGATCCAGCAGCTGCCACTTGCTTTTATTTTTGTGCCAAAAAAAAAAACAACAAAATGTACCAAATCTTATCATCTTCGGCATCTAAACACCATTTGTAAGGTAAGAAATCCAGGTTCACTTCTGGCTTTATATATTTAACTTTTTGCCTATTGGTAAAGTTTATATTTTAACGATATGATTTTGTAAGAAAATTCCACAATGTTAAGATCGAAATTTAAATATCGTGCGGACTTTAACTAAAGAATAATTTTACATGACACTAATGCTGATTTCGTTGAACATGTTTATACCCTTGCACAGAATACTGTAAAAGTGTGATAAAAGTGTACCCGTTCTACATGAAACTGCTATATCGATAAAACGAACACAAAACATTGCCCGTTTGCTATGCTATGTGCATGAATAATTAGGTTTCGTTTATCAACCATATTCAGTTGTTTTTCATACACCAAAATTTAAAATAAATGATGAGGTTAGAATAAGTAAATATAAACATATATAAAAGTATATACACCAAATTGGACAACTAAAGTTTTTAAAATCAAATCAATTAAAAACACAAACCCTACAACGTATATACTTGAAGACTATCAAGGAAATCCTATTAAGGGTGGATTTTATGAATATGAACTAATGAAAACTAAACTTCCTCATTTAGTTGAAAAAGTTTTGAAACGTCGAAACAATAGAGTTTATGTTAAATGGTTAGGATTCTCTTCTGAACATAATTCCTGGGTGGATGTTAATGACTTGAATTAAAAAATAAATAAATAAATATCTATTATAAATATAACAGTCTTTCAAAAAATTATTTCAGTTGAGTTTTTAATGATAACCTATCATCAACATCATGTCGATTACATTAACAGTTAATGGTATTTCATCTTTATTGGTTGCAAATTATTTTCCCCCCATATAATTGACGCAAGATTATGTTTGTGGGTTAATTAGTTTCGATACTTATCATACAATTCCAAATGTGGACAAAGAAAATAATTTGTTTCATATTGGAAATATGGTTGTTCAGATACCTATTGGAACATATGAATTGGATGATATAGTTGAGACAATAACCAACAAATATGAACCATTGAATAGAGGGTTTATTGATATGAAGGCTAATCTTAATACATTTCGAACTGAAATCATGAGTAGTAATGAAGAAGTGTATTTTAATAAAGAACGCTAAATTGGACCATTATTAGGATTCAGTAAAAGAGTATTGAAGCCAAATATTGTTCATTACTCTGATAATCCAGTGGATATAACAAGAATAAACACAATAAGGGGATTCGTCAACTCTTATAAGTTTACGAAATGCGTAAGTTTATACATTTATCAGCTCAGTTAGATGAATGCCCTAGATAAATTTATGTGTACTTGATGTCAAACAAAAACTTTTTGTAATTATAGGTATTAGAAAGAATTGAATGCAAAATTTTATACAGCGGAATGGTAATTCACTGACTAGTTTCCATGCGACCAAGCATTTAGACGTAGTGTTTTATCCGGTCTGGCTGGCATCGAACCTACCAGACTGCATTGGCATTGCGTTCTCTTAACGCTTTGAGCCATGTGCCCTGCATGCAATCTTGCATTTATATTCTTACTAATATTTGCCATGTGTTTTCCTTACTTTATAGACTTCTTGTACACCTTATGATCCAAGGTGATAACAGGAAGCAAGTAGATTTGTATATGGCGAGCTTTTTGAAGCTATTTCCTTCCTTCCATGTGAACCACAGGGTGTATATTTCCGGTTTTTTTGGTTCTTGTACATGGGGAGCGGAAATGTTTGTATGTATATGAAGTTTTATTTGTGGATTGAATCCAATGTAAATATTTATACGTTAATTTTGTATTTATAGGTATTAGAAAGAATTGAATGCAAAATTTTATACAGCGGAATGGTAATTCACTGACTAGTTTCCATGCGACCAAGCATTTAGACGTAGTGTTTTATCCGGTCTGGCTGGCATCGAACCTACCAGACTGCATTGGCATTGCGTTCTCTTAACGCTTTGAGCCATGTGCCCTGCATGCAATCTTGCATTTATATTCTTACTAATATTTGCCATGTGTTTTCCTTACTTTATAGACTTCTTGTACACCTTATGATCCAAGGTGATAACAGGAAGCAAGTAGATTTGTATATGGCGAGCTTTTTGAAGCTATTTCCTTCCTTCCATGTGAACCACAGGGTGTATATTTCCGGTTTTTTTGGTTCTTGTACATGGGGAGCGGAAATGTTTGTATGTATATGAAGTTTTATTTGTGGATTGAATCCAATGTAAATATTTATACGTTAATTTTGTAATTATAGGTATTAGAAAGAATTGAATGCAAAATTTTATACAGCGGAATGGTAATTCACTGACTAGTTTCCATGCGACCAAGCATTTAGACGTAGTGTTTTATCCGGTCTGGCTGGCATCGAACCTACCAGACTGCATTGGCATTGCGTTCTCTTAATTCTCATTAAAAAAGTAATTTTCGACCCATTTTCAGCATATTCTTCTCTTTTTGTCCAGTGTGCATTGAATGCATTAAAAAAATTACATGTCAAACGTCGTCATTGCATTGTATAAATTTACGCACTCTTTTACACAACAAAATCGACGCGGAAGTTTATCAAATTTGTGTAAACTGCGTTCCATACAAATTTTGACAGTTCATTTACACACTTGATAAATTTATACGTTTACACGCTTTATAAGGTGTTTATAAGCTTTGATGAGTCCCCCTAATATCTGTTGAATGTAATATCATCAATGGCTCGTATATAAATGAAGCATCTGTGCATACTATACATCAGTTTTCACTTAGAGTTAGTCCAGGATATAAAATCACAGAAATACCCATTAATGTAATATATTTACCCATTAATACATTTGACATGTATAAGCACTCTAGTTATTAAAATTGTTGATCAAACGGGAAAACTTATTAATTTCCGTGGAGATGATATATCAATAAGAGTACATTTAAAACCAATATAAAAAATAATAATTTTTAATAAAAAGCCACTACATACAGGACGCATCACCTATCCGAACCGGCATCACCAAAGTTTCACCCTAGTGATAGCCCAAAAGCAGACGAGCTCAACCCATCTCTCAAACTCATGCGCTCACGTTTTCTTCAGGCTATAAATCTACCTACGGTCCATACACATCACAACGACAAAACTCGTCTGTCGTCATTCGCATTTCTAAGGAATAAGTGGCTGCCTAGTGGATAGTTAAGTGGTGTACCGAAAAGCAAGGTTTTCAGTGAAAAAACGTGGTTAACGATTTCAAAATCCTGCAAATTTGAAAACCCGGGAAATTAGTAAATAATTAGATTAGACGAAAAGAAAAAAAAAAATCAAAAGTTAAGTGAATTAAAACTAGTTTGGAAAAAAAAAGTTAGAAGGAAAGAAAAGCAAGTGAGAAGAAAAAAATTATAAATACATACATATATACATATGGTCCCAACCATATAGTTGAGCCAACCCTTGTTGTGAAAGTGTGCGCAAGTCAATTGAAATGAATGAATTGAATCTTTATTTAGTCAAAACTTAGCCTATTTATAGTAATTCTTAACTCTAACACAGACGTAAATATTCTTATTTACTAGATACATATTTACATCTATGTCTTACAAACTAAACCTAAGCAAGGCACACACTTGCCCACATGCACATGCATTCATATGTGCATAGCTCGGTACCTTACTCAAGGCATATGTCAGTGCAATCACTCATACTAACATATCTAACGTGGGACTGCGAGTGATGCAGTCACACACACATATGTATGTACACTAAGCATGGAGACGCTGGCAGTGCTGCCGCACATATCTACATATATAGGGCCAGCGTATACAATTGATACAACTCCATGACTTGTGCTGCTAATATACTTAGCGTGTGAAAATGTTTACGTTGCAGAATGTTTATCAAATCCACAGCTAGCCGCTTCGAAGTCAGCTTGTGACTTTGTTGTTGTTAGTGAGTTGCTCTGACATACTACACCACCCATCCTAAAAAAAATCGTGAATACATATGAACGATTTTAGAGCTGTGACATATTTAAGTGGTTTATTTTCTTTCTTTTGTACATTTCCGCAAATAATTTATGAGCATGAGTTTCATTTGATACTCTTAAGATTTTTATTGTTTGTTGTTTGTTTACAAAATTTTCTGTTGTGCCTGATAATCATGTTACAATTTTTTTTTCAATTTTGTTTGTTTTATTTTCAAGTGTTGTCGACTTGAATAACTCATGTTTTTAGATGTTTGTTTACTTATTCATCTGATACATTTTCTTTATTTGCAATTTGTTTTCTTTTGTACAATTTGCATAAGTGTCGGTTTTTGTTTATGACGTTAATTACTTAAAGCGTAAACAAAGTTTTATAGGTCGTAAAAAAAAATTTTATATTTGTAAATTTATAAGCTAAAATTTTAGGCAAAATGAAATTAATTTATTCAAATAGCTTAAGTCTATTTTTATGAATTATAATTTTCTTATTTTCTTTGCTTAAGGAGTTACTATTATTTAAATCTATGTTTTCTATATTGTATGGAATTAAACTATAATTATTTTTATTATCGATATTTACTACTCTATAGGGGGTTAAAGTATAATTATTTTTACTATCAATATTTACTACTACATAGGGCCCTTTGTATCTACTATCTAACTTATGACCTGATTCATTCTTAACTAAAACTAAATCTCCTAAATTTATTTCTTTATACTGAATATTTTTGTCATAATAAATTTTTTGTTTTTCTTTGGCTTCTTTTACCAATTTATACGCTCTTAGTTGAGCTACTTGCAATCTATATTTGATTTCTTTCTCATATGCCTCATAGTTATAAACTGGGCTAATTGTATTTTCTTGTAAAAATTCGTATGTCAAGGGTATTTTTCCAAAAACTAACTCAAATGGGCAATAACCATGAACCGTAGATGGTGTTGTATTATAACAATATGCAAAATATTTTATATACTCATCCCAATCACTTTTGTTAGTGGAAATATAAGAACGGATATATTCATTAAAAGTTCTGTGGCTACGCTCAACCGTGCCCAAAGTCTGATGGTGATATGGGGTAGAAGTTCTGTGTTCAATTTTCAAAAGTTTACACAATTCTTCAAATACGCTGTTTTTGTATTCGGTTCCCATATCTGTTATGATTGTTTTCATACAACCATAAATCAAAATAAAATTTTCAAAGATTGCTTTGGCAACTGTTTTTGCGTGCTTACTCGCAATTGGGATTGCGATCAAGTATTTAGTAAGGTCACATACAATAGTGACCGCATATTCATTTCCATTTACCGATTGTGGCAATGGACCAATTGTATCGATTTGCACTGTATCAAACGCTTTCGTGGGCGTTTCAGTTATTATCATTGGTTCTTTCAAATTTTTATTTACTTTGTTTTTACTGCATTCAATGCACTTTTTGATATGAATTCTTATGTCATTTTTCATGTTTTTCCAATAATATTTCTGTTTTATTTTATTTGTTGTGCGATTGATTCCTGGGTGGCCACCATTAACAGGATCATCGTGATATTTTTGTAATATCTTTTTAATTACTTCCTTATCTGTCACGTGCACAACCTCCGGAGTTAATGCAATAGTTAAGTTTTTGAGAACCTTGGTACCAACTTCTTTAAATTTATCTACTCGAGTATAATTATTTTTAAACAATTTGTCTCCTAAGGACAACTGTATTTTATTTATTTTCAAATTGTCGGCCTCTTTCATTAGCCTGGCAAAGAATTGACCTAAATCAATCTTCGCCTCAACAATTGAATTATCATTAATAGATGAATTGCCGGCTTCATTTGAAAGCCTGGCAAAGGATTGACCTAAATCAATCTTCGCCTCAACAATTAAATCATTAATGTCTATTTTGCTACAAATTTTCTTTCCCTTTTTGAACTGCAGTTTCGGGGGGTCGAAAACGAGCTGAGCTAGCTTTTTTACTTCATTACTATTAAGCGCTTCATATATTTTAATGTTCTCTTCGTGACATTTTTCTTTGATGTTTTTATTATTGGAATTTTTATTATTGGAATTTTTATTAGTTTCCGATCGAGTCGTAACCCTCATTATTTGACATGCTTTTATTGACATTTCCTTTAAATCATTTATATTGATGCGTGAAAGCGCATCCGCTACATAGTTTTCTTTTCCAGCTATGTACTCCACCTCAAAGTCATATTCCTCTAATTCCAGTCGAACTCTAGTTAATTTTGATGAAGGGTTTTTCATCGA
The DNA here is from genome assembly GCA_964058755.1 of Campiglossa producta. Taxonomy (NCBI): domain Eukaryota; kingdom Metazoa; phylum Arthropoda; class Insecta; order Diptera; family Tephritidae; genus Campiglossa; species Campiglossa producta. The sequence goes on from CAXKVI010000011.1 coordinate 673,371, forward strand.
GAATAGGTATGTTAAGGGGCGATGGTCTGTTTTAATCAAAAATTTTCGGCCATAAACATATGGTCTAAAATAAGTTATAGCCCAATGGATTGCTGCCAACTCTTTTTCAATTGTGGCTTTATTGCTTTCACCTTTTGTGAATGCTCTTGACGCATAGGCAATTGGTAATTGTTTGCCTTCATATTCTTGACTAAGAACTGCGCCGCAGGCAAATCCACTGGCATCTGTTGTTATACAAAATTCTTTATCGAAATCTGGATATTGCAAAATATTTGGGTGTACCAATGCCTCCCTCAAATAGACAAAAGCTTTTTGACATTCCTCTGTCCACTCGAAAGAAACATTCTTTTTACACAATCTCGTTAAAATTCTAGAATGAGCTGCAAAATTGGGAACAAATCTTCTGTAATAGTTACAAAATGCGACAAATCGCTTAACTTCATCAGCACTTTTGGGTATAGGATAATTTAGAACAGTCTCATATTTACTTGGATCAGGTAAAATTCCTTTATTTGTGCATTTATGTCCAAGATAAGTAACTTCTTGGTTAAAAAATAAACATTTATCCGGATGTAATTTTAAATTATATTTTCTGCAAGTAGAAAATACATCTCTCAAATTTGTAATCATATGTTTTTCGGAGCATCCTAATACTACTAAGTCATCCATATATAGAAAAGCTTGAGATGGCTTAAGGCCTGCAAATGCTAGTGTCATCATTCTTTGAAATGAGTTGGGGGCCACTTTCAAACCATATGGTAATCTTTTAAAACGATATGTGCCATCCTCTGCCGTAAACGATGTGATGTCCCTAGAGTCTTTATGTAATTCAATTTGATGAAAACCAGACATTAAGTCTAGGCATGAAAAATATTTAGCTCTACCCAATTGATCTAGGATATCATCAATTCTTGGTAATGGAAATTTATCTGCAGTTAATTTTTTGTTTACTTGTCGGTAATCGACTACTAATCTCCATCTTTTATCATTTTTCCCTGGTAACGATTTTTTCGGTACCAGGAGAATTGGGCTATTATATTCTGACATAGACGGCTCTATTATGTCATCTTCAATTAATTTATTAATTTGCTTGTTAATTTCCCCTTTTTGAGCTTGAGGTAATCTATAATTTTTAATGTAAACAGGTGTGCTATCTTTCATGTGTAATTTTTGTTTATAAAAGTTATTAGCAGTAATTGGTTCGGTATCTAATGAAAATATATCAATAAATTCGGAGCATAATGTGTTAAGTGATTTACTAGCGAAAGGTGGGAAATTTTTATTTAATCTTTTTAATTTTTCCTTACTATTTTCTATTGGTTCTAATTTATTTTTTATTATTGCGTAATCATTTAAATTTTCTGTGTTGATATTAAAATTTTGAATGGTTGCATTTTTATCTGTTGTATTAATGACTCTAATGAAAGTTTGTTGTGAATTTACTAAGGTGTTTGCAATAAAAATGCCATCAGCTAATTTTTGATGAGGTATTAATAAATCAGAATTATTATTTTCAATATGGACTTGTCGGATTACTTCCGACCTTGCAGGTATTGTTATGCAATTAACAGATGGTCTGTTTGTCATTTCTATTATAATATTTTCAGGAAAATCATATGGACGTAGTATTAGGCTGTCCCCATTTTTACTGTAATCTAAAATACAATTATATTTTTTAATAAAATCAAGTCCCAAAATTCCATCGCAGGGAATTGGAAAATTATCTTCAACTATGTGAAATTTATGTGCTATTAGTAAGTAATCATCTTTTAAATCTGCCTTGACTGTTCCAAGAGTGCTTGTTAAACCTTGACCAATGCCCTTTAAATCAGTTTTTTGTGAATAATTAATTGTGACATTATTGTCAATTTGACCCTTTTTTATTATTGAGATATCTGCTCCTGTATCGATCAGGAGGGTTGAAATTGAGTTATTTAGCGTTGTTTTAGAGGATATATAACTATTTAGGTGTAAATTGAAAACATATAATTTTTTGTTTATTGAGGTGGAGTCTGTTGGTTTTCCTGTTGATTAACATTTCGCACTGTTGCTGTATTATTACGGTTCGAACCTCGGGATCCGAAGTTACGCCTCGATCTTTGATAATTTGATCGATTATTATTATTATTTGAATTATTATATCTTGTTGGGTATGTACGCCGCTGGTTATTTCTATAATTGTTAGGTTGATAGCCTCTACGGTAATTACCGCGAAAATAATTTTGTTGGCGTATATGAAGTAACGAGTTAGGGTTACCCGTTATTTCAGTGCAACTGTTGGTAAATTTTGACACTGCTTCATTCATCGTGTTGAACGTTCCAGCTTGCATAATTGTCTTTACTTTGTCATTGGAGCAGTTTTTACACATAGCTTTGACAGCTGTTTGTGTAGCATACTTAGTTGCGAGGTCTGTTGTTAGACCGTCAGATATGTATGCTCCTTCCAATGATTTTGTGAGCTTTTCAATTTCGGCAGTGTACTGATTTGCAGTTTTACTACGCTGTTGGATATTTAAGAGTTTTGCAGTCAAAACTTCTACTGACTCACCCTTTATTTTGCTCTTTAATGTTTGTTTAATTTCCTGTATGGTGGCTTCAGCACCTACGAAATTTCTGGCTGTGCCTTTAAGTTTTGTCTTTATCATGGATACTGCGACAGCCTCATGCGTTTCCTTGATTTGCTCCAGAATGTCAAGGGCATCCAAAAAACTGGATAAGTTTTCCGGTTTGCCATCGAATTCGGGCAATATCGAAGAAGCAGTTTTAATGAACGCTACCATTGTTTGCGCCATGGTTGTGTTTGTTTGGGAATTCTGGTCTGTGTGAGATACAATAGTTCTTGGATGAACTGTTTCTTTTGTTTCTTGTTCTCCCTCAGTATCTGACGCACCTTCGAACAACCAAGTGTCGAAATCGATATCGATATGTTGCTCGTAGGAGGTTGGTACTTCAACGTCAACGTTATACCTGGATAACGAGGATACCAATTTATCTCTAACGCTCGAAAATACCTGGTAGGCTTCTACCTGGTGAGCTTTTGTTAGAGTGTTATTTACCTTTCTTATGATTTTTCCAAGATTATTTAATGCTGACAGTAGAACATTTAAATGTTTCTTTACTGTTTCAGTTTTTATTTTTGTGTTTTTACATATACACTTATACGACTTTTCCGCGTTTATTTTCTCGTTAGTAAGTTCCTTTAAAATATCGTCCCACTTTTCCATTTATATTAAAATTTTTATTTATTACTTAAACTTTATTCAGATCGTCTGTTCGACTCTGGTATTTCTTTTTTAAAAATTTATTGTGGGCTGAATATATTTTGAGAAACAAACTGATACAAGTGCAGATCGTCACAATCAGGAGCAGGATTTTTATGAATTCTAAAGCTTCAGAATGGTCAATAATTTTAATGCTATTGACTACATTCGCATTTGGGGTATCTATTTTAGAAGTTTTTCCGCCCATACTGAACTTTTGATAAATATTTTTAATTTTCAGGGAAATATTTTCTTAGTTGTCTCATAATTTCCTCTTCTCTAGTGGTTGGGTTGAGCACATCTTCCATAGTTGGCTCTCTGGTCATTCCGATATCTTTCCAGAATTGTTTCAACCATTCAAGAGTTTGCTCATTAGTTAGTTCTTCATCCAATTCATGGTTAGATAGTTTTTTGGAAAAATCCCTGCGGGGTCTAGAAAATTCCTCGGCATTTCGAATTCAAAATTGAAACAATTTTTCTTTTTACAAAATTTATTATTATTATTTTTTTTTTTTTTTTTTCTTCTTCTTTTACAAATTATTTCAGTTTTCTCAACTGATGAATATTTTCTAAAATCTCTAATCTTTCATTATTAGTCATAGCCCAATTCAAAGTTCTATAGGCTATGGCTAATTCCCTTTTCTTCCGATACCTTTTTCCTGCACGAGTCTGTTTTTTCCGCTTTAGCGGTGGAGGAATTTTTGGTTCCTTTTTTTGTTTTTTCAGGTTGTTCCGCCGCCGATATTCTTCAATGGTTATCGGCTGCGGACCTTGTCTTATTGCTGTTGAGGTTTGAGGAACCTCTTCAGTGACTCTTGCTGATGTTTGGGGAACCTCTTCAGTGGCTCTTGCAGGATCCAGGTTATCGTTTTCGGCTTCCAATGCAAACCTTTCCCATTTGTCGAAAATGGAATCAAATTCCTCCTGGGAAATGTCTTGCATTGGGGTTTAGACAAAATATTTTATATTGGGAAACAAAAATTTATTTCAAAGGAATATATATGAAAACTTATTTTCTACCCTAAGCAGATATAAATCTGCTACTTGGCCGGCGCCGATATGACGCCGAAGAGTTCTAGGTAATATACAAAAAGATAATTTATTTAGTTACACTATCAATAATTGTATTAAGCACGTTCACCACGGATGCGTCTGGCCAATTGACTGTCTTTTAGCATAATTGTGACACGTTTAGCATGAATGGCTCACAAATTGATGTCCTCAAACAAACCAACTAAATATGCTTCACTTGCTTCTTGTAATGCCATAACAGCTGAACTCCGGAAACGTAAATCGGTTTTAAAATCTTGAGCAATCTCTCGCACCAAACGTTGGAATGGCAATTTATGAATCAACAATTCGGTGCTCTTCGGTTACTGTATCAGGACGTTTTCTTCACTCCAGTCTTCAACCGCACTGCTGGATTCTCATTGGTCTGCTTCCTTTTGAATAGCAGTCCAACGAATAGTATCCAGCAGGATCAAGCCAGTCTGCTTCTTTTTAATTTAGCAGTCTGGCAGGATCGCCATAAAGTGAAAGTGTGCGCAAGTCAATTGAAATGAATGAATTGAATCTTTATTTAGTCAAAACTTAGCCTATTTATAGTAATTCTTAACTCTAACACAGACGTAAATATTCTTATTTACTAGATACATATTTACATCTATGTCTTACAAACTAAACCTAAGCAAGGCACACACTTGCCCACATGCACATGCATTCATATGTGCATAGCTCGGTACCTTACTCAAGGCATATGTCAGTGCAATCACTCATACTAACATATCTAACGTGGGACTGCGAGTGATGCAGTCACACACACATATGTATGTACACTAAGCATGGAGACGCTGGCAGTGCTGCCGCACATATCTACATATATAGGGCCAGCGTATACAATTGATACAACTCCATGACTTGTGCTGCTAATATACTTAGCGTGTGAAAATGTTTACGTTGCAGAATGTTTATCAAATCCACAGCTAGCCGCTTCGAAGTCAGCTTGTGACTTTGTTGTTGTTAGTGAGTTGCTCTGACATACTACAGTTGCCTTTGTCTCTTGTTTGAAAAACAACAAGTCCAGTAAATATTAAAAAAATTAAATCGTAAAGTTGAACAAAATCCGAAAATTAAGAAAGATGTAGAAAGAGAAAGAAAATAGTTTTGAAAATTAATTAGAAGAAAGTAAGTGAATTTAGAAAGTTTACAAAGAAAAAAAATCTACCACAACAAAAATCTGTCAGCGAAATAGCATAAAACTATATTTGCGAATGATCAGGATAATTAACAAGCTTTAGACAGAAACTCATCCCTCATCATCTACAACGCTGGAAGGCCTTTCAACGCTGGAGCTGATCATCCGTAACAATGTAAGTCATTAAATATCTTTTTATCCATCTTTTTATTCTGTTTTTATTCGCAAATATAAATTTTTTTTACCACCTCTTCCTTATTAAATATTATTTATGTAGGTTGAAAATTAAGAACATTTTCATTTTTGTTTGATCAATTTTCATACCTTTTTTTGATACATTTTCAGTTCTGTCTGATAGATTTTCCTAAAATTCCTGCTTAGTTAAATTGAATGGAAAAATCATCGTTAAATAGTAACATGTGAATTTAAAGTTTTTTCATACCTAAATATTTTTAGTGCATTCTTTAGTTAGCGGCAGCATGCCCACTTGGCACACTTAGTTATAAGCTCTAGTTGCTATGCACATTCTTGTAAGCATATAAGCTTACATACATACATATATAAAGATATAGCTTTGTCCATTTAGTGGTTGCTAATCAAGTTTTAATGTCAGCTGATAACAGATAGTTTTTGTTTTTTTGTTTTCTTTGAAACTCCAAAAATTATTTAGTGAGAATTATAATAGCAATTGCATTTGCTTTGCGTTTGATCCCATTGATCTGTTTATTGTTGCCCTTGCTTTTCATTCATAGCTCTCTGAGCGTAGTTGAAACAAACAAAAACATAAAAAATAGTATTTAGAGTAAATCATAACGTAAAATCAAACATATGATTGTATGAGATTGGTTTGGTTTATCAATTCCCATTAAGAAGTAAATTACTAGGGTTGTCCTTAATATTTTTGTTATATTTTAAGTTTAAAAGAAAAATATTAATAAAAATATCATGAATTTATAACATTTAGAAAATCCATAATGATGTGGTTATTTTTTAGTTCCTGGTAGGCATCATGACATAGAGAAGTAAAAAGATTTTTCACATGGGTATCTTCTATAAAATTGTATATAGAGGATCATGGTAGGGAGGGTGAAGAAGGCAATGCTCAAATGTCATCGTCGACCTTGCAGCCTAATACAAATTGTTGCAAAGTTCGTTGGTTATATTTTTGATTTGATTATTTGGATGTATTGTCGTGGAGTTAATCTCCCTATGTAGTTTCTGGTAGGAGTTCTTTAAATTAAAGTTTATGTGAATTGCGGTTGAGGATCGGCAACAACCCACCTCACGCCGAAAGAGCTAAGGCACGAGAGAGCTCCATCCGCCGACTCCCTTTAACTGTTTGTAGGTGAGACTGGTTGACGTCTAGTCCGTTTTCAGTCACCCTACTTTAAACTATAGGTAAAAGTGGTATCTCATATATCATCGCTTTTTTCCCACTCTATACATTACATTACATAAATTTTTGGCGCCCAACGTCGGGCTGCTAACGTTTTTCATAACGTGGGTGCAGCTAATGCCTGCTAATAGCAACTAACGTAGTATCATCTATAGCATTTCACCTTTTGTTACTTTTGAATACGAAAGGCGTTGAAAAATAAAATAAATTTGTAGTCGTTAGTAGTCACACACCTATTTTGGTATTGCAGTGAAAATCGTGAACATAGCTTTGCTCTCACTTGTCGTTGTTGTTTTGATAGGCTTAGTCAAACTTCCGCAAGGGTAGATGTCGGGACATATTAGGTAGTCTTTGGGTCTACGATGCTGGTTATTCAGTTTGGATACCAAGCCGAGAACTTCAGTAGGCACCCTAGTATATTCATAAGCTAAAGCTGAATTATAGCAAATCACCACCTGCTATATTATCTATATATTAATAGGCTAACACTCTCCCCATACAAACAGACGCAACCCAATTTCGTATAGTATTTATGGATAGATCTCTATAAAATTTATAGTAAAAACTTAGAATGGACTAATCTGGTGTCTCACCAAAAAAAAATTTGAAAATTATTTTTAGTATTTGTTATTAAAGAAAAAATAGGTCTCCAAACTCTCCAGCTATTTTGTTATCTCCACATTCTGTTATACCCGAACTATACACATCACTATTCAGCACTCTTATAAAACTCCCAAAGACACACGTACATATCTATGCAATGATCCAGCAGCTGCCACTTGCTTTTATTTTTGTGCCAAAAAAAAAACAACAAAATGTACCAAATCTTATCATCTTCGGCATCTAAACACCATTTGTAAGGTAAGAAATCCAGGTTCACTTCTGGCTTTATATATTTAACTTTTTGCCTATTGGTAAAGTTTATTTTTTTAACGATATGATTTTGTAAGAAAATTCCACAATGTTAAGATCGAAATTTAAATATCGTGCGGACTTTAACTAAAGAATAATTTTACATGACACTAATGCTGATTTCGTTGAACATGTTTATACCCTTGCACAGAATACTGTAAAAGTGTGATAAAAGTGTGCCCGTTCTACATGAAACTGCTATATCGATAAAACGAACACAAAACATTGCCCGTTTGCTATGCTATGTGCATGAATAATTAGGTTTCGTTTATCAACCATATTCAGTTGTAATTGCAAAATCCAATTTTTTTCACCAAATTTATCTGTCAAATAAAATTTTCGTGAGCTGATTTTCAGTGCAACCAACTACCCTGTCAAAGCTTCATAGGGTATTCTGTTTAACGTTTTACCTTCATTTTGCAAACGAAAACAGAAAATTGAAGAGTGTAAAAAATGCGCATTTTTTGATGAAACGAAATCACCATAACACTACTTTTTTCTTACGAAAAACACATTTTTGGGTATTTGTTTTCTTTAGAGGTCAACCGCCAATAAATTAGCTAAAATTATGGGAGATAGCTCAAAAGACAGGTTTGGCCTCAGGATCACGAGTCCGGAAGCGCTTTTTTAATTTTTTGTTTCTATGGAAAGTTATGGTCAAAAAATTTAAAAATTACCCACGGCACGAATTTTTTCGCAAGTTTTTAGGGACAGCCTAATAAAATTACAAAAACCGCATGAAAACTTGCCACTTTGATTGCAAATATCTCTTCAGAGAAGCAAAATATTAAAAAGCGCTTCCGGATTCGTGATCCTGAGGCCAAACCCCGTCTTTTGAGCTAGCTCCCATAATTTTAGCTAATTTATTAGCAGTTGACACCTAAAGGAAACAAATCCCCTTTTTTGCTTTGATTATTTGATGTTCTAAGCTTTTCTCGATTTTTTTAATTCACTTATGAAATTTTTAGGGGGTTAAATATTGGAAAAGTATATTTTCTAAGCAGAAAATATATTTTTCATAAAGTTGAAGATTGTCCAGAAAAATATCCCCAATCGTCTCATTTAAAGCAAAGCTGTAATTAGACGCTGGCAAGTATAAGTATAATTGACAGAACTCTGATTTTTTTTAAATTTTCCTTGCTTAAAAAATAAAATGAAAACGAAAAATTAAAAAAAAAAAGAAACAGTTTTCAATTTTTGCTTCCACCGAGAATCGAATATAGGTGTCCTGCAAGTAGTAAACATTTATACCCATTCTGGTATAAAAAGGGTAAAATTAGTCTCTTCATAGGATGCGACCAATTTATTCCATCTAAAAGAGACTAAAAAAGTAGTAGTCTACTTTTCCTCTGGATTGATCCCGGACTAATCGTATTTTTTGCAGGGAAATACCATACGAACTTTTACTAATGCACCTTTTTACATAAGTAACTCCACTTTTTCGTATGAAACCACATTTTTTATTTTGATAATTTAATGTGCTAAGCTTTTTCGATTTTTAAATAGTTTTTTTACTTATGAAATTTTTAGAGAAATAAAATATTGGAAAAGTATATCTTCTAAGCAGAAAATGTATTTTTCATACAAAAACGTGAAGTTAGTTGTATAGAAGTAAAAATTTTGATCCCAACACCAGAATTGTAATATCAAAAAATAGCTTTAAAAAAATTTGTTTAAAAGAAAAATATTAAAATTCATGCAAAGGAATGTAAAGCAGGAGTTATTAGCTTTCAAATGTTGTTAAAAAAATCTGTAGCATTACTACAAGCCGAAACATAATAATTTTAGTTGGTGCATGCTTTCATCACCTTAGGAAAAATTGCAGTATCTATATATTATCTATATATTAATACGTTAACACTCTCCCCATACAAACAGTCGTAACCCAATTTCGTATAGAATTTATGGATAAATCTCTATAAAATTTATATTGGAAACTTAGAATTGACTAATCTGGTGTCTCACAAAAAAAACTTCTAAAATTATTTTTAGTTTATTTGTTATTAAACAAAAAAGAGGTCTCCAAACTCTCCAGCTATTTTGTTATCTCCACATTCTGTTATACCCGAACTATACATCACTATTCAGCACTCTTATAAAACTCCCAAAGACACACCCATCCGCTCATTCCTTTACACACCCACACGTACATATCTATGCAATGATCCAGCAGCTGCCACTTGCTTTTATTTTTGTACCAAAAAAAACTACAAAATGTACCAAGTCATATCATCTTCGGCATCTAAACACCATTTGTAAGCTAAGAAATCCAGCAGGCGAATTCTAGAAATCTCCATCCATCTCCATCTCGTAAATGCTAAAATATGCTAAAATGCTTAAGCAAATGAACTCTCAGAATTTTAGGAGATGACGCTTATTTGCGATTCTGATCCACAAGCCGCCTAGCTATGATAATAGTGCGTTATCTGCACTATAGATGGCGCGCAGGCATCACTGCAAGATGTCAATTTAGTTGTGATCCTTTACAACTCAGAAAAAGCCAGAAGTAAACCGAAACGCCCGAAGTTGCTAGCTACTACTCCCTTACTTTTCAGCGTTACTCTACTTTTTTAATTACAAAATAAATTCCATTTTCGGTAAAAAGATTTGTGTTTGTATATTAAAGTCGGTTAAGAACAGATTTTAAATTGTTATATACACCTTAATTTAATTATTTATTGAGTTTTTCTCTATAAAATTGTTATACGGAAACAAAAAATGTTTTTTAGTTATAACTTTTAAATGATAAATAATATTACTTTTGTGACTCCGGATTACGATTTCTGGGACTGAAACTCGACTTTTGATTCCTCTCCCGACTTTTTGCGACGTGGTTTTAGTAGGAAAGAAAAAAAATACAATTTCCAAAATTATGGGCAAATACATAATTAAATATCAATTTTTCTTATAAATTACACATAATTATTGTTTTTGAGTAATTTTAGGGCCTAAAACAACATAGTTCTACCCTTTTTCCTATTTTTTTGCGTTTTAGCAACAACTTTTTTTCGTCGCCAAAATTTGCCACCTTTTGGAGAAAATTGGAGATTTTACGAGATGGCTAAAATTGCAGAATCGCAAATTTAGCTTAGTAGCTGTCAAAAACAGCTGAGCTACGTTATCTGATTCATTTTGCGTTCATCGCTTAAATATGCCAAAAAATGAAGCAAAGATGGAGATTTATAGAGATTTTCTTTCACTGGAATCGCATAAGTCGCTAAAATTTAACAAAATGAATTTAGAGATTTTTGGAGATGGAAACTAAGCATTAACGAAAACTGGAATTCATGTACAGCTTCACTTCTGGCTTTATATATTTAACTTTTTGCCTATTGGTAAAGTTTATTTTTTTAACGATATAATTTTGTAAGAAAATTTCACAATGTTAAGATCGAAATTTTAATAACGTACGGACTTTAACTAAAGAACAATTTTACATGACACTAATGCTGATTTCGTTGAACATGTTTACACCCTTGCACAGAACACTGTAGGTAGGTAGGTAGGTTCAAGTGGCTGCCGCAGAGGCACACTTAGGCCAGTTTTGAAGGCCCGTTGTGATACCACCAACACAAGGAAAGTCAGCCCCGGGACCCAGCCATATGGAAAATCCCTGAGTTGTTGGGATTTTCCACATAGCAGAATCCCGGGACTGACACTCCTAAACCGACACCGTTACTCCTCCTCGAACCACTTAGATGACTTTATGAAGCCCATCAAGTCCTTTATGTCCAGTTCCGCGATCTGGCTTAGACTATCTAGGAACGGAACTCCCAAAAAGCGCGTTCTCACGCCGCTTAAAGCCGGACAGTTGCAGATGAGGTGCTCCACCGTTTCCTCCTCCTCATCATCTTTGCAACTCCTGCAGCATCGTCGGTAGGGCACACTTAGCCTTTCTGCATGCCTACCAATGAGGCAGTGACCGGTTAATACCCCTATCAATATGCAGATTTCCCTCCTAGTTAGGGCATAAATGCGTCTAGACCTTTTAAGATCCCATTTTGGCCAGGTTTGTTTCGATATCCGACACCCTGGGGATTGCAGCCATCTTTCGTTGGCTTGACGGAGTGTGTGCTCCTTCAGCATTAGTTTGCATGTGGCAAACGGCATACCTAAGCGCTCTTTATCCCGAAGAACCTGCTTGGTCGTGCCCTGCCTGGCAAGCTCGTCTGCCTTACAGTTTCCCTCAATGTCCCTATGTCCCGGGACCCATATGAGGTTTACGCGGTTCTGTTGGGCCATCTCCTGAAGAGATCGACGACAGCTGAGCGTCAGTTCAGAGTTGAACGTGTATGAGCCAAGGGATTTGATTGCCGCCTGGCTATCGCTGAAAATAGTGATATCTCCTCCGATAACACGTTTGCTTACCCAGGCCGCGGCGTCCCGGATTGCCGAGACTTCCGCCTGGAAGACGCTACAATGATCAGGTAGTCTGAAGGAGAGTTCAAGGTCCAAATCCCTTGAATAAACCCCTCCTCCAACTCTGCCGTCCAACTTCGAGCCGTCGGTGTATATGGAAGTGCCACCATTTGTTTCGGGACACCAATCCGTCCTCTCCCAGTCTTCTCTGCTGGGAATGTTTATTTTGAAGCAGCTATCCCCGACTGTAGTGGTCGCACAACGATCTGTGCTTAAAGGGAGAAAGCTGTAAGATTCCAGAATACTGGAGTGTCCAATAGTACCCGCACCCCAACTGGAGGTTTCTCTTAGGCGCAGAGCTGATGCCGCCGCTGACCGAAACCCTTCCAGATCAAGTGGCAAAATGCCCAGAATGGCCTGGAGGGCTTCGTTGGGCGTTGTCCTTAGCGCACCGCTTATACAGATCATATTGGATCTATGGACTTTCCGCAACAGATTCAGGTATGTTGTCTTGCTCAGTGCCGGCCACCATACGACGACTCCATACAGCATGATTGGGCGAATGATGGCCGTGTAGATCCAACTGCATACTCTAGGGCTGAGCCCCCATTTTTTGCCAATGGCTCTTTTGCATGTGTAAAGAGCGATGCAAGCTTTCTTCTGGCGCTGAAGAACATTCTCCTTCCAATTCAGTTTCCTGTCCAGAACTATGCCTAGAAACTTGGCCTTATCCGACAAGCCCAGGCGCGTGCCATCTAGTTCTGGTAGGCTTAGTGGCGGTATTTTGTACCGGTTGGTGAAGAGGACAAGTTCCACTTTCCCCGGGTTGATACTAAGTCCGCAGCGAGAGGACCACCTCGAAACCTCTCGCAGTGCTACTTGCATCAGGTCACACAGAGTTTGTGGGAACTTGCCTCTGAATGCAATAGCTAAATCGTCTGCGTATGCCACTATCTTCCCGCCCCCCCAGCTTGTGTCACGTAGCAACGAGTTGACTGTGAGGTTCCATAAAAGCGGGGAAAGAACACCACCCTGGGGCGTTCCCCTTGTGACATAGCGTGATAACTCGACCGTACCAAGTGAAGAAGCTATTTTCCTTCCTCTTAGAAGTTGGTCAATTAAACCAGTTAGAGGTCTATCTACGCCCAGATTAGTTAGAGCGGAGTTGATCGCCTCCGGGCTTATATTGTTGAAAGCCCCCTCAATGTCTAAGAAGGCCACGAGACAGTAGTCCTTTTCACACAGCGATTTCTCAATGACAGATACTAGGCTGTGCAGAGCAGTTTCTGTTGATTTACTCTTGGTGTATGCATGCTGATAGCTAGAAATAAGGTTGCTATCAATAGTCGTTGAAAGGTAGTCGCTTAGTATCCTCTCAAAGGTTTTGAGTACAAAGGACGAGAGACTGATCGGTCTGTAATCTTTTGGCTCGTAGTGGGATGCCTTCCCAGCCTTAGGGATAAACACTACCGTGGCGCTTCTCCAGGAGCCCGGAATGTGGTTGAGAGCCAGGCAGGCTGTGAAGAGAAATACCAGCCATTTAGCTGATGTCTCCAACGTGTTTATAAGTTGCGCGGGGATAATCCCGTCCGGCCCGGCACCCTTATACGGTTCAAAGCTCTTAACTGCCCACCTTACTCTTTCCTCAGTGATGGGTATATTTACTGCCAGGTTTGTTGCAGGTGCTAGTGGTGCATCATGCAGATTCCCCGGAAAATGTGTATTCAAGAGCAGCTCAAGGGTTTCCTCTTCCGTGCTGGTCCAGGATCCGTCAGGCTTTCGCAAATAGCTGATGGTTGTTTGACTTTTCGAGAGGACTCGTCTAAGTCTCGCTGTGTCGTCGACCTTTTCGACGCCAGTGCAGAAATTTCTCCACGAGGTTCTCTTCGCCTGTCTCAGAGCTTTTTTGTAGGCCCTTAGTTTAGCTTTATATTCATGCCAATGAGGCTCAGAGCCGAAGCTCTTGGCCTTGTTAAATTGTTTCCGGCATGATATTCGGAGCGAGTCCAAATCGTAGGACCACCAATGTGGCCTGTGTTTACCGCGTGGTTTTGACACTGGACAAGCCTGTCCTAGAGCATTTGAGAGCGCCGATGTAAATGTAGTAACAAGATCCTCCAGCTCCTCTACTGATGAGGGGGCTTGTGAGGGCAGTACTGGTAGGTCTCTGTCTAATATTTCATTGTGTAACTGCCAATCAGTGTTACGTGGATTGCGCTTCATGATTGGTTGTTCTACAATAAAGTCTAAAACCATTTCTATGTAACGGTGGTCGGAGAAAGAATGTTCTTCCAGAACCCGCCATTTTCTGACCCACTCATAAGCGCCTTCACTACAGATAGTGAGGTCTATGACCTCCCTGCGGGTCTTAGTGATAAAAGTAGGCTCATTACCCACGTTGCAAATCACCAGGTTGGTTGTTAAGAGGTAATCAAACAGAGACTCGCCCCTGGCATTGATGTCGGAGCTCCCCCATTGGACATGGTGAGCATTAGCGTCCGCTCCAATAATAAGATTACCCGTGCAGAAATTTGACACCAGGTCTTTCACCTCCGTTTGTGGTGGGGGTTCTTCGGCGTCGTAGGGCATATAGACCGACGCCACCGTCAGGCGGGTGCTGTCGACCGTTAGACTGATAGCGGTAATATCACCATTGGTGTAGTTAGGTAGGAGAAAGGAGTTCAACTCAGACTTGACCAAAATACACGTTCTGACTTTGCTCTCCTCGCTGGCTCGAATGAGCTTGAAGCCCTTAGTCCCCAATCCGCAGATTCTCGAGCTATTGACCCAGGGTTCTTGGATGAGGACCACATCCACGTCGCCTTTAGAAAGACGACTACTTAAAGCAGCCGAAGCCACTTTAGATTTGTGCAAATTAATCTGAAGCACCACCAACATGAGAGCGCACAGACTTCCCTGCCGTCCCCATATCGTCGAGGTTTGCTCCATCCCGGAGGTTGCCTATCAACGACGAGTTGTTCCGATTAACTGCCCGATGTGGCGTTGCAGGAGTCCTGCTGCCTGTAGCGTTAGATGTTAGTCGCTCAGCGTTGGCTGCTACCACCGTGACGTCGAGGACTTCCTCGTCCTGTAGGCTGTCCTCCATCTCCGAGTTGTTCACAGCACTATCGCCAAGAGACGTGGCGGATAACATGCTTTCCGCATCGGAATCCTCCGCTTCCTCTTCTGGTAATAAGTTTTCCGGTTCCCCCGGAGCAGCCGAGAAGGCAGCGCGCTGAGCATCACCACGATATACGTGGATAACGATCTGGCCTACGCTGTAGTGTACTAGGCCATTGCACCTTTTGAGGGGCTCGATTGACTCTTTATTCATGGTGAACACCACCTGTCTGTCGGGCCCTACCGCATCCCCGACCAGATTGACACTCCAGTCATGCGTTGGGAGGGACGGATTCATTAGCCGTAGCATCCCGAGTATTCTCTCGGGTTCGTCAGGGATGGCCGGAATCCACGCCCTTGCCCTTGGACGAGCTGGAATGTCCTTCCAGTCGACGACCTCTATCTTTGCGCCCTGGTAGACTTCACCCAGTTTAGCAGCTGCTGCCTTGTACAGTGCTACGGTTTTTGCATCCTCGCATGCGAGTAATTTAATTTGGCCCTGGTGCCAACCCGCATCCGTTACTCGTGCCGAACTACCCGGAAACTCCGGAGCAACGTTGAGAAGAATGTTGCCGAGTTCATTTCGCACGTAACGCCACCGGTCCTTGGGGATGGCCAGACGGTCATTGCCTCGGTCAAGGACGCCTATAAGGATCCTGTCCTTGGTTACCTCAGCAAAGCTTAGTTTGCCCGCTCCAGAGGTATTCTGATGCCGCTTGGGAGGGGGAATAAACTCCAGATCCGATCTCTGGCGCTTGAAAGGGTTAACTTTTAACCTCTTTGGCATGTACGAATTTTGGAAATCCGGTATCACAGCTTTCGCTAGCTCTACAGATTTACTGGAATTCGGCGACAGTGATTCCTGCGGTACCCCTTCATACCTCTTCAGGATCTTTGCAGCCAATCTTTTCTCGTGGTATGTGAAGCGGCGGGGAGATGTCTCCCTGGAGTGCGGACCCGTAGTTGCCATCGCGGTCGCTCTCCTTGCCGACATCTCAGTTGCAGCTTCCTTCTCCTTCGAAACTCCGAGGCCAGGTCGTGAGACCGCTGCCACAGACGTAAAGATACTGGTTTTCATATCAGCGGTTGATGGGAGTTTAGCATCCGCCGTTGTCCGCTTAGCTGCGTTGGCAACCGCACTGGTGCTAGCTCCCATCAAGTCAATCTTATTCGATAGAGGGTTGGTTGACCGACTCGTAGTTGCCATCGCTGTCGATCCCCCCCTTGATTGTGGAACGGAGGTTGTCCTCCGGCGTTGTTGTTGCTTCCTCGCCTGCTCCTCCATAGCTCTCCTTTGCTGAGGAGTGAAGTTTGGCGTTGTTTGTTTTTTAGATTTTTCGTTTTTATTCAGGTTATTCGAGTTCATCTTGTTCGTACGACCCATCGCCGGACAAGGCCAGCTTAGGGTCAAGGGAAGAGTAGGGGAAAATGTGTCGTCCGCCGCGGCAGAGCCCCGTACCGCGGTAAGGCCATGCTTACTCTCTGAGGCGACCCGGTGTCAGAGAGGCTCCGTTCAAATACAGCCACGATTTGCCTCCCGGCTGCAAACGTCCAATGGGCACGGTTTCGCGTAACACCCTGGATTGGGAGGGGGAAGATCTTTGTCGTCGCGCCAGAGAGGCTAGGCTGCTCTCGTGATGAAGTGCCGTACGGAGCTATGATCACAAGGGCAGCGTAGCCCTGTGGCTATCGACTTAAGCCCTCGTACCGCGGCAAGGTATCCACCCTTCACGAGGGACAGAACACTGTAAAAGTGTGATAGAAGTATACCCGTTCTACATAAACCTGCTATCGATAAAACGAAAAAAAAACACTGCCCCGTTTCCTACGCTATGTGCATGAATAATTAGGTTTCGCTCATCACCCATATTTATTTCTTTTGCAAAATCCAATTTAACCCACCAAATTTATCTGTCAATTAAAATTTTCGTCAGCTGATTTTCAACAAGCTACCCTGTCAAATCTTCTACCTTTTTTTACGAAAAACACATTTTTACTTTAGACTATGTTTGTACGGGAAATATGTATATTAAGAGAGAGTTGAAGAAAATTTTAGATGGTCGAATTTCGACCACGGGCGATCCTAGTTATAATTATACGCATACCATAATTGCTCATTTGTTTTCCTATGCATTTGGCAAGTCTCCATTCTGGCCCTGCTTTGCTTGGAAATACTATTCTATACAATTTCAGAATTTTGTGCATTCGGCTAAGCACGGATCCAAAACTGATTGTCAAAGGAGTATATTTTTCTTGGTGAAGTACATCAGAATATGGATGCAGTCTCATGGCATAGCTTTAGATTGGTTCCTTAATAAGTTGCTCTAATAAAATATAAATTTTGTTGTTGTCCGGAACTCGTGTGAAGCAACGTATGTTTACACCTGCCGAATAGCAAAATTTGTATAGAGTTAGACGTCGTTTATATAATTCCTTTCGGATAGTAGGGGTGTGTTCGAGCCGCAATTGTTGCGGCAGTGTTACTTTTTATGACAGAGCATCACGTTCTTCGGCAACGTTTTGGCAACATTTGCAACGTCGCGCGTTCGTTGAATCGTTATCAGCGGTAGCAGCTGCATTTTCTGGAATGGTGACTAGGCACATGAAAAAGACGCTAGGTTTAACATCAAATGTCGGCGAGGCACCAGGAAGACAAGAGGTACAAGAGTCTCGTCAATCTGAGGCCAGTGGGTTACAATCATCTCTGTTAGAGATCAGTAACGGTCGTAACCAAGAGGAAAGAGAGGAGAACCCCCCTCCAAGGCAGAATGCAGGTAGGAGGAGAGGTAGACCTTCTCGAAATACGCGTCGACATCCCCATATTGATTATAACCTTGTTCAGCAAATGGTCGAGCAATCGATTACCCGATTTATGTCAAACTTGAATGTGCGATCGAGCCTCAATCCTTGTCCCAGCTGGAGTCCCAGTAATATACAAGGCCTAATAGCCGCCGTACGGGAAGCCCCGTCATCGATGGTACCTTCGGTATTGGTTAGGAAAACTGCGGACATAATGCAAAAATGGAACTTGCAATTTGACGGCTCATCAGAAGGTTTAGGCGTAGAAGAGTTTATATATAGAGTTAAGTCACTCACCGACGAAACGTTGGAAAGTGATTTCACAGCTATGTGTAAACACATACATATTTTGTTTGTTGGCAAGGCACGTAATTGGTATTGGAGATACCATAAACAGGTGAATCGTGTTGTCTGGTCAGGCATCTGTAGTTCGCTGCGCCAACAGTATAAAGATTACCGATCCGACTTTATGAGTAGAGAGCTGATTCGATCTCGTAAACAAAAGGTCGGCGAATCGTTTTCCACATTTTATGAGGCAGTGGCTTCCTTGATCGATAAACAGTGCGTTAGAATTGAAGAGGAAGAGCTTCTATAAATTTTGAGAAATAATTTGTTACCAGAAATTAGACAAAAACTTTTATATCAACGAATTCACTCAGTAGGCCATTTACGACGCTTAGTGAAAATGGGAGAAAATTTGAATTATGAGATTAATCTGAAGGCAGATAGGCATAACCAATCCAAACCCTTGCCTAATCGTCGCCAAGTATATGCTATCGATGAAGATGACCCTGATGCCACCAACGATGCAACCCCAGAGAGTGAGGTAGCAGCTCTGCAGCGACTGCAATCGAAATCGAAAAGCTGGAACTGCGAGGAAACAGGTCATGTTTGGGAAAATTGCTTATCAGATAGGCGTATTTTTTGTTATGGCTGTGGCGCCCCTAATGTATACAAACCACAGTGTACAACTTGCCTCAGAAAGCGAGCGGAAAACCGATCAACGGGTGCATCCAACAACAGGCTGCCCCCGAACACATAAATAGATTTTGTTCCAAAGTTAGTCCAAGTGGCCCACTTAAATCTGAAGATTTACAGTCAGGTCACCTCAACCCTAATTTTATTCCCCTTCACCACCGTTCATATGCAGACAGACTGCAAAATTATACCTTAGTCAGGGATTGGATCTTCAATGCCGAAAAACCTGCAAATAATAAACGTACATTAAGATTAAAATCATTTTATGATAATGTGAAAAGAAGCAAAAAGTTGCTTCTGTCTACAATTTTTAGTAACAATAAGGATATGCGCACCTATGCTGAGGTATCCTTTCTTAACTACAGTGAGCTTGGTTTACTAGACACAGGAGCTAATATAAGCTGTATAGGTTCCTCGCTGGCTGTAGACAATTTTGAAGGTCTCCCTGAGTTTAAAGCGATAAAGTCACATGCAAAAATTGCAAATGGAGAAAACCAAAAGATCATAGGAGTTTTAGAGGTGATGATGAAATATAAATCCGTCGAAAAACCTATGAAACTTTATGTAATTCCGTCAATCACCCAAAAACTTATATTAGGTCACGATTTTTGGAAAGTTTTCGAACTTGCCCCAAATATAATTAATTCAATTGAGTGCGGTTCTGAAATGGTTCAATCTGAGGACACCGACTCATATCCCTTAAGTCAACAACAAATTCATCAGTTGGAAGTTGTTCAACAAATGTTTCCCAACGCCAATGAGAGGTTAGGTCGTACAACTTTAATTCAACACCACATTGATATCGGCAATTCCAAACCGATTAAGCAACGTTTTTACCCTTTCAGTCCCGCTGTAGAAAATCTTTTATACCAAGAAATCGATCGAATGATAGCCTTAGATGTGATCGAACCATCAGTAAGTCCGTGGAGTTCCCGATGCGTTTGGTTATTAAACCAAACAAAGTTCGTCTTTGTCTGGATGCTCGTCGGCTGAACGACGCCACGAAAAAAGATGCGTACCCTTTGCCCAGCATTGATGGTATTTTTTCTCGGCTTCCGAAAGCAAATATTATTTCGAAAATTGATTTGAAGGACGCATATTGGCAAATCGAGCTTAGCCCGGAATCAAAGCCTTTAACAGCTTTTACGGTTCCAGGTCGGCCGCTTTACCAATTTAAAGTAATGCCTTTCGGGCTCTGTAATGCGCCGTCGACTATGTGCCGTCTTATGGATAGTATCATACCACCAGCTCTTCGTACATGTGTATTTGGCTATCTGGACGATTTATGTGTGGTATCAGAAGACTTTTCATCGCATCTTGCGATATTAGTGTGACTAGCAGAAAAATTTCGCAAAGCTAATCTCACGATAAACGTCGCCAAAAGTCAGTTTTGTGTCACTTCGGTTAATTATTTAGGTTATGTGATAGGTAGTGGAGGAATCCGTACCGATCCCTCGAAAGTTTCATGTATTTTGAATTGGCCACCGCCCCGAAATCTGAAGCAAGTCAGAGGATTCCTCGGAGTTTGTGGGTGGTACCGTAGGTTCATTCCTAACTTTGCAGATCTCACTTGCCCTATAACCGAAGTTTTGTCTATAAAGAAAAAGTTTGTTTGGACCACTGAAGCGCAGCAGGCGATGGATGAATTGAAACAAGTTTTGACCTCTGCCCCAGTGTTGACTAATCCTAATTTTGAAAATAAGTTCTATTTGCATTGCGACGCTAGTGATGTTGGTATCGGCGCCGTTCTAGTGCAAATGAACGATGAAAATGAAGAAAAGCCCATTGCGTATATGTCGAAAAAATTAAGCCGTTCACAGCGTAACTACAGCGTTACCGAGCGAGAGTGTTTAGCCGTGATCACCGCAATTGAAAAATTTCGATGCTATTTGGAACTACAAGAGTTCGAGGTTGTCACCGATCACTCCAGTTTGCTTTGGCTCATGCGCCAACAGAATGTTTCGGGCAGACTTGCGCGCTGGATTTTCCGTCTACAGCAATTTAAGTTTTCAATTTCACACCGAAAAGGAAAAGACCATATTGTTCCTGATGCCCTGTCTCGGCTCCAGTAAAACGAAGTTTCGGAATTGGACATGGGTCCTGTGGTAAACCTTTAGTCAGATGCGTTTCTGGATGAATCTTATGTAGCTTTACAGAAAAAGTTTCAAGAAAACCCAGAAAGGTTTCCAGATATCAAGGTTTCAGACCAATTTATATATATTCGTACTGAACACGTGATTGGAGAGGCTTTTCAAGAGACAAACTCTTGGAAATTATGGATTCCAGAAAGCCTTAGAGGCGATATGCTTAAACAAGCGCACGACAGCACTACATCTTCTCACGCTGGAATGCAGAAAACCATAGAGAAGTTACGTCGCTATCTCTATTGGCCTGGTCTAGCTAAGGATGTCCGTAATTATGTTCGACCTTGTGAGATATGTAAGGAAAATAAAGCCACCAATGGGAGCTCACAGCCCGACTTGTCGACCTTTTCAACGAATTTATATGGATCTCCTAGGACCATATCCTCGCAGCAAAAATGGACATATAGGTTTGTTGATTGTGCTAGATCACTTCAGCAAATATCACTGGATACATCCGCTGAAGAAATTCACGTCGATCGCCGTTCAGAAATTTCTTCTAGAAGATATATTCCACAGTTTTGGCGTCCCGGAGACTGTGGTAAGTGACAACGGTACGCAGTTTAACGCGAATGAGTTTAACGCCTTTCTTACGGAATTAGGTGTAAATCATGTCTATACAGCTCTGATTTCCCCGCAAAGTAACGCGGCGGAACGAGTTAACCGATCGTTATTAGCAGCAATTCGGTCATATATCAAGCAAGATCAGACCAGGTGGGATGAACATCTTACAAGCATATCGTGCTCGTTAAGATCTTCTCTTCACCAGTCATTGGGTTGTTCCCCATACCGCGCTTTATTCGGCCTTGATATGATCACCCATGGCTCGGATTATAAGCTGTTAAAAGAACTTACCTTGTTAGAAGAACCTATTGCTCCAATGTCACGAACAGATAACCTAGCCTTACTACGAAAAGACATCCAAGCCAACATTAGGAAAGCCTATGACCGTAATGTTAAGCAATATAACCTGCGTTCAAAGCCAGTTAGTTTTAAAGAAGGCCAGGAAGTTTTTCGAAGAAATTTCGCCCTTAGCAAGTTTGCGCAAAACTTCAATTCGAAATTAGGACCTCAGTTTGTTAAGTGTAGAATTAGTAAAAAACTCGGTAATTGTTATTATCTATTGGAAGATCTACAGGGAAAAGAGATTGGAACATATCATGCCAAAGATATTCCTGCATAATTCCCTCTAATACTCCATCCAAGGTGTCGCATTATTGCGTTTTGTAATGGTCACTATAGTAGTTGGTAACAAAGGTTTGCAGCGTAAATTTCGGTCGATACAAATTTGTTGCATGCGATAAAACTAATTGCCTAGTCAATAGATGGATGGCGCTGTTGTCAACTTTCGAATACGCTTTACCTTTCTTTTCGCGGAATACATAAAAAACTGCAACCAACTTCATTAAATAGTTTCCAAAAAAATATTGCCAAAAGCTAATTTCCTAGCCTATATCCAAGTTTCACCCTAGTGATAGCCCAAAAGCAGACGAGCTCAACCCCTCTCTCCAACTCATGCGCTCACGTTTTCTTCAGGCTATAAATCTACCTACGGTCCATATACATGGCAACGACAAAACTCGTCAGTCGTCATTCGCATTTCTAAGGAATAAGTGGCTGCCTAGTGGATAGTTAAGTGGTGTACCGAAAAGCAAGGTTTTCAGTTAAAAAACGTGGTTAACGATTTCAAAATCCACCAAATTTGAAAACCCGGGAAATTAGCAAATAATTAGATTAGACGAAAAGAAAAAAAAAAAAATCAAAAGTTAAGTGAATTAAAACTAGTTTGGAAAAAAAAAGTTAGAAGGAAAGAAAAACAAGTGAGAAGAAAAAAATTATAAATACATACAAATATACATATGGTCCCAACCATATAGTTGAGCCAACCCTTGTTGGTACAGTTGCCTTTGTCTCTTGTTTGAAAAACAACAAGTCCAGTAAATATTAAAAAAATTAAATCGTAAAGTTGAACAAAATCCGAAAATTAAGAAAGATTTAGAAATTAGAAATATTATTTATGTAGGTTGAAAATTAAGAACATTAAGAACATTTTCATTTTTGTTTGATCAATTTTCATACCTTTTTTGATAAATTTTCAGTTCTGTCTGATAGATTTTCCTAAAATTCCTGCTTAGTTAAATTGAATGGAAAAATCATCGTTAAATAGTAACATGTGAATTTAAAGTTTTTTCATACCTAAATATTTTTAGTGCATTCTTTAGTTAGCTGCAGCATGCCCACTTGGGACACTTAGTTGCAAGCTCGAGTTGCTATGCACATTCTTGTAAGCATATAAGCTTACATACATACATATATAAAGATATAGCTTTGTCCATTTAGTGGTTGCTAATCAAGTTTTAATGTCAGCTGATAACAGATAGTTTTTGTTTTTTTGTTTTCTTTGAAACTCCAAAAATTATTTAGTGAGAATTGCATTTGTCAATGCGATAAAAACAATAGCAATTGCATTTGCTTTGCGTTTCATCCCATTGATCTGTTTATTGTTGCCCTTGCTTTTCATTCATAGCTCTCTGAGCGTAGTTGAAACAAACAAAAACATAAAAAATAGTATTTATCAATTCCCATTAAGAAGTAAATTACGAGGGTTGTCCTTAATATTTTTGTTATATTTTAAGTTTAAAAGAAAAATGTTAATAAAAATATCATGAATTTATAACGTTTAGAAAATCCATAATGATGTGTTAATTTTTTAGTTCCTGGTAGGCATCATGACATAGAGAAGTAAAAAGATATTTCACATGGGTATCTTCTACAAAATGGTATATAGAGGATCATGGTAGGGAGGGTGAAGAAGGCAATGGTCAAATGTCATCGTCGACCTTGCACCCTAATACAAACCCCAGTAAAATGAAAGATACAAATTGTTGCAAAGTTCGTTGGTTATATTTTTGATTGGATTATTTTGGATTTGATTATTTGGATTTATTGTCGTGGAGTTAATCTCCCTATGTAGTTTCTGGTAGGAGTTCTTTAAATTAAAGTTTATGTGAATTGCGGTTAAGGATCGGCAACAACCCAACCCACGCCGAAAGAGCCAAGGCACGAGAGAGCTCCATCCGCCGACTCCCTTTAACTGTTTGTAGGTGAGACTGGGTGACGTCTAGTCCGTTTTCAGTCACCCTACATTAACCTGTAGGTAAAAGTGGTATCTCATATATCATCGCTTTTTTCCCACTCTATACATTACATTACATAAATTTTTGGCGCCCAACGTGGGGCTGCTAACGTTTTTCATAACGTGGGTGCAGCTAATGGCTGCTAATAGCAACTAACGTAGTATCATCTATAGCATTTCACCCTTTTGTTACTTCTGAATACGAAAGGCGTTGAAAAATAAAATAAATTTGTAGTCGTTAGTAGTCACACACCTATTTTGGTATTGCAGTGAAAATCGTGAACATAGCTTTGCTCTCACTTGTCGATGTTGTTTTGATAGGCTTAGTCAAACTTCCGCAAGGGTAGATGTCGGGACATAGTAGGTAGTCTTTGGGTCTACGATGCTGGTTATTCAGTTTGGATACTAAGCTGAGAACTTCAGTAGGCACCCTAGTATATTCATAAGCTAAAGCTGAATTATAGCAAATCACCACCTGCTATATTATTATAATTATACGCATACCATAATTGTTCATTTGTTTTCCTATGCATTTGGCAAGTCTCTATTCTGACTCTGCTTTGCTTGGAAATACTATTCTATACAATTTCAGAATTTTGTGCATTCGACTAAGCGCGGATCCAAAACTGATTGTCAAAGGAGTATATTTTTCTTGGTGAAGTACATCAGAATATGGATGCAGTCTCATGGCATAGCTTTAGATTGGTTTCTTAATAAGTTGCTCTAATAAAATATAAATTTTGTTGTTGTCCGGAACACGTGTGAAGCAACGTATGTTTACACCTGCCGAATAGCAAAATTTGTATAGAGTTAGACGTCGTTTATATAGTACCTTTCGGATAGTAGGGGTGTGTTCGAGCCGCAATTGTTGCGGCAGTGTTACTTTTTATGACAGAGCATCACGTTCTTCGGCAACGTTTTGGCAACATTTGCAACGTCGCGCGTTCGTTGAAAAAAATTTTGACAATCAGTTGCGCATCACAAGGTTATTATGCGCAACATGAAAATAAAGTATGCAATCATTGTTGCATATAGTCATCTAAGTATCAGCATCATTGCATCAATAAAATAACATGACTGCAATATTGCAGTAATATTGAGCGGCTCGAACACACCCTAGTTTTAATAGTTTTTATTGCGGTTAGTATTAGAATCTTTTACTTCTCTATTGTTGTATGCTGATGCCAGGAATGTTTATATTTTATATTAAATAAAAATAATGCCAGTAGGACATATCCCCCAACGGAATCAACCGTCAGGTCCTGTCTCAATTGGTCTGTGTGCTTTATGCAAAGAAAGTTTAATTAATACCGAGCCATACTATCAGCTCGAATGCAAACATGTCTTTCATATGCCTTGTTTAGAGAGTTGGCTGGAAGAAAACCAAAATTGCTTTATTTGTCAATCTTTGATTAATCCCCAAAAGCTGAAATCTTGTAAACGAAACTGTCCACCTGATACAGAATCGTTATCAGCGGTAGCAGCTGCATTTTCTGGAATGGTGACTAGGCACATGAAAAAGACGCTAGGTTTAACATCAAATGTCGGCGAGGCACCAGGAAGACAAGAGGTACAAGAGTCTCGTCAATCTGAGGCCAGTGGGTTACAATCATCTCTGTTAGAGATCAGCAACGGTCGTAACCAAGAGGAAAGAGAGGAGAACCCCCCTCCAAGGCAGAATGCAGGTAGGAGGAGAGGTAGACCTTCTCGAAATACGCGTCTACATCCCGATATTGATTATAACCTTGTTCAGCAAATGGTCGAGCAATCGATTACCCGATTTATGTCAAACTTGAATGTGCGATCGAGCCTCAATCCTTGTCCCAGCTGGAGTCCCAGTAATATACAAGGCCTAATAGCCGCCGTACGGGAAGCCCCGTCATCGATGGTACCTTCGGTATTGGTTAGGAAAACTGCGGACATAATGCAAAAATGGAACTTGCAATTTGACGGCTCATCAGAAGGTTTAGGCGTAGAAGAGTTTATATATAGAGTTAAGTCACTCACCGACGAAACGTTGGAAAGTGATTTCACAGCTATGTGTAAACACATACATATTTTGTTTGTTGGCAAGGCACGTAATTGGTATTGGAGATACCATAAACAGGTGAATCGTGTTGTCTGGTCAGGCATCTGTAGTTCGCTGCGCCAACAGTATAAAGATTACCGATCCGACTTTATGAGTAGAGAGCTGATTCGATCTCGTAAACAAAAGGTCGGCGAATCGTTTTCCACATTTTATGAGGCAGTGGCTTCCTTGATCGATAAACAGTGCGTTAGAATTGAAGAGGAAGAGCTTCTATAAATTTTGAGAAATAATTTGTTACCAGAAATTAGACAAAAACTTTTATATCAACGAATTCACTCAGTAGGCCATTTACGACGCTTAGTGAAAATGGGAGAAAATTTGAATTATGAGATTAATCTGAAGGCAGATAGGCATAACCAATCCAAACCCTTGCCTAATCGTCGCCAAGTATATGCTATCGATGAAGATGACCCTGATGCCACCAACGATGCAACCCCAGAGAGTGAGGTAGCAGCTCTGCAGCGACTGCAATCGAAATCGAAAAGCTGGAACTGCGAGGAAACAGGTCATGTTTGGGAAAATTGCTTATCAGATAGGCGTATTTTTTGTTATGGCTGTGGCGCCCCTAATGTATACAAACCACAGTGTACAACTTGCCTCAGAAAGCGAGCGGAAAACCGATCAACGGGTGCATCCAACAACAACAGGCTGCCCCCGAACACATAAATAGATTTTGTTCCAAAGTTAGTCCAAGTGGCCCACTTAAATCTGAAGATTTACAGTCAGGTCACCTCAACCCTAATTTTATTCCCCTTCACCACCGTTCATATGCAGACAGACTGCAAAATTATACCTTAGTCAGGGATTGGATCTTCAATGCCGAAAAACCTGCAAATAATAAACGTACATTAAGATTAAAATCATTTTATGATAATGTGAAAAGAAGCAAAAAGTTGCTTCTGTCTACAATTTTTAGTAACAATAAGGATATGCGCACCTATGCTGAGGTATCCTTTCTTAACTACAGTGAGCTTGGTTTACTAGACACAGGAGCTAATATAAGCTGTATAGGTTCCTCGCTGGCTGTAGACAATTTTGAAGGTCTCCCTGAGTTTAAAGCGATAAAGTCACATGCAAAAACTGCAAATGGAGAAAACCAAAAGATCATAGGAGTTCTAGAGGTGATGATGAAATATAAATCCGTCGAAAAACCTATGAAACTTTATGTAATTCCGTCAATCACCCAAAAACTTATATTAGGTCACGATTTTTGGAAAGTTTTCGAACTTGCCCCAAATATAATTAATTCACTTGAGTGCGGTTCTGAAATGGTTCAATCTGAGGACACCGACTCATATCCCTTAAGTCAACAACAAATTCATCAGTTGGAAGTTGTTAAACAAATGTTTCCCAACGCCAATGAGAGGTTAGGTCGTACAACTTTAATTCAACACCACATTGATATCGGCAATTCCAAACCGATTAAGCAACGTTTTTACCCTGTCAGTCCCGCTGTAGAAAATCTTTTAGATGTGATCGAACCATCAGTAAGTCCGTGGAGTTCCCGATGCGTTTGGTTATTAAACCAAACAAAGTTCGTCTTTGTCTGGATGCTCGTCGGCTGAACGACGCCACGAAAAAAGATGCGTACCCTTTGCCAAGCATAGATGGTATTTTTTCTCGGCTTCCGAAAGCAAATATTATTTCGAAAATTGATTTGAAGGACGCATACGGGTGCGATCAACAACAACAGGCTGCCCCCGAACACATAAATAGATTTTGTTCCAAAGTTAGTCCAAGTGGCCCACTTAAATCTGAAGATTTACAGTCAGGTCACCTCAACCCTAATTTTATTCCCCTTCACCACCGTTCATATGCAGACAGACTGCAAAATTATACCTTAGTCAGGGATTGGATCTTCAATGCCGAAAAACCTGCAAATAATAAACGTACATTAAGATTAAAATCATTTTATGATAATGTGAAAAGAAGCAAAAAGTTGCTTCTGTCTACAATTTTTAGTAACAATAAGGATATGCGCACCTATGCTGAGGTATCCTTTCTTAACTACAGTGAGCTTGGTTTACTAGACACAGGAGCTAATATAAGCTGTATAGGTTCCTCGCTGGCTGTAGACAATTTTGAAGGTCTCCCTGAGTTTAAAGCGATAAAGTCACATGCAAAAACTGCAAATGGAGAAAACCAAAAGATCATAGGAGTTCTAGAGGTGATGATGAAATATAAATCCGTCGAAAAACCTATGAAACTTTATGTAATTCCGTCAATCACCCAAAAACTTATATTAGGTCACGATTTTTGGAAAGTTTTCGAACTTGCCCCAAATATAATTAATTCACTTGAGTGCGGTTCTGAAATGGTTCAATCTGAGGACACCGACTCATATCCCTTAAGTCAACAACAAATTCATCAGTTGGAAGTTGTTAAACAAATGTTTCCCAACGCCAATGAGAGGTTAGGTCGTACAACTTTAATTCAACACCACATTGATATCGGCAATTCCAAACCGATTAAGCAACGTTTTTACCCTGTCAGTCCCGCTGTAGAAAATCTTTTAGATGTGATCGAACCATCAGTAAGTCCGTGGAGTTCCCGATGCGTTTGGTTATTAAACCAAACAAAGTTCGTCTTTGTCTGGATGCTCGTCGGCTGAACGACGCCACGAAAAAAGATGCGTACCCTTTGCCAAGCATAGATGGTATTTTTTCTCGGCTTCCGAAAGCAAATATTATTTCGAAAATTGATTTGAAGGACGCATATTGGCAAATCGAGCTTAGCCCGGAATCAAAGCCTTTAACAGCTTTTACGGTTCCAGGTCGGCCGCTTTACCAATTTAAAGTAATGCCTTTCGGGCTCTGTAATGCGCCGTCGACTATGTGCCGTCTTATGGATAGTATCATACCAACAGCTCTTCGTACATGTGTATTTGGCTATCTGGACGATTTAGGTGTGGTATCAGAATACTTTCATCGCATCTTGCGATATTAGTGCGACTAGCAGAAAAATTTCGCAAAGCTAATCTCACGATAAACGTCGCCAAAAGTCAGTTTTGTGTCACTTCGGTTAATTATAATTATTTATATAAAAAGTTTGTTTGGACCACTGAAGCGCAGCAGGCGATGGATGAATTGAAACAAGTTTTGACCTCTGCCCCAGTGTTGACTAATCCTAATTTTGAAAATAAGTTCTATTTGCATTGCGACGCTAGTGATGTTGGTATCGGCGCCGTTCTAGTGCAAATGAACGATGAAAATGAAGAAAAGCCCATTGCGTATATGTCGAAAAAATTAAGCCGTTCACAGCGTAACTACAGCGTTACCGAGCGAGAGTGTTTAGCCGTGATCACCGCAATTGAAAAATTTCGATGCTATTTGGAACTACAAGAGTTCGAGGTTGTCACCGATCACTCCAGTTTGCTTTGGCTCATGCGCCAACAGAATGTTTCGGGCAGACTTGCGCGCTGGATTTTCCGTCTACAGCAATTAAAGTTTTCAATTTCACACCGAAAAGGAAAAGACCATATTGTTCCTGATGCCCTGTCTCGGCTCCAGTAAAACGAAGTTTCGGAATTGGACATGGGTCCTGTGGTAAACCTTGAGTCAGATGCGTTTCTGGATGAATCTTATGTAGCTTTACAGAAAAAGTTTCAAGAAAACCCAGAAAGGTTTCCAGATATCAAGGTTTCAGACCAATTTATATATATTCGTACTGAACACGTGATTGGAGAGGCTTGTCAAGAGACAAACTCTTGGAAATTATGGATTCCAGAAAGCCTTAGAGGCGATATCCTTAAACAAGCGCACGACAGCACTACATCTTCTCACCCTGGAATGCAGAAAACCATAGAGAAGTTACGTCGCTATCTCTATTGGCCTGGACTAGCTAATTATG
This sequence comes from Campiglossa producta, assembly GCA_964058755.1. Classification (NCBI taxonomy): domain Eukaryota; kingdom Metazoa; phylum Arthropoda; class Insecta; order Diptera; family Tephritidae; genus Campiglossa; species Campiglossa producta. Next base: position 703,604 of record CAXKVI010000011.1, read on the forward strand.
TTCGACCTTGTGAGATATGTAAGGAAAATAAAGCTCCTAACTTTACCCTTAGGCCACCAATGGGAGCTCACAGCCCGACTTGTCGACCTTTTCAACGAATTTATACGGATCTCCTAGGACCATATCCTCGCAGCAAAAATGGACATATAGGTTTGTTGATTGTGCTAGATCACTTCAGCAAATATCACTGGATACATCCGCTGAAGAAATTCACGTCGATCGCCGTTCAGAAATTTCTTCTAGAAGATATATTCCACAGTTTTGGCGTCCCGGAGACTGTGGTAAGTGACAACGGTACGCAGTTTAAGGCGAATTAGTTTAACGCCTTTCTTACGGAATTAGGTGTAAATCATATCTATACAGCTCTGTATTCCCCGCAAAGTAACGCGGCGGAACGAGTTAACCTATCGTTATTAGCAGCAATTCGGTCATATATCAAGCAAGATCAGACCAGGTGGGATGAACATCTTACAAGCATATCGTGCTCGTTAAATCTTCTCTTCACCAGTCATTGGGTTGTTCCCCATACCGCGCTTTATTCGGCCTTGATATGATCACCCATGGCTCGGATTATAAGCTGTTAAAAGAACTTACCTTGTTAGAAGAACCTATTGCTCCAATGTCACGAACAGATAACCTAGCCTTACTACGAAAAGACATCCAAGCCAACATTAGGAAAGCCTATGACCGTAATGTTAAGCAATATAACCTGCGTTCAAAGCCAGTTAGTTTTAAAGAAGGCCAGGAAGTTTTTCGAAGAAATTTCGCCCTTAGCAAGTTTGCGCAAAACTTCAATTCGAAATTAGGACCTCAGTTTGTTAAGTGTAGAATTAGTAAAAAACTCGGTAATTGTTATTATCTATTGGAAGATCTACAGGGAAAAGAGATTGGAACATATCATGCCAAAGATATTCCTGCATAATTCCCTCTAATACTCCATCCAAGGTGTCGCATTATTGGGTTTTGTATGGTCACTATAGTAGTTGGTAACAAAGGTTTGCAGCGTAAATTTCGGTCGATACAAATTTGTTGCATGCGATAAAACTAATTGCCTAGTCAATAGATGGATGGCGCTGTTGTCAACTTTCGAATACGCTTTACCTTTCTTTTCGCGGAATACATAAAAACTGCAACCAACTTCATTAAATAGTTTCCAAAAAAATATTGCCAAAAGCTCATTTCCTAGCCTATATAAACCCCAACCACCCTACAGTTAGCCTTTTTGGAAAAACCGCTTGTTACCCGAAGTACCCATCCAGGATAAATAGGCAGAAGACCATTCTGTAGGACGCATCACCTATCCGAACCGGCATCACCAAAGTTTCACCCTAGTGATAGCCCAAAAGCAGACGAGCTCAACCCATCTCTCAAACTCATGCGCTCACGTTTTCATCAGGCTATAAATCTACCTACGGTCCATATACATGGCAACGTCAAAACTCGTCAGTCGTCATTCGCATTTCTAAGGAATAAGTGGCTGCCTAGTGGATAGTTAAGTGGTGTACCGAAAAGCAAGGGTTTCAGTCAAAAAACGTGGTTAACGATTTCAAAATCCACCAAATTTGAAAACCCGGGAAATTAGCAAATAATTAGATTAGACGAAAAGAAAAAAAAAATCAAAAGTTAATTGAGTTAAAACTAGTTTGGAAAAAAAAAGTTAGAAGGAAAGAAAAGCAAGTGAGAAGAAAAAAATTATAAATACATACAAATATACATATGGTCCCAACCATATAGTTGAGCCAACCCTTGTTGGTACAGCCTTTGGCCTTTGTCTCTTGTTTGAAAAACAACAAGCCCAGTAAATATTAAAAAAATTAAATCGTAAAGTTGAACAAAATCCGAAAATTAAGAAAGATGTAGAAAGAGAAAGAAAATAGTTTTGAAAATTAATTAGAAGAAAGTAAGTGAATTTAGAAAGTTTACAAAGAAAAAAAATCTACCACAACAAAAACCTGTCAGCGAAATAGCATAAAACTATATTTGCGAATGATCAGGATAATTAACAAGCTTTAGACAGAAACTCATCACTCATCATCTACAACGCTGGAAGGCCTTTCAACGCTGGAGCTGATCATCCGTAACAATGTAAGTCATTAAATATCTTTTTATCCATCTTTTTATTCTGTTTTTATTCGCAAATATTAATTTTTTTTACCACCTCTTCCTTATTAAATATTAATTATTAATTAAGAACATTAAGAACATTTTCATTTTTGTTTGATTAATTTTAATACCTTCTTTCTTTAAATTTTCAGTTCTGTCTGATAGATTTTCCTAAAATTCCTGCTTAGTTAAATTGAATGGAAAAATCATCGTTAAATAGTAACATGTGAATTTAAAGTTTTTTCATACCTAAATATTTTTAGTGCATTCTTTAGTTAGCTGCAGCATGCCCACTTGGGACACTTAGTTTGCAAGCTCGAGTTGCTATGCACATTCTTGTAAGCATATAAGCTTACATACATACATATATAAAGATATAGCTTTGTCCATTTAGTGGTTGCTAATCAAGTTTTAATGTCAGCTGATAACAGATAGTTTTTGTTTTTTTGTTTTCTTTGAAACTCCAAAAATTATTTAGTGAGAATTGCATTTGTCAATGCGATAAAAACAATAGCAATTGCATTTGCTTTGCGTTTCATCCCATTGATCTGTTTATTGTTGTCCTTGCTTTTCATTCATAGCTCTCTGAGCGTAGTTGAAACAAACAAAAACATAAAAAATAGTATTTAGAGTAAATCATAACGTAAAATCAAACATATGATTGTATGAGATTGGTTTGGTTTATCAATTCCCATTAAGAAGTAAATTACGAGGGTTGTCCTTAATATTTTTGTTATATTTTAAGTTTAAAAGAAAAATGTTAATAAAAATATCATGAATTTATAACGTTTAGAAAATCCATAATGATGTGTTAATTTTTTAGTTCCTGGTAGGCATCATGACATAGAGAAGTAAAAAGATATTTCACATGGGTATCTTCTACAAAATTGTATATAGAGGATCATGGTAGGGAGGGTGAAGAAGGCAATGGTCAAATGTCATCGTCGACCTTGCACCCTAATACACACCCCAGTAAAATGAAAGATACAAATTGTTGCAAAGTTCGTTGGTTATATTTTCGATTGGATTATTTTGGATTTGATTATTTGGATGTATTGTCGTGGAGTTAATCTCCCTATGTAGTTTCTGGTAGGAGTTCTTTAAATTAAAGTTTATGTGAATTGCGGTTGAGGATCGGCAACAACCCACCCCACGCCGAAAGAGCTAAGGAACGAGAGAGCTCCATCCGCCGACTCCCTTCAACTGTTTGTAGGTGAGACTGGTTGACGTCTAGTCCGTTTTACATTAAACTGTAGGTAAAGTGGTATCGCATATATCATCGCTTTTTCCCACTCTATACATTACATTACAATATTTACATTCGTTTCAAAACAATTATGAAATTCGGATCCCCATACAAAATCAAAACCTCTATGTGCTACCAAGTGAGAGTATTTTATACATTGAGGGGTTCATTATCAAAAAGTGATTCAACAATTTCAACAACTGTTTAGCTGTTAAATAATTGTATCGCTTATTTATTTGAGGAGATACGATATGAAATAAATGGAATAGAAATCGATCGGACTAGAAAGTTGGGTATTGCAACAGAAATGAAAAATTTTGTATCACTTAACTTATTTGAGAGTACAAATCTACAAAATGCAGGGTGGTGTCCTGATTTATATATTAACCTCACGACTGGACATTTTATGTAATTTTTGTATACCACTTTAAACCCTACTTGGATTTGCTGAAGATTTTGATCAAATTATTGTTAATTGTAAACATGAACTAATTTTAGTACGAGCTAAGGAAGACGATGGTGTTATGATGACAACTACAGCAAATGAAAAACTTGTATTAAAACTTTTAAATATTATATTGAAAGTACCCCATATTGAACTTTCAGAATGTCAAACTGAAACACATCAAAATGAATCTATTAAAAGCGGCCCCATCGATATTCGGATTGAGCTAAAATTTCACAAATCCGTCCCTGCTAACACAGCTGCATATTGCATACTTATCCATGATAAAATGTATGAATATATTCCATATACAAATATAGTTAAAAAGATTATTTAAAACGAGCTGAAATTACATCAAACCACATAAGTAGGTTAAACATTCTTTCCCACACACGATTTTTTCTTATCACACAAAATAAAAAAAAACAAAAAAAGTTCAGCTGCTTAATTGTTTTGATATAAAAGTTCAGCTGAGCTGTGATGGATTTCGATATTAGCATATAAACGAAAGCATGTGTTCCTTTTTGCGTATTGAACTTGATGGCGAAATTGAAGTAATGTATGATACAATAGAGCAATTTTTTTATAATTGATTGAATTGATAAAAAATAAAAAATTGAAAAAAAAAGTTGTTTAATTTGTTTAATGTTTAAAGGTTTAATGAAAAAAGTAAGTTATTACAGGTGTGAATTATTTAAAAAATTGACAGCTAATTTTATTATAAATTTTGGTGTAAGTGCCCATATTTTTATAGGCTTCCTCATCCAGACGCTCGAGGTATGAACAATTACAGGTGTCTGGACCATCTGTGCAATTAGGATTCCACCAAACGCAGTCTTCATAATGATTACCGAAATGATTCTTGATTTTATTTAGTTTATCTCTAACTCGATTTTTGAATGAATATCTATAAGTGTTCTCCTCTGCTCTCCAGCTAAAATATTTTCAAATTGTTTGAGAAAATTAAATATGTATTCAGCTACGCACGACGACGACATCTTTTTGATTACTGAACCTTCATATGCAATGTTTGATAATAACGATCAATATGAATTATTGTTGGGTTTAAAACGTATGAAGCGCGCTCATGTAATGTCTCTCTATCGTTTTCATTTTATTCCTTTATGACAGAACGTCTGAAACGCAGAATCAACTTACCGGCAGAGAAAACGAATGCCCGCGTATCGGGTATAACGAATGCCGTGTCGGCACAAGTCAAGGAGGCATCCAACATGGAACTGCGTTCAACAGTGGACCCTGACTTCAGCCTAACCACATCCGTGTTAATTCTGGCCAAACTAACTGGAAATCTGCCATCCTGCCATGTCGACGCTATGACTATGCAGGCTTTTTCCAGACTTAGTCTTGGCAGATAACATTATACTCGGCGGAGATGTGTACCCGCAAATTATACTAGGTGGGCTGAAGAAGAATGTCCTTAATACACTTCTGGACCAAGAAACAGTATTCGGTTGGATACTCACCGGCCACGTGGAGTCACCGAGGCCAACAACAAATATAGTGTCCTTTTACAGCGAAGACGCTTTGGACAAAGAACTTACTAAGTTCTGGGGGTTGGAAAATCTGCCTAAACAAAAGAGTCCAAACGCAGATGATAAATACTGCGAAAACTTATATAAGGAAACTACGCATAGGAACGAGGATGGGAAATATGTAGTCTCGCTACCATTCAGACAGGAGTACCCAGATAAGCTAAATATAGGTGGGTCTCTTAGGAGGGCGTGTTCGCAATTCTTTAGGAATGAGACACGGTTAGCAAAGGACCCAGAATTGGGAAAAGAGTATACCAGGGTCCTGTCTGAATACGAGACATTAGGGCATATCCAAAAAATTACTTCCATGGTATCAGCTGAGTCGTCTGATAACTATTTTTTGCCCCATCACGCCGTAGTAAAGGCGGAGTCTACCACCACAAAGGTGCGGGTCGTTTTTAATGCCTCAAGCCCAACGGCAAACGGTATAAGTCTAAAGGACATTCTCCTACCAAGGCCAGTTCTTCAAGCAGATCTCCCAGTCCTAATTATGCGTTGGAGATTATATCGATATGTTTTCAACAGTGACATCGAGAAGATGTATAGACAAATTTGGATGAACGAAAATCATTCCAAATTTCAAAGGATCGTTTACCGCACATCACCACAAGAACCAATAGGTCTTTATGAGTTGAAGACGGTCACTTTTGGGGTTAATTGCGCACCGTATCTTGCAATGCGAACTCTTTTGCAACTAGCTGATGACGTAGAAACATCATTCCCAACAGCATCGAATATATTAAGGGAGGGGATGTACGTGGATGATGTATTAGCGGGGGGGCATACACTCGCATCGGCCATTCATGCGAGAGATGAAATTCGACAGGTCTTACAATCCGCTGGATTCCCACTTCGGAAATGGACATCGAATTCCGAGGAGATTCTCGACGCCATCCCAAGAGCGGATCGGCTGACCGAGGACTTCCTGGCGTTCGAAGACACCAACACCGTTAAGGCTTTGGGCATTAGATGGAATGCTCATTCTGACCTCTTTTATTTTAAGGCAGGGTCACTGGACGAATGTGAACAGCTCACGAAACGAGCAATACTATCCGCCATCGCCAAGCTTTTCGACCCTTTAGGATGGCTTGCACCAATGGTCATTGTGGCCAAAATACTGATGCAGAATATCTGGTTGGAGGGCACCGATTGGGATGAGCCAGTCTCGTCCAACACTTTGGAACGATGGGGGAATATTAAAAGGGACTACAAGGAAATCGACAACATCAGGATACCCCGATGGGTAAATTTTTCACCAGAAGATGAGGTCGAAATCCATGGGTTCTGTTACGCGTCGGAAAAAGCATACGCTGCAGCCGTCTACATACGCGTAAAAAGGGATGACCAGATCTTCGTCAACCTTCTTCTAGCCAAAACGAGAGTAGCGCCGGTAAAAACCGTTTCGCTACCGCGCTTGGAACTCTGTGGAGCTGTACTCTTGGCGGAGATAATGGAATCCATTTTCCGAAACATAAAATTAGGGCAGGTCAAACAACATTTGTGGACGGATTCCACAATCGTCTTAGCATGGATACGGAAACCACCATGTTCCTGGTCAACATTCGTCGCACACAGGATAACCAAGATCATCGACTTGGTCGGAAGTAGGGACTGGCATCATGTCAACTCGGAATCGAATCCGGCAGACTTAGGAAGCAGAGGAATACCGGCAACGGATTTGGTCAACAATTCTTTGTGGTGGCAGGGACCTTCTTGGTTACAAGAAGACAATTCAGGGTGGCCAGCACAAGAAACCGAGTTTCATACATCCGTGGAGGAAAAGAGAGCGCAAACCTACACAATATCGAAGCGAAAAGAAATCGAGACTCTAGATCGGTTTTCGGATTTACCTAGGGCTTTGAGGGTACTATCATACATTATGAGATTCTTTCAACATTATTTTGAGGAGTACGTAAATTTGAAGAAGGGAACAGTCATCGACGGGAAAAGCTAGATATTGCCACTTAACCCGTTCCTTGATAAGCACGATATTATCAGGGCCGGGGGTCGTCTAGGGGCGTCGGAAGACCTCGCTTACAACGAGCGTCATCCAATCATACTCCCTTATAATTGTAGGTTAACGCGGCTAGCTGTGCAAATGATACACAAAATCTCCCGCCATGGGGAAAATCAACTAATGCTCCGTCTCATCCGCACCCAATACTGGATTCCGAATGTCAAGAACATGATTAGGGCCATCATCCACAATTGTAAGATTTGCACCATTTACAAGAAACGGGCGCAAACCCAACTTATGGATACCCTACCCCGCGAGCGGACCCCGTTTTCGCGCGCTTTTACTAATACCGGGGTCGACTTTGCAGGCCCATTCGATATTAAAAGTTTCCGAGGGAGAGGGTGTCGACTATCAAAAGGCTACGTTTGCCTTTTCGTCTGTTTAACCACCGAAGCGATCCATCTGGAAGCGACCAGTGATCTTAATACCCCATCCTTTCTAGCAGCCTTTTCGCGTTTCATAGCTAGAAGAGGATGCCCGAAAAACATTTACTCTGACAATGGTACTAACTTTGCCGGAGCGTCACGATCTTTACGATCCGAATTTAAGGCCTTTATAGCGGACGCAAGAGATCAAACGATCTCGAAATACAGCCATCAATTAATGACATGGCATTTCATTCCAGCAGGGGCTCCACACATGGGGGACTCTGGGAGGCAGGATGGGCGAACCCGATCTGCAACAGAAAATAATCCGCACTCCACAAAGAGGTCAAAGAAATCCTAACGCAGACAGGCGAACCAATCTGCCACCGAATCCTAAAATAGATCTGCGACAACGCAGATATCCCCTCACATAAACACCCAGGCCTCAAAGGTGTGAATAAGAGGTAATGTGTGCATATAAGGTCGAAACTGATTCGCACCTTGACCTGTCTATATTGTCAATTTTGGAATCAATTTTCGTCGCATCTGCCGTTGATTCAAATAGGGATTGACTACCCGTTTACATTGATAAATTTTTAAACCACAATGTCAAGTTGAGTGTTGAGTTGATCAAAAGTCGGTTGGCTACCAACTTTGTTGCATGCAATTTTGAAAGACCCGTTGACACGAGTCAAATTTCCAAATCAACGTGAAATTGAATGAAAAAAAAAATCGAGCAATGTAAACGGGACTATAGAGCAAGGCTGCACACAAAATAAACAAAATTTTTTTGAAAGTAACGTTATCAAAAAAATATTTAAAAAAATTGAGTTTAACGAACACTTTTCTTGCTCTAGGTTGCTCTATCTTTTGTTTCACGAGTACGCTCAAAACAAAACTAGCGCAATCCAGATCACAAATTTCTGCTCTAGCTTTTTTATGGAGTAAGTTAGAGCAGAGAAGCAATTATCATTCAGGAAAAAATAAATTTTTGAAAACTTCAAAAAAAATTAGCTTGCAAGAAAATCAATGTTTGTATGCGTGAATTGCATTAAATTTGAAGATTTAAACAAAAAAAAATCCCTAGGTGGAAAACCACAATTTCAGCGAGCATTGGACTCCGCTCTGTGTTCTTGCAAGTGCAAACGTCGAAAAAATAAAAACTATACAGAGAAAAAATATAAAATTTTTATTTCTGTTATAAAGTTCTTCAGCTCCTCACGTTCTTGTTGTTCCACCTCAGCAGCCGCTGCTGCATCAGCTTCGGGAATTGCTTGTTCCATCGCCTCTGTTGTTGGATTTTGATGCCTTTCAATATTGGAACTGTTAATTACCATTTTGGTGGTAAGTCCGAAGGGAAACTCTCTGAATTAAATACTTTTCGGCAGAAATAAAAATACTTTTCGGCAGAAATAAAATTTAAGTAAATATATTTCTGAAATTTGCACAGCACTCTCCTAAACAAACATATGCCGAATTCGATGCACAATTTCTTGAAGCGTGGCAAATGATGTTGGCCCTGCGCTCAGGTGAAGAAATCTCGAATCCCAGTAAACTAATTGTCGATTTGCGCTTATTTGCAGAGTTGGTGAGCTCGGGTGTGATCAGTGGCAAACAAGGGTTGCAATTGCTAGGTTCGGTGCTCATCAATGTAATCTCACAGGATAAAGAGGATCACAGTAATTTCTCGATTATTTTGTCATTCTGTCGACACTGTGGTGCCACGTAAAGATTTGGCCGCAAAGTATGGTGGTGTTAAAATACCTAAATCAGATTTTCTAGCACCCGATAGGCAACAAAACTTGCGCGGCTTGCTTAAAGATTATTTTAAAAATTTATGCAAACATTTGCTGTCCGAACAACAGGAATTACTCAATATGACAAAGAGTATAAGGCGTACTATGGAGTCGAAAGGTGAACTTTCGAATGACAAAAAGGAAAATTGCGAACTTATGCAAGCTAACTTTGACAAATTACTCTCTTCGGCACAAACGCTCTCCGACCTGCTCGATGAACCCTTACCTGAGCTGGCGACTGAATCGGAGAACTGTAATCCGGGCACTGTTATCGAAAGTATGCTAGAGGACGTAACAACGGGTGAACTTGATCCTTGGGGTGATGAGGAAACAAAAAGTTTTTACACAGACCTACCAGACTTACATCAATACTTACCAAACTTTTCGGCACCATTGATTTGGAACAAAATGAGGAGCCCACAGAGATGACAGAAGAAGCACTTGATGCTGAAATTGATGTGGAAATGGAATTGGATGATCCACCTTCAACCGCTTCGGATCCACCAAATGATAAGGATGCTGGGGAAGGGGCAACAGAGCAAGGCAATGATGACTCCAATACGCCAACACCACTACCAGACAAAATTGCTAGTGCCCTAATGGAAGTCGGACGTCAGATTGCGGGTCAAATGTCGCACAGCAAGCAGCATTTCGATCAGTTTTTGCATAAACCAAATTTAACCATTTCACCAATGAAGCGTACAATTTTAATTTTAGTTTCAATATTCAGTTGATTCTTTTTACGTATATGCCATTTGAATTCTTTGCGTAACATTTCTGAGAGATCGTTGGCCACGTCGGTATTGCAAAGATTAACAATGGCAACGAAGCGTGAGAGAAAAGGCAATAAATCCAAACGGGTTCTCTGCACTGTAAAAATTGATTTCGTCAACTTCTTTCGATTATTCTTTGTATTAAAATTAAGCAAAAATTCAATTGCTGCCGAATCTATCAGCTCCTTGTTGACACAATTATTCAAGTTATTCAAGAAATTCGATGCGCTCAGCTGTCTAAAAATGCTCTGGCGCGACTTTCAGCACCATCTGAAAAAGTTGAGATAGGTTAGGGATAAATTTGTACAATTAAAACAAAATTTTATTTACCTTCTAGGAATTGAGTGCTGCTAATCCACGCGTGTGGCCGGAAATTAATGAAGTTCGATTTTTCTCTACACCTGTAAAGAAAAATGAACAATGGACAGAGAACGTTGATTATAGAGAAGCACCAACACGCGAAGCAGTGTGAATCAGTAGACTGTCAAACCACGGGTAAGGAATTCGCCGAGATATTTTTATTCAACAGCACGCTAACAGAGCTCTTGTACGTGCGTAGGGAATCAGCGTTAATAACAGATTTCTTGTGCTCACATATGGTATTGTTGTACTAACATGGAAAACCATCTCTGAATTATTTTACTAACATATCGTGATATCATATGTATGATATTAATGATATAATAGTAAAATTTCAAAATGATGTAAAAAAATAATATATACATATTTAATAATTAATTTTTTAAAAACTTAATTGGAAATTCATAAATAAATAAAATGAATAAATTTTGTTTTTTATTGGTTATGTAGGAAATATCTCATTTTCCATGCTCTTCCTATTTTTTATGCTAATGGAATACCTAGTTCATGAAGATATTTTATGTATTTTCATACAAATGTACATAAATCATTCAAAAGTAGGCCAATTACCACCCCACTTGCACTTAGGTATATATGTACATATGTATGTAGGTGATCTATTTGTTTTAAAAGGATTGATGGACAGTATTAATTTTTTTTTATTTTGTATGAATGTAGGTATGTTTGTTGTATATAAATACATAGTAAAAAAATTAAACTTAAATTTATATTTTTTTTATTTTTGCGTCAACCTTGGTGGTAAGTATGAGTCTTTGATAATATCTAAAGGCATTATAGGTATAGAAGATAACAAGCATATGCTGCTTACTTCCTCACGTACATACATGTGTACCAAACCAACTTCAAACTCCATACAAAACATTGATTACAATGACCTACACTAACAATACCTATACCAGAGAACGTTGATATGATAATCAACGTTCTCTGCCTAAACGTAAAAATGTAACAACAAAAAACGTTTTCACGCACAAGCTAACAACAAACCACCGCGCCTACCCCTCTGCTGCTTGTACTGTCAATAAGCTACAAAAACATTCCTACATACATACATTCACGCGAAATATCTCTTACAAATCTACCATGATAAATGCAACAATAACAAATTCATTCATAATTTTTGTCGATGGACTTGAGATGAAATTTGGCAACATAGCTGCGGTGACCATACATTTTTTTTAAAAGCAGAACACTTTTTACTTAAGGCTTGTTATAGCCTTCACGTGAAAATTTCGCTACCCGGTTATAAACTATTTGGGGTCACCCTCTCAATATTATTCCAAAAAGTGTTTTTCATGGCGTAATCATCTCTCTGCAGTAAAAAATGTTGCTGGTCGTTGTTGTTCGTTTTGGTACGAATTTTTTTCCGGCTACGGAACTTACAAATTTGGTACGTTTTTGCCATTTTAACGTACTAAATTTTTGATTTCGCTTCACACTTGACCGCGTTAAACATAAACTAAATTATTTTTTAAATATTCTGAGATTTTAAATTTTTCATAAAGTTTTGAAATTATTGAGCAAACTAACTTTATAGAGCTACTCATTACATTTGTTAAAAAAGGTTGCCGGCACAAAAAAGCAGAACAAAAACAGAACATTTGCTTAAAAACAGAACATTTTTGTTATTTTCCTTAGAAAAAAAATACGCAGAACAAGCTTCTTAAAAACAGAACTGTTCTGCCAAAAACAGAAAGGATGGTCACCGTAAACATAGCTCTCCAACAAATCGACAAAAATTAAAATTTAACAAAATCTTGATTTCCAACTTCAATCATTTTAGGGGTATTCATTTTTTTAGTAAAGTGTAAACTGACGTACAACTCGCTAAATTGCGCAATCTATTTTATTTAAAAACTACACATTTAGGTACTTTTCAAGACAACCTGTGTTGTATGTTGGATTGAATGCGGACCCACATTGCCGAAGGTAATAATAAATAACAAGTTACCTAAACAATTATAAGCATATATAGTAGAGTGGTTCAAAAATTTTTTTTTTTGGAAAATCTAAAACGCTACCCCAAAATATGGTTTCTTGTGACAAAAAAAGAGGCTGCTATTTTTTTGTTTTTTTTTTTAAGGTGCTTTAGAGGTCGCGCTACTCGTTTTTATAAAAAAAATGAGATGCTTGCAAATTTAACTTAATTTTAACATGTTTAAGTGCAGTAAAAATTTGCGTTTTTGTGTGTTGTTATTCTGTTTTTATTGACGAATATTCCTGCAATTCAAAAGCCTTCTTGGATGAGTAGAAGGGGTTTAACTCCTGAAAGTATGTTTCGAAATTGAAAACGGTGCAACTAAAACGCCTACACTGATCTCATCTCGCATTGATTTTTTGGATATATTTCGCATCTAGATGGTTTATGACATCGCTGATTATGAATCCGATGTCAGTTTTTTTAAATTCAAAATGGCCGGTCCAATATGGCGGTGATTTTTTTTGAAAACTAATTGGATTTTATTGAAACTTGGTACTCGGGGGTTTATGCGTTGTCTGATTACGAATCCGATATCGGTTTTTTTAAATTCAAAATGGTGGATCCAATATGGCGGTGCATTTTTGAAAACTAATTCGACTGTGTGAAACTCGTCACTTATGGATTTATGACATCGATTTATATGAACTAGTATCACTTGTGATCGAAAATTCGACCAATAAAAACTTTAGAGGGTCGAGGGGTCGCTAGCCCCGTACCCCCATCCTTAAATTTCGGGGACGCCCCTGAAAATATACCGTCAGTTTTTTCAATTTCCTTTCCATCGGTGCATATTTCTTTTATATATATTAATATATAATATATAAGATGCCAGTTTTGCAAATTTGCATTTCCTATGCCGATGTCAATAAATACGCCACATCAAAACCTTTAGGAACCTCCTGTGAGCGAGCCGTTTGACCGATGGAACGAAAATTGAAAAAACTGAGGTATAGGCGGTATATTTTCAGGGGCGTCTCCGAAATTTAAGGATGAGGGTACGGGGCTAGCGACCCCACGACCCTCTAAGGTTTTTATTGGTCGAATTTTCGATCACAAGCGATACTAGTTCATATAAATCGATGTCATAAATCCATCAGTAACGAGTTTCACACAGTCGAATTAGTTTTCAAAAATGCACCGCCATATTGGATCCACCATTTTGAATTTAAAAAAACCGATATCGGATTCGTAATCAGACAACGCATAAACCCCCGAGTACCAAGTTTCAATAAAATCCAATTAGTTTTCAAAAAAATCACCGCCATATTGGACCGGCCATTTTGAATTTAAAAAAACTGACATCGGATTCATAATCAGCGATGTCATAAACCATCTAGATGCGAAATATATCCAAAAAACCAATGCGCGATGAGATCAGTGTAGGCGTTTTAGTTGCACCGTTTTCAATTTCGAAACATACTTTCAGGAGTTAAACCCCTTCTACTCATCCAAGAAGGCTTTTGAATTGCAGGAATATTCGTCAATGAAAACAGAATAACAACACACAAAAACGCAAATTTTTACTGCACTTAAACATGTTAAAATTAAGTTAAATTTGCAAGCATCTCATTTTTTTTTATAAAAACGAGTAGCGCGACCACTAAAGCACCTTAAGAAAAAAAAAAAAATAGCAGCCTCTTTTTTTGTCATAAGGAACAATAATTGGGGGTAGCGTTTTGGAATTTCCAAAAAGTCCATAATTGTGAACCACTCTAATATATAGGTAAAATATATAGGAAAAATTTAAAAAAAAAATTTAAACAAAAAAGAACAACCTTTGGGCAGAAAACAAGAGTTACAGTCATATATAGACATAATGCTTAAAAAGAATTATCCTAATATAAGCTGAAATACATTTTTCATATAAATTTGTACAGGTTCCAAGCCAATTTGCGGAGTTTACGTTTTTGGCAGATTTGCAATCTTAGATGACGACGGTGGACCCGTTTTTACTTTCTGAAGAAGAAGAATTCGTAATTCACTGCCCAAAAGTAGATCGCAGTAGCAGAGCAGGTTTGATTTAATACAAAATGCTGCCGTTGTTCACTAAAGTGGCTTATTTACCCCTTTTAGGCCCCAAAGTCCATAGACAAACTAGTTGCAAAATTTAGTTTTTCTTGTTGGATTATGCGTTTTTGTACAAATTTTGAGCCAAAATAATAAAGAAAAGTAATAACAAGGAACATGTAATAATCCATTAGAGGCACACAGAGATATACATGGAAATATTAAGAATATTTCATTTGATATTGATTTAGTAATTTCCCCCTTATCTTGTGTATTTCAAAACGGCAACACTTTCCTCATTGTCGCTAAAATATGAAAAAGTCTTCTTTCAACAGCTTCAACATGGTCGCCATATAAATATATATGAAAAATGTGTTCGTATTCCACATTTGTATGACATTAGAGTGTGCTTATAATGAAATGTGAAATTGTGTTGCGGCTGGTTGCGGTCTACCTATACATTTTTGCATACATATATTTTTTTAATGGTAAAGGCGTGTCGAACGAGGTCAAAGTTCAGATTAGTTTATGGACTCCAAAATTATGCAAATAAAGTGTTATCAATTTTATATCTTAAATCAATCTTTGCAATAAAATTATGTTAAACTGCATGTTTTTTTTCGAACAATTTGTATGTAAAAAATAGCTGCATTAAGAAGTGGGGTAACCATTTTCAATGAGGTTCACCAATATCTTCGACTTAAGTATGTAGTATCGATCAACAATGCATCGTTAAAGTTTAGGAAGTTTGATGTTAAAATGATATCCATATAAATATAGGCCACCCCAATGCGCATTATTCTTATTAATGTTTGCAATTTTATTGACCAATATGTTGGTTGTCGCGACACAATTGAAGTTCTTGCTATTGCGTGTCGTGTGCATATGTATGTTAGTTAATGTTAAATGCACCATTTGCCATCATATTAGCAAGGTCGGAATAGCCCAGGTGATGAGTGTTCCACCTTCAAAGCTTGGGGTTGTTGGTTCGAATCGTTAGACTCGCAAAATTTTTATTTTTGTTTTTACATATTATAATTTTTTTTTTGTAAAGTTACAAAGGTCAGGAAAATTAGTTTTCCATATTCAGCAATATGTACTTAAGGTGTATGTAGAAAAAATTTCTTCTACCGTTATTGATGCTAAGGTGGATTTGGAGTGAATCAAAATTAAGGTGGTCTTCGACTATTAACAATTTATTCAAAACTAAAACATGCAAAAACATTTTTATTAAAATTCATGTGAAACCATTTATTTATTACATATATGCATTTTATATCCTAAACTATAAGTTCTACCAACTTGTATTTAATTTCCTACCTATATCATACAAAGGTGCATTTTGTTAATTGCCGTCGGCAAAACGCTTTTAGTCATTTCACAATTTTTTTTTAAATTTTATAAATATATAAATATTTTAGAAAATATGCAATGGACATTTAAAAGGGACATACATTTTATTGTTTATTACATAAATTTATTAATTTTGAAAAGTTTAATAGATTTTGTACTACCTAAGCATACAAATCTCTTTTGTATAAAATCATGTGATACGTGCAAATTCCTTTTGCATATTATCATATGATGAAACCAAAAGAAATTCAGCGTTCGTACAGATTTCCTAACATTCAATGCTGTTAAGTCAATTTTCCTAACATTTATTTCTGTAAAATTTAACATTCAATCTGTTTAAGCGACATAACATGGTTTCGTTTATTTCATCTGCATTACATATTATTGTAATTCGCAGATAATTTATGGAATATTCGGAATACATAGCTTATAGTCGCAGTCACAAAACACAAGTGGTTTTTCACAAGCAAAATGGGGTCAGCCAATAGCCGCCAATGCCTCAGAGCCCAAGTGCTCACCACCAAATAATAAATATAAGGTGTAACAAAACACAAGTGGTTTTTCATAAGTAAAATGAGGTAAGCCAATGTCGCCAATGCCTCAGAGCCCAAGTGCTCACCACCAACAATTTTGAGGGGTTTTCTAAGGAAGTGAGAATAGCCAACGATGCATTCTCAGAGCCAAAGTGCTCGCCCCAATTAATACATACAGAGTGTAATTACCAAAACGTGTGGTTTTTCACAAGCAAAATGGGGTAAGCCAATAGCCGCCAATGCCTCAGAGCCCAAGTGCTCACCACCAACAATTTTGAGGGGTTTTCTAAGGAAGTGAGAATAGCCAACGATGCATTCTCAGAGCCAAAGTGCTCGCCCCAATTAATACATACAGAGTGTAATTACCAAAACACAGTCCGCTAGACTTGATGGTACATACCAATAATTAAAAAGAACCAAACACAGTCCATGAGACTTGATGGAATATAAAAATAATAAAATAAATAAAATTTAAAAGACTTTGGTTGAGGTGGGATTCGAACCGGCAACCCCGGCCAACTCCCTCAACCATATAATATAACAACAACAATAATAGTAAACTGCTCGCCGCCCACCATTTAACTCCAGCTTAGATATGGTCCTTCGAGCCGGATTTGAACCAGCGACCTATGGATCTTTACTAGACGACTAAGCCGTCTAGGGCGGGGAGTATGTTTAAGCGACATAACATGGTTTCGTTTATTTCATCTGCATTACATATTATTGTAATTCGCAGATAATTTATGGAATATTCGGAATACATAGCTTATAGTCGCAGTCACAAAACACAAGTGGTTTTTCACAAGCAAAATGGGGTAAGCCAATAGCCGCCAATGCCTCAGAGCCCAAGTGCTCACCACCAAATAATAAATATAAGGTGTAACAAAACACAAGTGGTTTTTCATAAGTAAAATGAGGTAAGCCAATGTCGCCAATGCCTCAGAGCCCAAGTGCTCACCACCAACAATTTTGAGGGGTTTTCTAAGGAAGTGAGAATAGCCAACGATGCATTCTCAGAGCCAAAGTGCTCGCCCCAATTAATACATACAGAGTGTAATTACCAAAACGTGTGGTTTTTCACAAGCAAAATGGGGTAAGCCAATAGCCGCCAATGCCTCAGAGCCCAAGTGCTCACCACCAACAATTTTGAGGGGTTTTCTAAGGAAGTGAGAATAGCCAACGATGCATTCTCAGAGCCAAAGTGCTCGCCCCAATTAATACATACAGAGTGTAATTACCAAAACACAGTCCGCTAGACTTGATGGTACATACCAATAATTAAAAAGAACCAAACACAGTCCATGAGACTTGATGGAATATAAAAATAATAAAATAAATAAAATTAAAAAGACTTTGGTTGAGGTGGGATTCGAACCGGCAACCCCGGCCAACTCCCTCAACCATATAATATAACAACAACAATAATAGTAAACTGCTCGCCGCCCACCATTTAACTCCAGCTTAGATACAATCAATAAAATCTGTCAACTTAACATGCCCAACCAGCCAGCCCGCAGCGAATTCCCTACCCGTGGTTTGACAAGTTTTGACAGTTCACACGGAAATTCGTTGTTGGACCTTCTCATCATATCAACGTTCTCTGCAATGGAATTGTTTTTTTTTTTTCGTGTTCCCTACAATTCCATTTCATTCACTGACAAATTAGGCAGGGTTGTACAAAATCATGCCAATTAGTGATGCATCAGTGATTGCATCAGGACTGTTCTGTCCACAGAACAACAAAAATAAAACCGCCACTCACTCTCTACAGGGATCGGTAACAAAACCGAGTACCGAAAAAAAAACGGAAATAAGCAGCACTAGTGTAACTTGCGCCGACTAGCGGACAAGTGATCGACATAAACAAAACAAAAAAAAAGAAAATGGAACACACAGGGTGCCTCAGATGTGTTTGGTTATGTAAAGCGGCAACCAGTCGGCAGCAACGTGTCGCCGGACTTAATTGCCACAAGGGAAAGCAGCAACGTGTCGCCGGACTTAATTGCCACAGAGAAGGAAAAACGTTCGGATAACGTTTGACATAGGACCAAATATTAGGAAATATCGGGTTCCAGTTAGAAGATACCTAATTCAGGTTGATCCTTAGGTCGTCACTTCGGCTTTTCGCCACCTTCCCCCCACGTATGTATATGGGCAACCGTATGCATAATTCAAATCTTTTTCCTTTCTTTCTCTTTTTCGGTTATCTGCAGCATGACTCGCCATGCTTCCTTACGCCAACGTGCCGCACGAACGGCCGCCCGGTATCCGAAACCATGTCCTTTGTGTGGTGAAAGCCACCCCCTTCGGGCGTGTGATGTTTATCACGGAATGGCACCCTTGCAACGTCTGAAGGAGGTTATCCGGGATACTGCGACAACTGCCTTTCAATGGTGCATCGGGCTAGGGAATGCACCAGCGACGCCAGGTGCCGACGATGTGGTGACAAGCATCACACCACCCTCCACCTCCAAACAGACGACCAGCCGGTGGCCTACAAGAGTTGGGCCCAACAAGTTGAAGAGGCGGAGATGTAAGAAGCGTGGCAAGGCGAGCAAGCAACGGAGAGGAGAGAAGAGGTGCTGTCCATCCAGGCCTCGGAGACGAGGCTGACACAGGAAGATGGCGAAGTCATCGAGCCGGTAGCGGAAGCACGGCCGTTCCCACCGGTCCAAGGGCGGCGACACCAAATACAACGCGACAACAGCCCTTCATCTCGCCGCGCGCATCATAACAGCCGCAAGCGAAGACTGCCCCCCCAGGCGCGCCAGCTTCGCATTCGCCCCACAAGCACCGACGCTGAAGCTCGTAGTCTGGCCACTCAGCCGCGCCAGCTACTACACAACCATGAAAGTCGCCGAGACGAGCGTAGACTGGCCACTCAGCCGCGCCAGCTACGCACCATTATCTCTATGAGCCGCCCAGAGGGTAGACTGGCCATTCAGCCGCGCCAGCTGCCATCCCGAGGATTCCGCGACGGATTCGACGGAGCTCTCGCCAGGATGGGACCATCGTTGCGCCCCATGACCACCCTTGCGCCAACTGCGGAGGTCAAACTGGAAGCGGGGGGCGGATTCTTCTACGTCCGCGCATTAATTTATGCGTGCTCACCCCGCACAGCTATCGACCGCAGCAGGGTTAGGGCTGCATCTCACCCACATGGCGGCGAGCAAGGTTGCTTCCTCCGAATCCGAGGGAAGCACGGCAACAACACGACCATCACAGCACACGCGGTGTGCATCAGTCATTTTCAGCGGCTGAGTCCGGCAAACCATGTCGACGCCAAAATCGCGGCTCTGTATGAGCACATTCGTTTGGCCGACCCGCAATTCTATAGGTCGGCGCCGGTTAAACCGACCCTCGGCGGAGACGTCTACGCCAACGTCGTTACCCCGAACGCGTGGCCATCGTCGTTCGGGTCACTCTTTGCCCAGAGCACCATCTTTGGGTGGGTGCTTTCGGGGTCTACTAGCATGTAAGTTAGGTGTAAATTTAGTTGTAAGTCTCATTTTTAATAAAAACCAAAAAAAAAAATTTTGGCACTAGGGATTCCTGGCAAGAAATATACCACGTCTATTTTCAAGTCTCTTCTATCTATTTAACAGCTAGGTACGACACGGCCAAACTACCGGTGGTGACAGACCTCAACCGCAGGAGGTGGCTCGAAGGGGGAAAGCGGGCACAGTGCTATCCAGCACACCACTAGAGTTTAAGAGCCTAGCATAGGAGACGACGTGATGAAAATCCCGGGGCTGGTCAAAATGTTGCGTGTCGCAAGGGGCCGGCATGTTTGGGCCCGGTGCCTAAAGTATGAAAAATGTGCCACCCTAATGTACATTTCTAATCACCCACACCAAGCCACCCACCTGTATGTGCATGCATGACTATTCGTGTTGTCAGCACACATATACATGCAAGTGCGTGCGCATGTGTGGGTCCACCTCCCCTTAAAAACCGGAGGATGGTTTCGCGGTTCAACGGTTGTCGACGACTTGACAACTGCCTATTCTTTCAGCAACCGAGCCAGGATCGACATCGCAGCCACCCCAGGATTTTCGCCACGCTATATTAAAGGTAAAATAACCTCATTGTATAACACTAATTTTTGATAATAAACGGCCATATTTATAACGAGAAATCTCGTCTCCCTCTTTTCTTTTCTTCTTCCCAAAATCATAAATTCGACCGCGGTGTCTGAGCCATCGCTGTGTGCCAAGAACCACCACTGTCGAGTTTATTCATTTGGAAAACCCAAAAAACATGTCTTTGACAATGAATTTAATAATTATCTGAGAGAATATTTTAATAATATAGAAATAAATGTTCATTTTACATCTCCTTTAGTAAAAACGGGAAATAGTGATATAGTAAGAGTACATGGAACAATAAATGAGCATTTACGTCTCCTAAAAAGTCAAGATAATAAAGAAGTAATTTCGAAAAGAATTATTAAATCAGTAGAATATCATAATGATAGTATACATTCTACTACAGATAAAAAACCAATTGATTTTATTTCAAACAGAATTTTTAATAATTAAAAAGCAAGAAGTTTCTATAAATAATAGAAATTTGAATAGAAAAGAAAAAGACATTTCAGATAATAATGATATATTTATTAAAATAGACATAGTTAGGAAAAGTGATCCAAAATATAAGAAAATTAAAGCTAAAATAGAAAATGGAAAAGTTTTAGATAATAGAAATAGACATATTCATCCACAGAGAATAAAAAGGAAGCATAAATTTACAAAATGATTTCTTTTTATTTTCAGTAATAATCATATTATTATCAACATTAAATTCTGCAAATGAAATAAGGATAACATCATTAAATTACGAAAGAGCTTATACAATTTTAAAGAAAGAAAATATTGATGTATAGTAAAATTTATCATATTGTTAATCTAACTAATTATGAAAATATAATATATGAATTGGAAGAAGCTATAAAGAATTTGAATGAAACATTTCAAAATAATAAAGCAACAAATAATTTATTTTTTTATATTAAGAATAGCTAAGAAAAACTTAACATCTATTAAACCTTTAAAAGTTATTATAAAAAGAGAACTTTTTAATGTAGCAGGAAGTGGATTAAGAGGATGATGAGGATAGACAAGAATTATTCGAACATTTGAAAAATTTAGAAGAAAATGATCATAATATAAATAATGCACATAGTAAACAAATTAATATAAATTTAGTATTAAAAGAAAACATTGATTTGTTAACAGAAAAAATAGCAGAAAATAATAAAAGTTATAATTCAATTTTCAAAAATATAACATTTTCCTTCGTGAAGGGTGGACACCTTGCCGCGGTACGAGGGCTTAAGTCGATAGCCAGAGGGCTACGCTGCCCTTCTGATCATAGCGCCGCCTATACCACATCACGAGATTAGCCTAGCCTCTCTGGCGCGACGGCAAAGATCTTCCCCCTCCCAATCCAGGGTGTTATGCGACCACGTGCCCATTGGACGTTTGCAGCCGGGAGGCAAATCGTGGCTGATATCGAATAGAGCCTCTCTGATACCGGGCCGCCTCGGAGAGTAACTATGGTCTTACCGCAGTATGGGGCTCTGCCGCGGCGGACGACACACTTCCCCTCAATCTTTCCTTGACCCTAAGCTGGCCTTGTCCGGCGATGGGTCGTACTATAGCCAAATTTAATAAGAAATGTTATTACTTTGGAGTTCGATCTTTCTTTATTGACTTTACTTTTTTTATACTAAATTCTTACACTAATACTTACAAATTATTTACGAACTAAAATGTATACCTATGTATATTACTACATACAAACTAAAATGTGTAATTCTAAAATATGCTAAGTCAGCATATGGTTGCAATAAATATATACGTATGACAGTCGTATTGACACAGTGACGTTGTGACTCAGTTAGGCATTGCGACTGTCTTTGGCGGTATCTTTGACCGTCCGCACAAGTGTAACAAGATCCTCGCTATGCGCAGCATGTGCAGTCTTTGTATAACTCCCGCTTAGTTCAATGTAACTAATTTTGGGTAGAATGTTGTTTGTTCATTCATATTTGTTTATACATTATTGATGATGTTGTAATTGTCATGTATTAAAGTAAAAGGGCGATGTGTTTATGTTATGCTACACCTTCCCCTTAAAAAAATTAGATATATACATTTGTAGTCAACTATATATATCTATTTGATTGATTCAATGAACCGCTAGATGTTTGTTTGGGTTGACAAAATTTTAATTGTTTTGGGATCTTGGTACCATTGTTTTGTTATGTGTTTTTCTTTTGTTTTTTTCTTCTTATTATTCGTATATATATTTTTTGTTTGTTTGTCTTTATACCTTAGCTGATATTTGATTTTGTTTTCTTTTCGCTTGTGCCGTATATAAAAAAAATGGGATGCTTATATACTTTTTCTTGTTATTACTAAATTATTATGGATAAAGTGCCATGCTTATTTTTAAAAGTTTTAAATTGGTTTAAGCTTGTTCTTATGAATTACGATTTCCATTTTGTTTTTATTGCTATCTTCTATGGTATGTGTAATTAAAGTATAGTTGTTGTTCTTATCAATGGTTTTAACTTTATAGTGTCCTGTATATCTATTCTCTAACTTATGGAAGGCCTCTTCTCTAACTAATACTAATCTCTACTCTAACTAATACTAATATAATCTCCTATTTTAATTTCCTTACTATAGCTATTTTTGTCATAATTTGATTTTTGCTTTTCTTTAGCTTCTTGAAAAATTTTCTTGCTCTTTGCTGTGCTATTTGAAGTTTGTATTTTACTTCCTTGTCATATGCCTCATGGTTATATACCGGGCTAATTTTATCTTCCTTCAAAAATACATAACAATAACAATAATTATGTGTTGTCGATGGCGTTGTATTGTAACAGTAAGCGAAATACCTGAGGTACTTATTTGTATGCACGCATATATTCGTTGAATGTCCGGTGACTGCGTTCTACAGTACCCAAAGTCTGGTGATGGTACGGTGTAGAGGTTTTATGCTAAATTTTTAACAATTTACACAGTTCTTTGAACATACTATTTTTGTATTCTGTGCCCATGTCTGTTAAAATTGTTTTCATTTGGCCATAAATCAGGATGAAGTGCTCGAATATGGCTTTAGCGACAGTTCTTGGCTGTTTGCTTGGAACTGGAATCGCTACCAAATATTTTCATATGTCATTTTTCATATTCAGCCAGCTATATTTCTGCTTGATTTTATATGTCATGCGATTTATTCCTGGGTGGCCACCACTAATAGGATCGTCATGATATTTGTGCAGAATTTCTTTAATTTTCCCGGGGAAAGTCACACATATAACCTCTGGGGTTAGGGTGATTGTTAATTTTTGAGAACTTTATTTCCCATTTCCATAAATTTGCCTACTGTAGTATAATAGGTTAGGTTCAAGTGGCTGCCGCAGAGGCACTCTTAGGCCAGTTTTGAAAGGCCCATTGTGATACCACCAACACAAGGAAAGTCAGTCCCGGGACCCAGCCATATGGAAAATCCCTGAGTTGTTGGGATTTTCCACAGCAGAATCTCGGGGCTTACACTCCTAAACCGAAACCGTTACTCCTCCTCGAACCACTTAGATGACTTTATGAAGGCCATCAAGTCCTTTATGTCCAGTTCCGGGATCTGGCTTAGGCTATCCAGGAAGGGAACTCCCAAAAAGCGCGTTCTCGCGCCGCTTAAAGCCGGACAGTTGCAGATGAGGTGCTCCACTGTTTCCTCCTCCTCATCATCTTTGCAACTTCTGCAGCATCGTCGGTAGGGCACACCTAGCCTTTCTGCATACCTGCCAATGAGGCAGTGACCGGTTAATACCCCTATCAATATGGAGATTTCCCTCCTAGTTAGGGCATAAATGCGTCTAGACCTTTTAAGATCCCATTTTGGCCAGGTTTGTTTCGATATCCGACAGCCTAGGGATTTCAGCCATCTTTCGTTGGCTTGACGGAGTGTGTGCTACGATCTGTGCTTAGAGGGAAAAAACTGTAAGATTCCAGAATACTGGAGTGTCCAATAGTACCCGCACCCCAAATGGAGGTTTCCCTTAGGCGGAAAGCTGATGCCGCCGCTGACCGAAACCCTTCCAGATCAAGTGGCAAAATGCCCAGAATGACCTGGAGGGCTTCGTTGGGCGTTGTCCTTAGCGCACCGCTTATTCAGATCATATTGGATCAATGGACTTTCCGCAACAGATTCAGGTATGTTGCCTTGCTCAGCGCAGGCCACCATACGACGACTCCATACAGCATGATTGGGCGAACGATGGCCGTGTAGATCCAAGTGCATATTCTAGGGTTGAGCCCCCATTTTTTGCCAATGGCTCTTTTGCATGTGTAAAGAGCGATGCAAGCTTTCTTCTAGCGCTGAAGAACATTCTCCTTCCATTTCAATTTTCTGTCCAGAACTATGCCTAGAAACTTGGCTTTATCCGACAAGCCCAGGCGCATGCCATCTAGTTCTGGTAGGCTAAGTGGCGGTATTTTGTACCGGTTGGTGAAGAGGACAAGTTCCACTTTCCCCGGGTTGATACTAAGTCCGCAGCGGAGGACTACGTCGAAACTTCTCGCAGTGCTACTTGCATCAGGTCACACAGAATGCAATAGCTAAATCCCGAGGATTCCGCGACGGATTCTACGGAGCTCTCGCCAGGATGGGACCATCGTTGCGCCCCATGACCACCCTTGCGCCAACTGCGGAGGTCAAACTGGAAGCGGGGGGCGGATTCTTCTACGTCCGCGCATTAATTTATGCGTGCTCACCCCGCACAGCTATCGACCGCAGCAGGGTTAGGGCTGCATCTCACCCACATGGCGGCGAGCAAGGTTGCTTCCTCCGAATCCGAGGGAAGCACGGCAACAACACGACCATCACAGCACACGCGGTGTGCATCAGTCATTTTCAGCGGCTGAGTCCGGCAAACCATGTCGACGCCAAAATCGCGGCTCTGTATGAGCACATTCGTTTGGCCGACCCGCAATTCTATAGGTCGGCGCCGGTTAAACCGACCCTCGGCGGAGACGTCTACGCCAACGTCGTTACCCCGAACGCGTGGCCATCGTCGTTCGGGTCACTCTTTGCCCAGAGCACCATCTTTGGGTGGGTGCTTTCGGGGTCTACTAGCATGTAAGTTAGGTGTAAATTT
Source organism: Campiglossa producta (assembly GCA_964058755.1). NCBI lineage: Eukaryota > Metazoa > Arthropoda > Insecta > Diptera > Tephritidae > Campiglossa > Campiglossa producta. Next base: position 729,323 of record CAXKVI010000011.1, read on the forward strand.
AGTTGTAAGTCTCATTTTTAATAAAAACCAAAAAAAAAAATTTTGGCACTAGGGATTCCTGGCAAGAAATATACCACGTCTATTTTCAAGTCTCTTCTATCTATTTAACAGCTAGGTACGACACGGCCAAACTACCGGTGGTGACAGACATCAACCGCAGGAGGTGGCTCGAAGGGGGAAAGCGGGCACAGTGCTATCCAGCACACCACTAGAGTTTAAGAGCCTAGCATAGGAGACGACGTGATGAAAATCCCGGGGCTGGTCAAAATGTTGCGTGTCGCAAGGGGCCGGCATGTTTGGGCCCGGTGCCTAAAGTATGAAAAATGTGCCACCCTAATGTACATTTCTAATCACCCACACCAAGCCACCCACCTGTATGTGCATGCATGACTATTCGTGTTGTCAGCACACATATACATGCAAGTGCGTGCGCATGTGTGGGTCCACCTCCCCTTAAAAACCGGAGGATGGTTTCGCGGTTCAACGGTTGTCGACGACTTGACAACTGCCTATTCTTTCAGCAACCGAGCCAGGATCGACATCGCAGCCACCCCAGGATTTTCGCCACGCTATATTAAAGGTAAAATAACCTCATTGTATAACACTAATTTTTGATAATAAACGGCCATATTTATAACGAGAAATCTCGTCTCCCTCTTTTCTTTTCTTCTTCCCAAAATCATAAATTCGACCGCGGTGTCTGAGCCATCGCTGTGTGCCAAGAACCACCACTGTCGAGTTTATTCATTTGGAAAACCCAAAAAACATGTCTTTGACAATGAATTTAATAATTATCTGAGAGAATATTTTAATAATATAGAAATAAATGTTCATTTTACATCTCCTTTAGTAAAAACGGGAAATAGTGATATAGTAAGAGTACATGGAACAATAAATGAGCATTTACGTCTCCTAAAAAGTCAAGATAATAAAGAAGTAATTTCGAAAAGAATTATTAAATCAGTAGAATATCATAATGATAGTATACATTCTACTACAGATAAAAAACCAATTGATTTTATTTCAAACAGAATTTTTAATAATTAAAAAGCAAGAAGTTTCTATAAATAATAGAAATTTGAATAGAAAAGAAAAAGACATTTCAGATAATAATGATATATTTATTAAAATAGACATAGTTAGGAAAAGTGATCCAAAATATAAGAAAATTAAAGCTAAAATAGAAAATGGAAAAGTTTTAGATAATAGAAATAGACATATTCATCCACAGAGAATAAAAAGGAAGCATAAATTTACAAAATGATTTCTTTTTATTTTCAGTAATAATCATATTATTATCAACATTAAATTCTGCAAATGAAATAAGGATAACATCATTAAATTACGAAAGAGCTTATACAATTTTAAAGAAAGAAAATATTGATGTATAGTAAAATTTATCATATTGTTAATCTAACTAATTATGAAAATATAATATATGAATTGGAAGAAGCTATAAAGAATTTGAATGAAACATTTCAAAATAATAAAGCAACAAATAATTTATTTTTTTATATTAAGAATAGCTAAGAAAAACTTAACATCTATTAAACCTTTAAAAGTTATTATAAAAAGAGAACTTTTTAATGTAGCAGGAAGTGGATTAAGAGGATGATGAGGATAGACAAGAATTATTCGAACATTTGAAAAATTTAGAAGAAAATGATCATAATATAAATAATGCACATAGTAAACAAATTAATATAAATTTAGTATTAAAAGAAAACATTGATTTGTTAACAGAAAAAATAGCAGAAAATAATAAAAGTTATAATTCAATTTTCAAAAATATAACATTTTCCTTCGTGAAGGGTGGACACCTTGCCGCGGTACGAGGGCTTAAGTCGATAGCCAGAGGGCTACGCTGCCCTTCTGATCATAGCGCCGCCTATACCACATCACGAGATTAGCCTAGCCTCTCTGGCGCGACGGCAAAGATCTTCCCCCTCCCAATCCAGGGTGTTATGCGACCACGTGCCCATTGGACGTTTGCAGCCGGGAGGCAAATCGTGGCTGATATCGAATAGAGCCTCTCTGATACCGGGCCGCCTCGGAGAGTAACTATGGTCTTACCGCAGTATGGGGCTCTGCCGCGGCGGACGACACACTTCCCCTCAATCTTTCCTTGACCCTAAGCTGGCCTTGTCCGGCGATGGGTCGTACTATAGCCAAATTTAATAAGAAATGTTATTACTTTGGAGTTCGATCTTTCTTTATTGACTTTACTTTTTTTATACTAAATTCTTACACTAATACTTACAAATTATTTACGAACTAAAATGTATACCTATGTATATTACTACATACAAACTAAAATGTGTAATTCTAAAATATGCTAAGTCAGCATATGGTTGCAATAAATATATACGTATGACAGTCGTATTGACACAGTGACGTTGTGACTCAGTTAGGCATTGCGACTGTCTTTGGCGGTATCTTTGACCGTCCGCACAAGTGTAACAAGATCCTCGCTATGCGCAGCATGTGCAGTCTTTGTATAACTCCCGCTTAGTTCAATGTAACTAATTTTGGGTAGAATGTTGTTTGTTCATTCATATTTGTTTATACATTATTGATGATGTTGTAATTGTCATGTATTAAAGTAAAAGGGCGATGTGTTTATGTTATGCTACACCTTCCCCTTAAAAAAATTAGATATATACATTTGTAGTCAACTATATATATCTATTTGATTGATTCAATGAACCGCTAGATGTTTGTTTGGGTTGACAAAATTTTAATTGTTTTGGGATCTTGGTACCATTGTTTTGTTATGTGTTTTTCTTTTGTTTTTTTCTTCTTATTATTCGTATATATATTTTTTGTTTGTTTGTCTTTATACCTTAGCTGATATTTGATTTTGTTTTCTTTTCGCTTGTGCCGTATATAAAAAAAATGGGATGCTTATATACTTTTTCTTGTTATTACTAAATTATTATGGATAAAGTGCCATGCTTATTTTTAAAAGTTTTAAATTGGTTTAAGCTTGTTCTTATGAATTACGATTTCCATTTTGTTTTTATTGCTATCTTCTATGGTATGTGTAATTAAAGTATAGTTGTTGTTCTTATCAATGGTTTTAACTTTATAGTGTCCTGTATATCTATTCTCTAACTTATGGAAGGCCTCTTCTCTAACTAATACTAATCTCTACTCTAACTAATACTAATATAATCTCCTATTTTAATTTCCTTACTATAGCTATTTTTGTCATAATTTGATTTTTGCTTTTCTTTAGCTTCTTGAAAAATTTTCTTGCTCTTTGCTGTGCTATTTGAAGTTTGTATTTTACTTCCTTGTCATATGCCTCATGGTTATATACCGGGCTAATTTTATCTTCCTTCAAAAATACATAACAATAACAATAATTATGTGTTGTCGATGGCGTTGTATTGTAACAGTAAGCGAAATACCTGAGGTACTTATTTGTATGCACGCATATATTCGTTGAATGTCCGGTGACTGCGTTCTACAGTACCCAAAGTCTGGTGATGGTACGGTGTAGAGGTTTTATGCTAAATTTTTAACAATTTACACAGTTCTTTGAACATACTATTTTTGTATTCTGTGCCCATGTCTGTTAAAATTGTTTTCATTTGGCCATAAATCAGGATGAAGTGCTCGAATATGGCTTTAGCGACAGTTCTTGGCTGTTTGCTTGGAACTGGAATCGCTACCAAATATTTTCATATGTCATTTTTCATATTCAGCCAGCTATATTTCTGCTTGATTTTATATGTCATGCGATTTATTCCTGGGTGGCCACCACTAATAGGATCGTCATGATATTTGTGCAGAATTTCTTTAATTTTCCCGGGGAAAGTCACACATATAACCTCTGGGGTTAGGGTGATTGTTAATTTTTGAGAACTTTATTTCCCATTTCCATAAATTTGCCTACTGTAGTATAATAGGTTAGGTTCAAGTGGCTGCCGCAGAGGCACTCTTAGGCCAGTTTTGAAAGGCCCATTGTGATACCACCAACACAAGGAAAGTCAGTCCCGGGACCCAGCCATATGGAAAATCCCTGAGTTGTTGGGATTTTCCACAGCAGAATCTCGGGGCTTACACTCCTAAACCGAAACCGTTACTCCTCCTCGAACCACTTAGATGACTTTATGAAGGCCATCAAGTCCTTTATGTCCAGTTCCGGGATCTGGCTTAGGCTATCCAGGAAGGGAACTCCCAAAAAGCGCGTTCTCGCGCCGCTTAAAGCCGGACAGTTGCAGATGAGGTGCTCCACTGTTTCCTCCTCCTCATCATCTTTGCAACTTCTGCAGCATCGTCGGTAGGGCACACCTAGCCTTTCTGCATACCTGCCAATGAGGCAGTGACCGGTTAATACCCCTATCAATATGGAGATTTCCCTCCTAGTTAGGGCATAAATGCGTCTAGACCTTTTAAGATCCCATTTTGGCCAGGTTTGTTTCGATATCCGACAGCCTAGGGATTTCAGCCATCTTTCGTTGGCTTGACGGAGTGTGTGCTACGATCTGTGCTTAGAGGGAAAAAACTGTAAGATTCCAGAATACTGGAGTGTCCAATAGTACCCGCACCCCAAATGGAGGTTTCCCTTAGGCGGAAAGCTGATGCCGCCGCTGACCGAAACCCTTCCAGATCAAGTGGCAAAATGCCCAGAATGACCTGGAGGGCTTCGTTGGGCGTTGTCCTTAGCGCACCGCTTATTCAGATCATATTGGATCAATGGACTTTCCGCAACAGATTCAGGTATATTGCCTTGCTCAGCGCAGGCCACCATACGACGACTCCATACAGCATGATTGGGCGAACGATGGCCGTGTAGATCCAAGTGCATATTCTAGGGTTGAGCCCCCATTTTTTGCCAATGGCTCTTTTGCATGTGTAAAGAGCGATGCAAGCTTTCTTCTAGCGCTGAAGAACATTCTCCTTCCATTTCAATTTTCTGTCCAGAACTATGCCTAGAAACTTGGCTTTATCCGACAAGCCCAGGCGCATGCCATCTAGTTCTGGTAGGCTAAGTGGCGGTATTTTGTACCGGTTGGTGAAGAGGACAAGTTCCACTTTCCCCGGGTTGATACTAAGTCCGCAGCGGAGGACTACGTCGAAACTTCTCGCAGTGCTACTTGCATCAGGTCACACAGAATGCAATAGCTAAATCGTCTGCGTATGCCACTATCTTCCCTGCAGTATAATTTTTTTTAAACAATTTGTCCCCTAAAGACAACTGTACTTGTACAAGTTCTAAATTGACGGCTTCTCTTTCGAGCCTGGTAATGAACTGTCCTAAGTCAATCTTATCCTCAACAATTAGGTTGCTTGTTTCAAAATTGCTACAAATTTTCTTTCCTTTTTTGAAATACAATTTCGGAGGATTGAAAACGAGCTCGACATGTATTTTTACTTCAAATTTATTTAGCGCTTCGTAAATTTTGGGGTTCTCTTTGTGACATTCTTTAATTTCATTTTTTTTACTATTATTTTTAGCTGCTGATCTTGTTGTTATTTTAAATATTTTGCTTGCTTCCACTGACATATTTTTTAAGTTTGTAATAGTTATGCGGGATAATGCATCCGCGATAAGATTTTCTTTACCAGCTATATACTCCACCTCAAAATCGTACTCTTCTAAATCTAATCTTACTCGTGGCAGCTTAGATGAAGGACTTTTCATTGAAAATAGGTATGTTAATGGGCGATGGTCGGTTTTTACTAAGAATTGTCTACCATAGACGTATGGTCTGAAGAAGGTTTTGGCCCAATGGATTGCGCCAGTTCTTTTTCTATTGTGGCTTTGTTGGTTTCGCCTTTTGTGGAGGAGCTAGAAGCGTAAGCAAATGGTAACTGTTTGCCATCATGTTCTTGGCTAAGGACTGCCCCACAAGCGTACCCACTAGCGTCTGTTGTTATGCAGAATTCTTTATCGAAATCTGGGTATTTCAAAAGTTTTGGACTAATTAATGCTTCCTTTAGATAGACAAAAGCTTTTTAACATTCTTCTGTCCATTCGAAGGAAACATTTTCCTTGCAAAGCCTAGTTAATTTTCTTGAATGTTCTGCCAAGTTCGGTACAGATCTTCTGTAATAGTTACAGAAGGCTACAAATCTTTTAACTTCGTCAGGTGTTTTTGGTGTTGGGTAATTTTAAACTGTTTCAAATTTGCTTGGGTTGGGTAATATTCTCTTGTTTGTGAATTTATGTCCTAAATATGTCACCTCTTGGTTGTAAAATAAGCATTTATCTGGATGTAATTTTAAGTTGTATTTTCTGCATGTGTCTCTTAAATTTTTTAGCATATGGTTTTCTGAACAACCTAATACAACTAAATCATCCATATAGAGAAATGCTTGAGATGGTTTAAGACCAGCGAATGCTAATGTCATCATTCGTTGGAATGAATTTGGGGCTACTTTTAATCCATATGGTAATCTTTTGAATCTATATGTGCCATTTTCGGCAGTGAATGAAATAATGTCCCTAGAGTCTGGGTGTAATTCTATTTGATGAAAACCTGACATAAGGTCTAGGCATGCTCTTCCAAGTTGATCTAGAATGTCATCAATTCTTGGGAGTGGGAATTTGTCTGCTACCAATTTTTTATTTACTTGTCTGTAGTCAACAACCAATCTCCATCTTTTTTCTGTTTTTCCTGGAAGTGATTTTTTAGGAACTAATAAAATTGGACTATTATATTCTGAAATTGAAGGTTCTATTATATCATCTTTAATTAGCTTATTTACTTGTTTGGTTATTTCTCCTTCTTGTGTTTGGGGTAATCTATAATTTTTAATGTAAACGGGGTTGTCATCCTTCATATATAATTTTTGTTTATAAAAATTATTAGAAGTATTTGGTTCTGTTTCCAGTGCAAATATATCTATGAATTCTGTGCAGAGTGATGTTAATTGAGCTTTAACAAAATTTGGAAAATTTTTGGTTAATCTTTTTAATTTTTCTGTATCTGTGTAACTTTAACTGTGTGTGATTGCTTTAATTAGTGTATAATCGTTTAAATTTTCAGTATTAATTTTATAATTTTGAATAGTTGTGTTGTTGTGTGTCGTGTAAATAATTCTAACGAAAGTTTGCTCATTTGTAATGGTGTTTGCAATATAAATGCCTTCGGATAATTGTTGGTGTGGTATGAAAATGTTTTGGTTATTTGTATTTATTTTAATTTGTCTAATAACTTTCGATGTAGCTTGACGGACAGACAGTTTGTTAGATTCATTTTTATTGTTTGAGGGAAATCATATGGTCTTAGGATTAGTTTATCCTCTGTTTTTCCATAATATAGAATACAATTGTATTTCCTTATGAAATCTAGACCTATTATTCCATCACATGGAATTGGAAAGTTGTGATAAATTAGAAGGTCAGCGCCTTTTAGATCTGCTTTGATTGTGCCTAAAGTGCTAGTTATTCCCTGACCAATGCCTTTCAAATCTGTGATTTGTTCAGTATTTACTTTTTCTTTATAATTTATTTGCGGTTTTTTAATTATGGAGATATCGGCTCCAGTATCAATTAAAAATTTGAGTATGAATTGTTTAATGATGTCCTTGTAGATATATAGCTGTTTAGGTTTAGATTAAGTATGCATATTTTTCTTTTTGTTAATTTTGAAGTGGACTTTCCAGGTTTTCCGTTCGGTGCAACTGCGCACGTTACGGGTTTGTGTGTATGGTCTGTTTGTATTTCGGGATTGTGATCCTCTTTGATTGCTATTATTATTATTATTATTGTTTGATCTAGAATTATTGTTGTAACTTGGCTGTGGTCTGTATCTTCTATTTTGGTAATTTCCACGGTTGTTACTACCCTGCAGCGAAAGCAACTAGTTTAAAACTACTTTACAACTAGTTGGTGCACCGGGCCCAACTAGTCAGTGTTTTGCCTTTTTTCCATATAAGCAACTGGTATTTTTTACGTGTTGATGTCCTACGAGATGTCAATTGTCAGATTTCGACCAGAATATACCAGTTATCTACTAGACAGAAAATACCAGTTTCATACTAGTCAGGAAATACCAGTTCATACTAGTTATAAAATACCAGTTCCATACTAGTATATTTTCCATAAAATGAACTAGTCCACATACTAGTCCAAAAAGGACTAGTATGAAATATACCAGTCCCATATTAGTCCAAAAAGCATTCAATCTGGACTAGTATGATTTCAACCAGAATTTTCCTGGCTTACCCTTTATTTTATCCCTCGACTTTATTTTCATGTTTATTCTTAAGAAAGCAGTTGCTGTACTGTTTGTATTTACCCTATCACGAAAAAGCATCTATGAATTATAAGAGAAAACGAAACAAATGAATTTTGTATTTTTAAACAGGTATAATTTCATCCAGAAAAATCTAGTTGTATACTAGTATGGAATGTATATTTCCTGACTAGTATGGGTTCAGCCAGAAAATTCTAGTTGTATACTGGTATGAAATGGATATTTCCTGACTAGTATGAGTTCTACCAGATAATTCTAGTTGTATACTAGTATGAAATGGATATTTCCTGACTAGTATGAGTTCTGCCAGAAAATTATAGTTGTATACTAGTATTTTTCTGACTAGTTTGAGGTTTCGCTGCAGGGTACGGTAACCTCCACGGAAATTACTCCTGACTGACTTTGCTGTCGTACATTTAAGATCGTGTTTGAGCTGCCAGTGATTTCGGTACAACTGTTAGTGAATTTCGAGATTGCGTCGTTCATCGTTGTGAACGTTCCTGCTTGCATGATCATTTTGACCTTGTCATTAGAGCAGTTTTTACACATGGCCTTAACTGCTGCCTGTGTTGAATATCTCGTGGCTATGTCTGGGTATAATCCATCAGAGATATATGCTCCTTCTAAGGTAGGTAGGTAGGTAGAATGGCTGCGACAAAAGTCGCCCAAGTAGCTTTAAAAGCCGTTTTGATGCCATACAACTCGTAGAAACCTACTGCTTGGAATCCCTAATTCGGATACTCTCCCTAGATTTTCCAAAAAAAGGGTCCCAAACACTTTCAGTCGTGTTCTGGCTAGAGCGGGGCTCAACGGTCTCTTTTGCATTAATGTCTTTACAGCTTCTGCAGTGGTCATTATGCGGAATACCCAGTTTTTCCGCATGCGTACCTATCGTCCAGTGACCCGTGCAGACTGCTACAAGCTTGAAGGTGTCTACTCTGGACCTGCTTAGAAGACCCCTTGTCCCTTCTCTCGCTGTAGTTCGGCCAGGTGGCTATCGATATTTCACAGGTAGTAGTACCTTTCACTTCCGTTGTGCTTCATTAAAGTGATATTTTTGGAGGTTCCCCTTGGCCACTGCCAGGGGTACCCCGATAATGGCGACCTGGTAACCGACGTCCAGAGTGTACTTAAATTATGGAGGGAGCACTTCTCCTCACTGCTAAACTGCGAGGGAGACGTTGAACCCGATACCCCAATCCCTGACGATGGAAAGGTCGTCCCACCACCTGACTATGAAGAAGTGAGGATAGCTATATCCCGGCTCAAAAACAACAAAGCCCCTGGAAAAGACGGACTACCCGCCAAGCTGTTCAAACACGGAGGCGAAGAGCTGGTAAAAAGCATGCATCAGCTCTTATGCAGAATATGGTCAGACGAGTGCATGCCTCCAGATTGGAATTTAAGTGTGCTCTGCCCAATCCACAAGAAAGGCGATCCCGCTAACCCCACCAACTACCGCGGAATCAGTCTTCTTAATATCGCATATAAGGTTCTTTCTAGCGTATTGTGTGAAAGACTGAAGCCCATCGTGGACAAACTGATTGGACCTTATCAGTGTGGCTTTAGACCTGGTAAGTCTACCATCGACCAGATTTTCACGATACGCCAAATCCTGGAGAAGACCCATGATAAAAGGATCGATACACACCACCTCTTTTTCGATTTTAAAGCCGCTTTTGACAGCGCAAAAAGGAGTTGCCTGTATACCGCCATGTCTGAGTTTGACTTCCCTGCAAAGCTTATACGGCTTTGCCAAATGACGCTGAGCAATACCAACAGCTTCGTCAGAATCGGGAAGGACCTCTCTGAGCCATTTGAAACCAAACGAGGCTTCAGACAGGGCGACTCCCTTTCGTGCGATTTCTTCAACCTGATGCTGGAGAAGATAATTCGAGCAGCAGAGCTAAACCGCAATGGCACAATCTTCTACAAGAGCGTACAATTGCTGGCGTATGCCGATGATATTGATATCATTGGCCTTAACAACCGCGCCGTAAGCGCTGCCTTCTCTGTGCTGGATAAAGAAGCGAAAAAAGTGGGTCTTGCGGTGAACGAGGACAAGACGAAGTACCTACTGTCATCAAAGAAAGAATCGGCGCACCTGCGCCTTGGCAGCCAAGTCACCGTTGATGGCTACAAGTTTGAAACGGTGAGAGATTTCGTCTATTTGGGAACCAGCATTAACACCGAAAATAATATCAGTCTAGAAATCCAACGGAGAATCACTCTTGCCAACAAGTGCTACTTTGGACTGAGTAGGCAATTGAGAAGTAAAGTCCTGTCTCGAAGAACAAAGATCACGCTCTATAAGTCTCTCATCATACCTGTCCTGATGTACGGCTCGGAATCATGGACAGTATCCAGAGAAGATGAGATGGCCCTTGGAGTATTTGAGAGAAAAGTTCTCCGGAAGATTTATGGTCCTTCCCGTGATGCCAACGGCGAGTATCGAAGGAAATTCAACGATGAGCTGTACGAGCTTTACGCAGACCTGACCATAGTTCAGCGGATTAAAGCCCAAAGGCTCCGCTGGCTGGGTCATGTTATGCGAATGGAAAAAGAAGCTCCAGCACAGAAAGTTTTACTATCGACACCCGAATTCGGCAGCAGAGGAAGGGGGAGGCCTCGACTGAGATGGAAACAACAGGTGGAGGATGACTTGTACTCCCTTGGGGTTTCCAATTGGCGTCAGTTATCGCTAAAAAGGAATGACTGGCGTGCTTTGATTCGAAACGGCCAAAATCGCCTAGGCGGTTAAGCGTCATCATGACGCAAGCCAAGATTAGATTAGATTCAGAAAAATACAATTGAAATTCAGAAAATTACAATTGATATTCAGAAAACTTTCTGAATATAAACTGAAAAAGATGTAGTATAATTTCAACCCGAGATTCATACATACTTGCATACTAGTACGAACCAGGATTTTTGTGACTAGTATGATTTCGCCCAGCCAATTATAGTTGTAGACTAGTATGTTTTCTGATTAGATTGGCATTTATTGGTTTAAGGGTAATCAGCAAAGAACTAGTATAAAAACATCCATAAAATGTATAGTAAACGAGCTAGGTGTCTGCTGAGTAGTTTGGAATTGATTAGTTTGAAGGTATTCAGAAATTAACTGGTATGAATACACCACAAAATGTACAATCAATGAACTACATTGTTTGCCGAGTAGTTTGGCAATGACTGGCGTAAAGGAAATCTGAAATGAACTAGTATGAATACACCACAAAATGCATAGTCAATGAACTAGAATTTTCGCTGAGTAGTTTGGCATTGAATGGTTTAAAGCTAATCAACAATGAACTGGTATGCATATGCCACAAAATGCATAGTCAATGAACTATATTGTTTGCTGAGTAGTTCGACATTGACTGGTTAAAGGTGATCAGAAATGAACTAGTATAAATACACAACAAAATGTATAGTCAGTGAACTATATTGTTTGCTGAGTAGATCGACATTGACTGGTTTAAAGGTGATCAGAAGTGAACTAGTACAAATACACCACAAAATGTATAGTCAGTGAACTATATTGTTTGCTGAGTAGATCGACATTGACTGGTTTAAAGGTGATCAGAAGTGAACTAGTATGAATACACCACAAAATGTATGGTCAATGAACTATATTATTTGCTGAGTAGTTCGACATTGACTGGATAAAGGTGATCAGTAATGAACTAGTATGAATACACCACAAAATGTATAGTCAGTGAACTATATTGTTTGCTGAGTAGATCGACATTGACTGGTTTAAAGGCGATCAGAAGTGAACTAGTATGAATACACCACAAAATGTTTAGTCATTGAACTATATTGTTTGCTGAGTAGTTTGGCCTTGACTGGTTTAAAGGTGATCAGAAGTGAACTAGTATGAATACACCACAAAATGTATAGTCATTGAACTATATTGTTTGCTGAGTAGTTTGGCGCTTGACTGGTTTGAAGCTAATCAGCAATGAACTAGTATAAATACACCACAAAATGTATAGTCAATGAACTAGAATTTTCGATTAGTAGTTTGGCATTGACTGGTTTTAAAACTAATCAACAATGAACTGGTATGCATATGCCACAAAATGGTTAGTCAATGAACTAGTATGTTTGCTGAGTAGTTCGGAATTTGACTGCAGGGTAGTGACATATATATGTATTCATATATCTTTTATATTATTGTAAACAAGGCGAATAAATTTACAGGTGACTTTTTCCCACCATATGACTTCTTCTTCTTCCTTGAAAATCCAATCGTAGCTGTCAAATTTCTTATGTTGTTGCTTTGTCTGACATTTTTAGGCACAAGGAGTGTGTGCGTGCGTGTAGATCTGAATTCGCTCGAACACACCTGTAATGAATTCGCCTTGATTGTAAATGAGCGTTTCTTTTTCAAGTGATCCAAATTTTGTAAAAAATCAACCGGCATGCTACGGATTTTATTCAAATTCGGCTTACACGTAGGGACTATAAATTGATTTGACACGTATTTTTTGTTTTGCCAATTTTTCGATATTCTTCGGAGATATGATCTGTCAAAGTTTGGAATTTTTCTTAAACTAATGAAAACATTAAATTTCCTTCGATACTCGACGTTGGCATCACGGGAAGGACCATAAATCTTCCGGAGAACTTTTCTCTCAAATACTCCAAGGGCCATCTCATCTTCTCTTGACACTGTCCATGATTCCGAGCCGTACATCAGGACTGGCATGATGAGAGACTTATAGAGCGTGATCTTTGTGACACATGTCGCTAAGTGGTTCAGTGGAGCAATACTTGTTTATTTAATGGGTAAGTGCCCTATGTGAATGGTGACGTTAATTCCCCCCCCTCTAAGTCGAAGCGTCCCGTCTTCGAATATGTAGCTGTGAGGTTATTTATTTGATTTGACAACCTCAATAAAATTTCTTCTTTTTCTTTTGAATTTCTTAATTGAATTTGAGAATCAATGTATACAACAAATTTGTAAACAAAATACGCTATTACTGTTATAAATATTGAAGCGGTAATTGACCACCAAATGGGATTTCTCTTTATTTCCTGTTTCATTGGAGTAAGCAAATTGAAGTTGTCCAATCTTAAATCAATGTTTTTTGTTTCAATGTATTCTTTTACAAAAAATGATTTAAATTTTCCTTCTGTTAAATGGTTTAATATTCTTACTGTTGGATTTTCATATTTTTTATTATCAATTGTTACATTATTTTGAAAAGTTACTAAATAAATTCCATCTATTATGTGACTATTAACTTTATGTTTTTCATATACTATTATTGCTCCATCTTTTACAACTTTTATTGATTCGTTTTTTTCATTTATTTTAGTACAATTGGCATTTTGATTGTTTAACATATCGGACAAACATGTATTACTTTCTTTTATCATACAAAATGCATTATTCAATTACTTTTTACAAAATTTAACAGAATAAAACTTATTTTCACACTTTATTACTTCGTTTTCAATTACTACTTAATTTTCCATCATTTTGTGCTACTGCTATTGCCGAAAATAATTTACATATGTTTTTTACTTTTGGATACTTAATGTAAATAACTATTAAATTGTTTTTTTGTGCGATTTTAAACTCTGATACATCCATTAGACCTGATATTGTTACATTAACTCTTTCTTCGCTTATCTAAAATTAATGGATTTAATATTCCTACTTTTGACAATGTAATTGTTTCTACTGTGGTTTGAAGTTCAGTAATTATAAGTTTATTTCTCTGTCTTAAAACGGTTTTTTCATTAGAACTGCCCTGTAATTGTTTCAATATTTGCGTTAATTCCGCAATGGTCTTAAATATTTGTGAATTCGTTGTAAACTGCTTATTATTATTCTCTATTAAATCATTAACTTTATTTGTTATTTTCATAAAATCATCGTGGTCAGGTGTGCCTGTAATCCACTTCCAAACCGTCCCGAGTTCATTAATACCCCTTTTTGGTCTATTATTAATTTTTAATTTTGTTAGTAATGTTTCTATCATTTGTATCTAAAAATCCATAGTTGAGTCATCAAGTAACATTATTTCATCATCGGTTTTATAATTTTTTATAATATTTTCAAACCATGACAAGTTTGTTAAATGGTAAATCGATCAATAAGTTTCAAAAATTGCTGCATTTTCTTCCTCCACTAAAACATAATTTTCCCTTGTATAATCAATTATATCTGATGTTATAATGTTGGTATATAACATTATCAATAAAATTTGCTCAATTGTCCCCATTGCCTGTAAAATAAAATCAAACCTTAATATTATCTTTATGAATAATTCTGTTCCTATTTTGTATTTTAACCTTGTTCCCTAAATCTTCTATTACTACCTGCTTCTTATATCTTGGTCTTAATTTATTTCTTTCCCCATATATTTTCTCGTATATAACTTCCCCTCTGTGGTAACTCTTTTGAAGTCTTTTCTTATTATGGTGCTCTAGCATATGTTCCTGCGCCAATCTTAATTTATCTTTTACATTAGCATGAGTTTCTTTATTGAATAAAATAATAAAAGGTTCTTTACCCGTTGAAGAGTGTACTGTTTTATTATACTGCTGTACCGCCCTCATAATTGATTCGAAATCACTTATTAGGCTGTACTCCTGTTTTAAACATCGAGAGATTTCTATGAGTGTGGAATGGACCCTCTCTATTTGGCCATTGCTAGTGCTGTGGCGTGGTGTACAATAATAAATTTGTATATTTAACCTCTCCATTAGGGATTTAAATTGTATCGTACTCAAGCCTGGTTCATTATCTAAAACTATACTCCTAACATCTGGAAATGTTTGTAAAAGCTCTAAAACCTTATCCTCTAATTTAACCTTATCTTTAATATATTTTACAACCAGATATTTAGAATAAGAATCTATACAAGTAATGAATTTTAATTTTTGCGCGAAAAAAATGTCAATATGGAGTTGTTCTCCTTCTTTTTCCGGCAAAGGTGCTTCACCTATCGGTATCAATCTCGGATGCCTCTCATATTTATTACTGTTACATATGTTACAATTCTTTGCATATTGTTTAAACTGTTTTATTATCAATGGCCAATAGTACTGTTGCCTAATCTGGACCAAATTCTCCCTATAATTCCTATGTGCCCTATTATGAGTTTGCTCAACAATCATTCCCTGATCCTCTCTATTAGTTACATCATTCGGAAATGATCTTGAATACAAAAATTTCGTCGTGGGATATGTTTCCCTTAAGACATGTTTAATGTCATAAAGCACCTCAGGTGTGCAAAATATTCCCGTTACCATTTTTGGATTTAAATATTCGGACAAAACCGAAGGAATATTTTCTGACAAATCGTACTCGATTAAAAAACGTTTATTATTAAATGGCAAAACGGTTTCCAGAGTTGTAATTCTTGCCCCATTATCAATTAAAATTTGCTGTTTAAAATGATTTAATGGTTTTTTTGTTTCATGAATTTGATACTCATCACTACTTTCTGCGGAATGCTGAGTACCCGTCAATGAATCACCCGAATTGCTTGATTCTTCCGAAGAAGATAAATTATTTAATATCTGTCTTGATAATGCGTCTGCGACGACATTTGTAGCCCCCGGCTTAT
This sequence comes from Campiglossa producta, assembly GCA_964058755.1. Classification (NCBI taxonomy): domain Eukaryota; kingdom Metazoa; phylum Arthropoda; class Insecta; order Diptera; family Tephritidae; genus Campiglossa; species Campiglossa producta. The sequence goes on from CAXKVI010000011.1 coordinate 745,125, forward strand.
AAACAATTCTTGGCGAATATTCCTCGATAAACGCCCTCCATCTTTTAATTTTGATGTTTGGATTCTTTTCGGAAATTGCGAATGAAAGTGGTTGATGATCGGTATGGATTTCCAGATCATTCACTCCATAAAGGTAATTACGTAAAGCTTTCAGAGCCCATACTATAGCAAGCAATTCTTTTTCGTTAGCGGCATAATTTAATTCAGTGGAATTCAAAGTTTTTGAAATAAATATTATGGGTTTACTCTCTTGTGATAACACAGCACCCAAAGCTACGTTTGACGCATCAGTGGTTAAAACAAACTTCTTATTGTAACTGGGTTGCGTTAATTCCACCTGCTGCGACAGTAAGCTTTTCAATCTTTCACAAGCAGCCACTCCTTCTTGGTCAAGATTGACAATTGTCTTTTTTGATAAATATTGGGAAACTCTCCCGCTTTCCCCTTGCAAATGTTTAGTTATTGGCTTCGCTACCACTGCATAATTTTCAATGAATTTCCTATAACTAATTTTTTATTACTTCAACCTACTTTGGCTCCGTTTTAATGATACCCTTGGCCACGACGTACCCCAGAAATTCCACCTCTTCCTGGTAAAATTTCGACTTTTCGGACGATATTTTCATGTTCGCCCCCTTCAACACTTCAATTATCAAACCCAAATGTCTCTTGTGGTCATCCACATTCTTTGAAAAAACTATAACGTCGTCGACATAAACGTGACAAAACTTCCCCACATATTCCCTTAAAACATTATCCATGGCCCGCTGGAAAATGCTCGGTGCATTCTTCAGCTCAAACGGCATCCGTAAAAACTCATATTTCCTATTATTTACCGAAAATGCCGTTTTCTCTACATCGTTCTCTTCCATTAGTATTTGGTAAAATCCAGACTCCAAATCGATAGTGGAAAAATATTTGGACCTTCCCAAATTGGAAAGTATAATCTCTGGGTTCGGCATCAGATATCTATCCGATACTGTCTTTTCATTAATTTTTTTGAAGTCAATCACTAGTCTTAGCTTCGGACTTCCATCCTCATTCATTCCCTTCTTTGGAACTACCCATACTGGAGAGTTGTACGGGCTTTTACTTTCCCTTATTATCCCCTTTTTTAACAGACTTTGGATTTCGTCATTAACAAATTTATTTACGGACATTGGATAAGGATACTGTTTCGACCAAATCGGTCTATCCTCAGTTATTCGAATCTCCGCTCTAACATCGGTGCGGAAAGGTAAATCCAAATTCACATTACTATGTGCTGCCAAGATTTCATTACTTGCTTTAACCCGCAAGTTTTCAATTAGCTTTTCTTCACCACTCAAGTCTAAGGACGTCCCCAAACCCTGATTGGACCCCTCGGCCACGAAGTTATTTATTACGTGCCCATTTTCAAAAAGATTTTCGTGTTGTTTTTGTTTTATATGTTTTATTTTCCCCGTATTTTTTTATTTCCCAATTCTTTTTTCGCCGTTATCATTTTTTTGTATTTCGTTTCCCGAAATATCCCTCGATAAACCTTTAATATTTTTGTTGCCGGTATTTCCGTCGGCTGGCGCCTTAGGATTATTTATCCCAAGGGTTTTAAAACTTTTTTACTAATTTTGTTACTAAAATTATCAACTGTGTTGCCGGTATTACCATCGGCGGGCGCCTTAGGATTTCCCAATCCCAAGGGGTTTAAAATTTCATTTTCTTTAAATTTCTCCTCTAATAGGCCGGCATTATCATCGGCAGGCGCCTTAGGACTATTTTGTCCGAAGGGGTTTAATTTATTTAAATCTTCAAGAAAGTGTATTTCTTCCTTTTGATTATACCCATAAATCAACACTCGATTTGGGATATCAATTTTTTCCGCGAGTTTATTTAAGAAATTCATTCCAATTAAGAGATCACTCTCTAAATTTTCAATCTCATAAAATCGTTCCTGAACCCCAAACAAATTGACATTATGGAAGTATTGTATGATGGTCGAACCATTAATGGTCCTTACCCTCTTCTCAATTGCTAAAATATTTTTATTGGCATATATTCCCGCCCGTATGTAGGAGCTAGTTGCCCCGGTATCAATCAATATTTGAAATACTTTCCCCGTTTTCTTATCCGATTTAATAATATAGGGCCGCTGCGCCTTCTGCTGGGGTTGAGTGCTAACTTGCGCACTGTCGTTTGTCCTTTTGGAAGGAATATTCGATTGGGCATTATTCTGGAGGTTACCCCCATTAGCCCTCACGTGGTTACTCGACTGCATCAGTCTAGGTCTGTTCAGAACCTGTAACGATGGATCAACGTCCATTGGTTCTGGACGATTTCGATTTGCCTCATGGGTATGCGATATCCTTGTTGGATACCTTAGATTGTTTTGAAAATTTGAGGTTCTTTGGTTCACCTGTGTGGGACCACGTGAAGCCATAGTTCGGTTGTTTTGGAAAAAATTGAGAGCAAATTGTGCTCGCATTTGATTCGAGTACAACTCTTGCGCCTTTGCAAGGGCATTTGGCCAATCCTTTGGTGCCAATGTCAATAATATCTGGTCCAAAGGATGGTTAAGACCAGTTATGAAAGTTCGAGGGGCTGTATCCCTATTTTTATTATTTAGTTCCTTAGTTATGGCGGAACTCGTACCATGGGTCATAATGGTTTTGTTTGTCAACAAAGTCAATTTCTTATTTACTTCGTTATAGAAATCTAGCAAGGTCCTCGAACCCTGTCTCAATATACTCATTTCCTGCTCTATTATATGGCATGGCCTCTTATGGGCATATGCAAAGTCCAGACGACTTAAGATTGCGTCGAAATTCAGGACAGTGCCATGATTCGTTAAAATGTCGTTCGCATCCTGTGTAATTTTGTTACGGAGGATTGTCAAGGCGGCAAAATACTTTTTACTGCCCCAAGCATACAGGCTCATTGAATTGTTGGCGGCCTCGCACCAGCTAACGTAATTATTAATTTTCCCTTTAAAATCAGGAAGAGACTTGATACCATCAAGGCCCTCCTCGTAATGAATATTTGCATCAATACTTTCGACCGAATACTCGGTCACATTATTCGAATTATTTAATCTTTGAAGCAAGGGCCTCACTTGCTCCAACTCGGGTTTCAATGACGCTGTGTTTGCCGCTATAAGCCGGCTCACCACATCCATATTAACTGAATTACTGTTATTTAAGGCCATTGCGGAAAACTTTCTCACAATATCGTCCAGTTTATAATATCCTTTATTTTTTTATAATTTTCCTATTTGGACACTTCACTCGATCGTGACTGTCCCTACACTCCGAACAGTAATATATACTCTTATATTCTAAACTAGAGGGACTATTTCCCATCAATATTCAAATATCAAATTTATAAGGAATGTAATATTGTAAACATACAAATCAATACTTAACATTCTATATCTGTATCATTCTTCCTAGGTTGCTGTCGTCTTCTTGAAATGAAACGAACTCCTTCAGTCAGCCTTTTTGTTGGTTTCGGTTGCTGAAATCCTCGTTCCAGTTGCAATAAGGCAGGGAAATCGATGTTATTTTAATAGTTTAATAATTGTTGTTTTATGTTTATGATTAACACCTTGTATGCGGTTTTTAAATCGTAATTTCTGTTATCCTTTTTGATAACGTTTTGTATTTTTCTTCAAATTTTATATTTTTCACTCTTAGCTTTTGATGTGCTATTTCAAAACTCGATTAGAATTTTTTGTATAATTTTTATTGGGTGTGTTTGTAATTTTTCCACTTTTCCCGTATTTTTTAATGGGATACTTGAGTTTTAGTCACTGTTAAGTGTTTTTTCTAACTTTTCTCACTTTTTAATGGGATACTTGATTTGTAATCACTGTTAAGTGTTTTTTCTAACTTTTCTCCCTTTTTAATGGGATACTTGATTTTTAGTCACTGTTAAGTGTTTTTTCTAACTTTTCTCCCTTTTTAATGGGATACTTGGTTTTTAATCACTGTTAAGTGTTTTTTCTAACTTTTCTCCCTTTTTAATGGGATACTTGATTTTTAATCACTTGAGCAAACTTAATACTTCCTTTCGCACAAGGATTCTTTTGTATTAAGTTGCTCCTGGCAGGATCGCCAATTAAGCCGACACGAATCGCGGAGGAGTTTTTAAAAAAGAACCCCCTTTGATTGGTGGTTGAACAAAATCTGAAAATCTTTATTGATTAACTTCCTTATATAACTTTTACAGTTTACTTCTTACGTTTAAGCTTAGCTTATTCTGTATCTTAATTCTATGGAAGTCGGACCATAGGTGTTAGCTGATGGCCGCTCCGTTAATGCAAAGGTGCCAATGACATGCTGGCACATTTGCCTAATTGATCGAATAACTATATCCTGTTTATATTATGGCTAAGTGGTAGTGTGGCGGTCATTGTGTCAAAGACATATTTGACACATGTCGCTAAGTGGTTCAGTGGAGCAATACTTGTTTATTTAATGGGTAAGTTCCCTATGTGAATGGTGACGTTAACTTGCATGCTTTTTGCCAGCTCTTCGCCTCCGTGTTTGAACAGCTCGGCGGGTAGTCCGTCTTTCCCAGGCGATTTGTTGCTTTTGAGCCGCGATATAGCTATCCTCACTTCATCATAGTCAGGTAGTGGGACGACTTTTCCATCGTCAGGGATTGGGGTATCGGGTTCGACGTCTCCCTCGCAATTTAGCAGTGAGGAGAATTGCTCCATCCATAATTTAAGTACATTCTGTACGTCGGTTACCAGGTCGCCGTTATTGTCCTTACAGGTACTTGCCCCGGTCTTTAAACCTTCCGTCATCCGACGGATCTTTTCGTAGAATTTTCGGGCATCATTCCTGTCAGCCAGCATCTCAAGCTCCTCACACTCACGCCTTTCGACTTCACGTTTCTTTTTTCTGAAAAGGCGCCTATCTTCCTTCCTCGCCTCACTATAGCGTTGCCATACACTGCGAGTTGCGCCCGTTCGCCCGTTCTCCCTGTATGCAGCGTCCTTGTTGTCCGAGGCAGTGCTACATTCCTCATCGTACCAGTTGTTCTTGCGGGCTCGCTTAAACCCTATAGTGGCCTCAGCGCCGGTACGCAATGAGTGAGAGATATGCTTCCATTGCTCGGTTACATCGTTAGGTCGAGGATTGCCCTCTGAAAGCAGGTGTGAGAGTCGAGTGGAGAAATTATCAGCTGTCTGGGTCATGCGCAGCTTCTCTTTCTTTTCACTTTCTTCGCTGCACAGAGGCGTGTGCGTATCTTGGCTGCAACAAGATAATGGTCCGAGTCGATATTGGGACCACGTAGAACGGTGGAGCTGTGTCTGCCGTCGTTCATGACATGATCAATCTGGTTTCTTGTTCTTTGATCAGGGGACAGCCATGTGGCTTCGTGTATTCGCTTATGCTGGAACCTGGTACTACTAATGACCATATTGCGAGCAGCGGCGAAGTCAATCAACCTAGTGCCGTTGGGGGATGTTATATCGTGGAGACTGAATTTTCCAACTGTAGGACCAAAAACTCCTTCCTTGCCCACCTTGGCATTAAAGTCGCCGAGCACGATTTTGATATCATGTTGGGGGCAGCGATCATAAGTCTGTTCAAGTTTATCGTGGAAGGATTCCTTCTCTGCGTCGTCCGTCTCCTCAGTCGGCTCATAGGCGCATATAAATATTATGTTGAAAAACCTCGCCTTAATGCGCATCGCAGCGAGACGCTCGTACACAGGACTGAACGCTAATACTTGGCGGCGAGGTCTCTTTCCCACCACGAATCCTACACCACGCGCTTTGCCTCGTGCCTGGCCACTATAGTATACGTCACAAGGACCGATGGTCGTCTTTCCTTGCCCCGTCCATCGCATTTCCTGCAGGGCGGTGATGTCGGCCTTTGCGCCTACGAGGACATCAACCAGTCGGGCAGCGGTACCGTCCCTTGAAAGGGTCCGGACATTCCCGATACATGCCCTAATATCCAAATCATTATGCCTTATTCGTTTTGCCGGGTCGTCAACATTAAAGGGGGGTTATCATCCGAGGCTTTGGTACATTAGTTTTCATTGGAATTAAGTTTTTTACGTGGCGGGTCCCAAACCCAGCGCACAATCCGTTTTGGGGGTTTTGGAAAATATTTACACATTTATATAGCGAGCCGCTTGCTTCAAGACAGACGCCCGCCTGCAGCCGCGCCTCATGGTGAACAGACGCTGAGCAAAAGACCTCGGTGAGCCCTTAAACCAAGTATGTCAGAGTGGCCCCACCGGAGCTCCCTCTCTTTCTGCCGCGAGCCTAGATAGCTCACGTTGCCCAGAGTGTTCGAACGAGGACGCAAGAGTCGGGATTGGGCAAGGTCGCACAGCAACCGCACCCCATTACACTCCCGATCAAATAATAACCGGTGCAAATAATCGGTATCTGTCTAGTAGGGTGGCGATAAAGATCTTCAAAGACATTTGGACACTGCTTCTGCCAACGCCATATAAACGAGTCCATCTATTCAAAATCAAATAATAAATGCTGGTGGGGAAACGATGACAGACAAACTTGTGGAGCGCGGTAACAAGTCAAAATGTTTCGTGGCAATCGCTGATGAAACCATGGACGTCAGCGGAATTGAACAATTTTCAATCTGTGTACGGTACATCGAAAATTCAGAAGAGGAATATCGACTTCAAGAAGATCTTTTGTGTTTTATACATCATTGTTGAAATTCTAGAGATCAGTTAAAAAACACGTGTACGGTTTTGACGCGGCTTTACCCACCTCTCAATAAAAGTGCAATGAAAGAAATCTTTCATCAAGTGAATCAAATAAAAATATGATCAAAAACATTTTTTTGTATAATGCCTTAATAAAAAACATAGCAAAACTTTTTCAGGCATTGTTTGACAATCGCAAAGGAGGAGCGACCAAGCACGTTCATTGATGCAATAAAAAATTGTTCCGTGTCTTTCTTCCCTACGGTTCAGCGATATATAAAAAGTGTCGCAGCTTCCAGTTTCCGTTGCTCCTAGCGAACGCTCTTTCTCTTCCCTTCGAAGGTTAAAAACTTATCTAAGAAGTACAATGGGCCAGGAGAGGATCAACATACACTCTACTATTGAAGTAACTCCTGAAGAAATCCTAAACAAAATGGCAAAACCAACAAGAAAAATAAATATTCTTATATACAGGTAATTACACAGTGCAACAGCCATTTAACACTTTTGAAGCGACCTAGTAGATATTGTTCATCTGGTCGAGTTATACACGAAACGCCCTTTAAAAAGATTGTAACACCCCTAAAATCTGGTTTTAAGGCCAAAAAACCGTTTTTTCAGTTTCTTCGTAAAAAAAAATTCATTAAAAATGCAATGTTCAACCGATTTCAAAATTTTCAACGGTTTTGGTCAGAGAATTGTTGACACTTTCGATATATATACAGTGTTTTATTCATTTAAAAAAAGTATGATATGTTTTTTAAGCCAGAATTTGGAATTTTTGGAAATTTCATCCGGTTTTGACGCCATTTTTTTGGCACTAATTGACAATGAATTAACCTTATTGGGCATGTGTCATCGAGAGGCATTCATTACTTAATTATACCATTTTAACGGCGGAAGCGAAATACCTAGGGGTAACACATGGAATGCTCATTTGGAGGCCACCATAAATCAAGCAACGAGGGCTTTTTTCGCCTGCACTAGACTTTATGGCAAAACATGGGGGCTGTCTCCCAAAATGAGGTACTGTTCATTTAATACAGTTGTGAAGCCAATAGTCACATATTTGAGGTTTCAATCATGGATCGAGTTCTCTGGGGCACAGGGAATCCTTTTGCTGAATCCGATTCGGAGATTTGGTATACGGATGGATCGAAGCTGGAAGATGGTAAAACGGGAGCTGGTATCTATTGACCAAATTACAAAAAATCGGTACCGATGGGTAACATTGGTTAGCTTTGTCGCCAGACTCTTTTCTCTACCACTAAAGCTGTTGTGATATCTGAGTGAAGCTGTTCAGCCTATCTCTCGAGCTTCCGGCCTGTAGTTATTGGTTGGTGCAAGCAATTGCCGCGTTCTTCCATGGTAAAGCGAAATAGTTCCCACTTCGTTTTCCTCGGATTTCTGAAAACGTACTCATGGTCAGAGAAGTGACCCATGTCGAATACAATATGTTTGTGGTCCGACATTGATTCCTCCCCCTAGACTGCCAATTTGTGACAGCGAAGGCCATGTTTTTGCTGCATAGAGTAAGGTCAAGAACCTCACCTCTAATAGCGTTAACAAAAGTGGGTTCATTACCACGTTTCATTACACTGATATTGTGACTACTAATAAACTCCAGGAGATCCTCCCACCTGTTATTTATGTTTGTACAACCCCAAGCTGTATGGTGCGAGTTTGTGTCACAACAAAGGACCCATGGGATACCCATCTGTTGGCAATACTCAATGAGAGATTTGGATTCAACAGTTGGGGCTGTTTCCTCCTCACCCGGAAAGTAAGCTGATACCAAAATGGCCTCTTTTTCGGCTCTTGGGCTTGGAGTTTTTGCCCAAACTGCAACCAAATCAGCCGTCATGAACTGTAGGAGCGGAACAAAATCCAGTTTCTTGTTTAGAAGCATCGCCGCCCTGGGACGGGAACCGGTAGCATAGATTAATTTACCGTCAGTACTGGTTAAACCTTTTACAGAAATATGTAAAATCCATGGTTCTGGAAGGAAGGCCACTCCCAGACCTTCTCTGCTGAATCTTCGCTAAGAACATCCGAAGCTGCCTTGGCATGGTGAAGATTCACCTGGAGGCATTTTAGACGCCTCAAACAGCGAGAGTTTGCTGGGAGGGCTGACATTATAAAGATTTTTTGCGGTCCGTATCCGCCACCGATGACTTTAGGTTACCGCTGAGCAAAGCATTAGATGTCTGACTTTGTCCCGTTTTTTTCGACTCCGGGTCTAGAGTTCTCACTACGTAATTGATTTGTTTGCCCGCTTTGAGAGGGCGGTGGAGACGCGATTATTGTAGCTTCCGCTGTGGACTCCAGCTGAAGCTTAGTTTGTACATCCTCCAAGCCTTGCGTCACCTCTGCCGATTATGAGCTGCAGGCTGTTTGTTGTACAGCCTTCTTTTCTACCGGACCATTTTCATCACTGCCGCTGGCTTCATCAGCTACCCGGGGCAGAGACGCCAAACTGATTGTATTATTATGGTGACGGATTGTTTCAGCTGACACCGGATCTACAGCTATTGCGATTTCCGCCACTGTAGCCCTACTTGTCCGATTGAGGATTCTCCAGTAGCTGCTGTCTAGGGCCGGGTTTTGAACAGAAATAACTCTGAGGATATGCTCGTTTGAGGGGCAATCGTCGAAGAAAATGCGACGGGGAACTTCCGCATCCGAAACTACCTTCAGTTTCGCCCCCTCCCAAGGAGTTAGTTTTGGGACGAGGTCTTTTAACCACTCTGCAGTCGTAGAATCATCGCAGACAATTGAAAGCCATCCTTGGCGAATCGAGTAGCCCGTGAAGCGGGGACTAATAGAGCCAACTTGAAGTTTGATATACTTGTGCTTCATTCAAAATGGCCCTCCTTATGATCTTCAGTTGTTCAAAAGACCAGATGGTACTAGGATAATCCTGTAGGATTATGCCCAGCTTAATAGTGGTCAGGGCATCTCTAAAAGATCCCGATGACACACCGTCAGGATGAGTCGCGGTTACTAAGGCACTGTCTGCCTCTCCATCAAGAGGAGGCATCTGCCTTGTCCTCTTTTGGAAATTTGGTGGGGTCATATTTTTGGATCGCCGCCTTTTATTGGTCGCCTCCCTTTGTGCCGGCCCTTGGGGCTGTTTGGCAATTGCTAAGGCGGTTTCGTATCTGATACCCTTAGACAGGAGTTTCTTAAGACACTTACGATCGGCACCATTCAAGTGCTTACGTTTTCGAGCATTTCCAGTATCATGGGGCGCCTATTCAACCCCACCATGCCGGCGTTTTCAAATTTTGATTCGGTATCAACCGAAAGGCCAGATCTGGCCTGATCACTTGCCCACGAGTGTAGGGGAAAGAAGGTCAGCTGGGACATAGCCCCCGATATCCCAGTAAGACTGATTACAACCAGAGGGCGCCAGGTATGTGGAGGCTACCGTTATAAGACACACTAACGTAGTGCCATTCATCCCATGAGCACGGTACGGATCACACTCGGGATTACGGATTTTATTGAGTTGTCCTCTCTTTGGATTTTAGTCGCCTGCATACCTACCGCGGTCATATTCTAGAACCCCAACCCGCAGGGATAAACCATTCCTCATAATTTGTTTACTTTTTCCTGATGTGAAGTGTCTGTATCCTGCAAAAAATCTTGTAATTTCATTTTTCAGCTCAACCCAATTGGTATTATGGCACTCCAACTGCAAAGGGATTTTGTCACTTGGGATTTTGTCATGGCACCGAATTCTCAACAATTCTATAACCGTCCGCGAATATAAAGATTTTGTGCAAAACAAAATCATTCACTCTAGTTGAGTCAGCGGCAATAGTTACCTTCGGGCTTATCGCTCCGCTGGCTAGCTAAGTGGATTTTTTTTTGGTTGGGTGAGTCTGTGGAGTTTTTGCCGCTTCGGCTGCGTACCGATTTCCATTTAGCTCTGGCTCCGAAGCAGACCGATGGGTGGGCAAAGAGGATAGCGCTGTGCCTTTTCCTCGCCGCTAGATTGTTGTTACACCGCTGCTTATCACACATCAGCTGCTTGCCACCTGTTGCTGCTTTCCTGTCCTTACGACCGACGAATCACTGCCGGAGAAAACATTTTATACCATCCGCTCTCCACTAGTCCACCCGTGACTACACGGAAAGCTGCTTCTCCTCGACGCCTTCAGGCGTGTGTGTGTGTGCTCGATATCAATACACAAATATCGTGTTATTATTTAAAAGGGGTTAGATGGACCTCTGCTGACCTTGACAGACTAAAGTAGTTTTCAACTAGTTGCTTTCGCTGCAGGGTAGTTGCTAGTTGAGATAGTGTTGAGTATCTCATTGGGCTAAAAGAGCCAAAGTACATTTTCTTTTAGCAGGTTGGGTGGGTTATGACGGAACGGCAACAACATCTTAGGCGTTCCACAACACGGTCGAAAAGTCTTTAGCCCGGTCAATGGTATGAATACCAATATATTTCAAGTTGGTAAGTTTTATTTGCAGGTCTTTTAAAATTGGGGTACAGTTTTGATCTTTTTTTTAACCTTCGTTTGAATGGATTTCTTTCATGTGATGCCGAGAACAAGTCTGCGTAGGAGCAAGTCGAAATAGTCGAAATGCAAAAAGCTGACTTAAAATCTTTTCGCTTTTGATATCTAGACAAGTTGTGTAAGATTTTTGCATTTATAAGAAACTCCTTCGACGCACCAAAAAAAAAAAAGAAAAGGCAGGTAAAAAGCCAAAAAAATTTTGCAAACTCATCATACGTTTTTGAGATCCCTGAAAATCCAGTAAAGCGGAGTTGTAACATGTGCACTAATTACTTTTGTTTTTATTTAATTTGATATACTTGTGCTTAATCAAAAACTACCATCAATTTGCTATTTTTTATTTATTTCATTGATTCCGTAAATAAAAAATACATTAAATTTATACTTATTGAATTTATTTGTATAGTGTTAGTTATAATATTAAGTTTGTTAAGAACGTTGGAGTCATTGAACTAGCTAACTACTCAATGAATCATACATCCAAAGTTAAAATATGAGTTCCAATAGAACTGTACATTTTGCGAAAATCTCAGTTCCGGTTAGATTAAATTCCAAGTCGTAAATCTATATCGATGCGAAATCTGCTCCAATCATATTTAAGAACAGTCCTGCTATAGCGGAAATATGATATAGCCATTGAAGAAATATACAATACAAATACGTCAATATACATGTACCTTAAGCTGTTCCTTAAGAAAACAATTTTTTTCGCCGGGCGGAATATGATAGATTTTGCTCTAAAAATAAGCTGTGCAAAATTTCACTCGAATTAGATAACTTTTAGATTTTGCACGTTGCTTTTGAAAATTTTAAAAACTATATGCATTCAAGGTGCAGCAGATTGTGTAAAAACATTAATAGCCGTAAACTTGGTACACATTTATTACGTGAAAAAACGTGCAGATTCCGGTTCTGAAGAGAAAAATCAAAAATTTGCAATGGGTTTTGAGATTTCGCAATGCTATCGTTTTTAAAAAAGTGAGAAAACACCATTTTTATATTTTACGAAAAATATCCAGCTTTGCTTATCCGATCGAGCCCCACTATTCATCGCATAAAAGCTCTTCGATTGCTCTAAAAAACCGCCATATAATGGGTTTCAATCAGTTGCCCAGTTTAAGAGCTATTAGCAGATTAATGAGAGAAATAGAGCACAATTTCAAGTCACCTCGTAGTATGTATTGATATACAGCGAAAACTAATACGAATATTGCAGTTTTCCGACTGCTTTACTGTACGCAATCGATATGATAAATCTAGCTGTATTTATATTTTTAAATTGGATATAATGGTTAATATAAATTTTGTTTAAAATTGATTAAGCTTTAAAACGACAAAAAAAATCAAGGCAAAATAATTATCCCTTTTCGATGTATTTAACAATTAATGACGATGAGACTTGGAATTTGTAAATTTCTCGACTAAATCTGCTAATAGCTTTTAAACTGGGCATCTGATTGAAACCCATTATATGGCGGATTTTTAGAGCAATCGAAGACCTGTTATGCGGTGAATAGAGGGGCTCGATCGGATAAGCAAAGCAGGAGATTTTTTGTAAAATTCAAAAATTGTGTTTTCTCACTTTTTTTTAAAACGATAGATAACCTTGCGAAATCTCAAAACTTATGGCGAATTTTTGATTTTTCTCTTCAGAATCGGAATCTGCACGTTTTTTCACGTAGGTAATAAATGTGTACCAAGTTTACGGCTATCAATATTTTTTATATAATCTGCTGCACCTTGAATGCATATAGTTTTTAAAATTTTCAAATGCAACGTGCAAGTTCTAAAAGTTAGCCAATTCGAGTGAAATTTTGCACAGCTTATTTTTAGAGCAAAATCTATCATATTCCGCCCGGCAAACCCAATATTTCCAAAAAAGTTGATTAAGGAACAGCTTAATGTACCCATTTAACCGAATGAACGAATCTTACCACTTGCATACATATTAGGGTATAGATAAAAATGGTTTGAGGATATATTGTAATTGATTTTAAGTACGACTTATTTAAAAAACAATTTTCAGTCATTTGCATATTTCTGCCAGTTGCAAAATCTTGATCTTGATGTCAGCAAGCAGAAGTTTCTTCCCCACCTAAAATAAGTGCTACACTTTCCAATTTATGTGATAAATGCATCCTTTTGCAATTAAGATCGACACTCAAAGCATGTATTATCTGTGAAAAAGAAAAATAGTTAATAACACAGTTTTCGAAAATCGATAGTTGTGAAAGAATTATTTTTGTAATAACACAGTGTTAAAAAAAAAGTGAAAATACTTTTAAAGCGTCCTAGAAGAGATTGTTCATCTGCTCGAATTATACATGAAACATCCTTCAAAAGATTTGTACACCCCCAAAATCTAGCTTTAAGGTCAAAACCCGGTTTTTTTGTGTCTTCTCAAGAAAAAAATTCATTAAAAATCCAATGTTGGATAGAGAAAGTCTGGCACAGCACAGCTTTCGACAATTTTTTTTTGTCATTGAGCAAGGCCGAAATTGCGTAATCATGTTTCTTGTAATTGTTGTTGCTTTTCCATCTTGGTCACTAATAATAAAACACAGAATAATTTAAGAAAAATTATTCACAAACGGTCAAAAGTCCACCAAATTTTCAAAGATTTTCAAATTAATGACCAGAAACTTATAACATACATACATATTAATCACAGGACACAGCGAAAAAGCCACCCTCTGAAAATAAGCTGACAGCTGTCAGTAAAATGATCACAGGGTGCACTAAAACCTTTGGCACTGCTAGTATAAATGGTGACCAATAGATTTCGCTCTAGTTGTCGATAAGGTAAGAATAACAAAAACTAATAAAATTAATACATATAAAGTGAACATGATGGACATAAGCTGCAATAATTTCAACGCAGGTTGGCGTAAGAGATACACACTGCGGGCTTAGAAATTCCCAATCCCCTTGGTTCTTGGTTCGATGACCAGCAATAGGTGATGAAAAATTTCTAAACACAAAAGCCATTTGACAATGACCCTTGAGCAAGGCCGAAATTACGTAATCATGGTAGCTTGTAATCGTTGTTGCTGTTCCATCTTGTTCACTAATAATAAAACCAGGGACCGAAAATAATTGTTATTCAGACGAAAAGGTTACGCGAAAATTCCCTTTATATGTTTTAGGGAATTTTTAACCATTATCGTAAGAGATATTTTATCTTGGACATCGTAACCAATATAAATGAGAGATATATTTTTTTGGTTACGAATAACCAGTAAGTCAACCAAAATTTTGTTTTGGTTATTAATAACCATTAAGGGCCGCTTGCATAAAAGCCGATAACGACTAACCGGAGTTTAATTGACGTATGTATTTAAATAAACATTTATGTTCTGATAAGAGTTATATTTTAATACATAACATAGCAACATAATTTTCTATTAGTAACTTTTATTGGCAACCAAAAAAATGTTTGGTTGACTTAATGGTTATTCGTAACCAAAAAATGTTTCTCACATTTATAATGGTTATGGTGGCCAACATAAAGTATATCTTACGGTAATGGTTAATTATAACCAATAAGAGTTACGTCCCTGAGTAAAACACAGAATAATTTAAGAAAAATCAGAAGTCCACCAAATTTTCAAAGTTATTGAAAATAGTTTCTATTTTTTTAATATATAAATATTTCTTGTCTTAACTTTTTTAAATTTTTATAAACAATATTTTTATGGTCGCACAGTGAATCGAATAGAACAAGCTAGCTGGACAAAATTATTTGGTGGGATTTTTGGGCTGTATTTACTGTTTTTATGTACGTTATGAATATATAGGCGGAATGTATGTACATTAGGGTGAGCCAATAAATTAATTTGGTTTTTTGAACTGGCATCTCGAAAATCTAGTTTCTAGTCAAAACTGCAGCTTAATGACCGACATAAGTACTTTTTATATAGGTATGTGCATTAGGGTGCGCTAAAAAAATATCTAGTTTTGGGTTTTTGGGCTGGTAAGTATACGGAAATTAGATATCCTAGGTAAAAATGGAGTCTAATGACAAAATATGGGTGGATAATATACACACGTACTAGGGTGGGCCAGAAACAAAAATCGATTTTTCATTTTTTATTAAAAAGATATTCACGGCCAAACATTGAAATTAATAGTTCTGTTTATTTCATTTTTTTGTTTGTTCTGATTTCAACTAACTAAAATAAAAAATATGAGAACTTTTAGTTCAATGCAAAAATTGGGCTCATTTAAAACAATGAGTTTTTTTAGAGGTGCCAGGGATTGATCTTATATAACTCCTCAAAAAATTTCAGCGTCTAACCTAAAGAGAAATGGACTATGAAGTATTTCATTCGTATGGGAAGTGCCACGCCCCCTTTTTCGTTATCCCCAGTTTTTTAAGAGGTGGTAGGGATCGATCTCATATAAGCCCTAACCAAATTTCAGTGGTCTAACATGAATACTTCCAGAGATATGGACTATTAAGTATTTCATTCGTATAAGAGGAACCACGCCCCCTTTTTCGTTATCCCCAGTTTTTTTGGAGGTAGTAGGACTCGATCTCATACAAACTCTCACCAAATATCAGTGGTCTAACATAAATAATTCCAGAGATACGAACAACGAAAAATTCCATTTGTATGGGAGGTGCCACGCCCCCTTTGTCGTTATCCCCAATTTTTATGAAGGTGGTAGGGCTCGATCTCGTACAACCCCTCACCAAATTTCAGTGGTCTAACCCGAATACTAACTAAGGAAGCACTCGAGCCCCTTAAACGGTGCAATGGACGAGTGCACTACGGCATGGGTCAGATCGTGATCCACGTATACCGCGGCGATGCACAGCGCGCTGCTATTTTGGCTGCACCGGAGGGCTCGGACATCGCAGTGCCCGACTCGGAAAGTATGGTATCTGCCACGTCAAATGGCGAAGGAGCAGTGAACAGCTCGGAGATGGGAGACAGCCTGCTGGACGGGGAAGACCTCAACGTCACAGTGATACCTGCTAATCCTGGGCGCACCAATGTCAATACTGCCACAGTTAGTAGGATCTCGGCTACGCCAAATCGTGGTCTGAACAAATCGTCGTTGAAAGATAAACCTCCAGACGAGGTGGAACTCGACGATACGGCGGTGGCAGGGAAGTTTGAGCGCTCTCATGTTGGTGGTGGTTCAGATAAACCTACACAAATCTAAAGCAGCCTCGGCTGCTTTAATCAGTCATCTCTCTAAAGGCGACATAGATGTGGTCCTCATCCAAGAACCCTGGGTCAACAGCTCAAGGATTTGCGGTTTGGGGACTAAGGGTTTTAAACTAATCCAAGCCAGCGAGGGCAGGGTTAGAGCCTGAATTTTGGTTAAGTCTGAGCTGAATGCCTTTCTCTTGCCCAACTATACCAATGGTGACGTTACAGCTGCCAGTTTAACAGTCGACAGTACCAGTCTGACGATGGCGTCGGTCTATATGCCCTACGACGCCGAAGAACCTCCGCCACAGAGGGAGGTAAAAGACCTGGTGGCAAATTTTTCCATTGGTCATCTTATTATCGGAAGTGACGCCAATGCTCATCACGGCCAGTGGGGAAGCTCGAATATCAATGCTAGAGGAGAGTCGTTGTTTGATTATTTGTTAACAACTAACCTGGTAGTTTGCAACGTGGGTAACGAACCTACGTTTATTACTAAAACCCGTAGGGAGGTCATAGATCTCACTATTTGCAGCGAAGGCGCTTATGAGTGGGTCAGAAAATGGCGTGTTCTCGATGAACACTCATTCTCCGACCGCCGGTACGTAGAATTAGTTCTAGACTTTTCTGTTGAGCAGCCGGTTATGAAACGCAACCCACGTAACACTAACTGGCAGCTACACAATGAAATACTATCTAGGGACTTGCCAGCACTGCCCCCACAAGTCCCCTCATCAGTAGGGGAGTTGGATCTGGTAAAGACCTTTACAACGGCGCTCTCGAATGCCCTAGAGCAGGCTTGCCCAGTGCCAAAACCACGCGGTAAACATAGGCCGCATTGGTGGTCCTACGACCTGGACTCGCTCCGTAAATCATGTAGGACACAATTTAATAAGGCCAAGAGCCTTGGCACGGAGACTCAATGGCTCGAATATAAAGTTAAACACAGGGCCTACAAAAAAGCTCTGAGGCAGGCGAAGAGAGTATCGTGGAGAAATTTCTGTACTGGGGTCGAAAATGTCGACGATACAGCGAGACTTAGACGAGTGCTCTCAAAAACTCAAACAGCCACAAGCTATTTGCGCAAACCTGACGGATCCTGGACCAGCACGGAGAGGGAAACCCTAGAACTGCTCTTGAATACGCACTTCCCAGGGAACTTGCATGAGGAACCCCTAGCACCTACAACAAACCTGGCTGTACACATACCCATCACGGAGGAAAAGGTTAGGTGGGCGGTTAAAAGCTTCGAACCGTTCAAGGCTGCCGGGCCAGACGGGATTATTCCCGCACAACTCATAAACACGCTGGAGACATCAGCCAAATGGCTGGTATTTCTCTATACAGCCTGCCTGGCTCTTAGCTACATTCCGTGCTCCTGGAGAAGTGCCACGGTAGTGTTTATTCCTAAGGCGGGGAAGGCGTCTCATTACGAGCCCAAGGACTATAGGCCGATCAGTCTCTCATCCTTTGTGCTCAAGACCTTCGAGAGGATAATAAATGACTACCTCTCCTCTACTATTCATAGCAACCTGATCTGTAGCTATCAGCATGCATACACCAAAGGGAAATCTACAGAAACTGCGCTTCACAGCCTAGTTTCTGTTATTGAAAAATCGCTGTATGAAAAGGAGTACTGTCTTGTGGCCTTTTTAGATATTGAAGGACCCTTCAACAACATAAGCCCTGATGCTATAAACACCGCTTTAACAAGTCTGGGCATAAGCACGTCTCTAATTGGACTTATTGATCAACTGCTAAGGGGCAGACGAATAGTATCATCACTGGGCTCGGTTGACTTATCACGCTATGTCACAAGGGGAACGCCTCAGGGTGGTGTTCTCTCCCCGCTTCTATGGCACCTCACTGTCAACTCGATGCTGCGAGACACAAGCTGGGGGGCGGGAAGGTAGTGGCATATGCAGATGTCTTAGCTATAGTATATAGGGGCAAATTCCCACAAACCCTGTGCGACTTGATGCAAGTAGCACTGAGAGAGGTTTCCTCATGGTGCTCGCGCTGCGGACTGAGCATCAACCCGGGAAAAGTAGAACTGGTCCTTTTCACCAACCGCTATAAGATACCACCGCTAATACTACCAAAACTGAATAACGTGCACCTGAACTTGGCTGACAAAGCCAAGTTCTTGGGCACAGTTCTGGATAGGAAACTAACCTGGAAGGAGAATGTTCTTCAGCGCCAGAAGAAAGCGTGTATTGCACTCTACACGTGCAAAGGAGCTATTGGAAAGAAATGGGGGCTCAGCCCCAAAATATGCAAATGGATCTACACTGCAATCATTCGACCAATCATGCTCTATGGAGTTGTGGTATGGTGGCCTGCGCTGAGCAAGGCAACAAACCTTAATCTGCTAGGTAAAGTACACAGATCTTGCATGATCTGTATAAGCGGTGCGTTAGGAACAACGCCCAACGAAGCACTCCAGGCCATTCTTGGCATTTTGCCACTCGATCTGGAAGGGCACCGAGTAGCAGCAGCATCGGCTCTGCGTCTAAGGGAAACGTCCGGCTGGGGCGCAAGCTCTACTGGACACGCCTGTATTTTGGGATCCTATAGCTTTCTTCCGCTGAGCACAGATCGCTGTGCGACCACAACAGTCGGAGATAGCGGTTTTAAAATCAACATTCCCAGCAGGGAAGAATGGGAGAGCACGGATCGGAGTCCCGTCACTCATGGCGGCACTTCCATTTATACTGATGGCTCGAAGTTAGACGGCAGAGTTGGGGGAGGGATTTATTCAAAGGATCTTAACCTTGAGCTCTCCTTCAGACTACCTGATCACTGCAGTGTCTTCCAGGCTGAAGTATCAGCAATCATGGACGCCGCGGTTTGGATAGGCCAACACACTACCAGACAGGTCATTTTTATATTCAGCGACAGCCAGGCGGCCATCAAATCCCATGGCTCTTACTCGTTCAACTCTGAACTGACGCTCAGCTGTCGTCGATCTCTACAAGAGATGGCCCAACAGAATCGCGTTAACCTCACATGGGTCCCGGGGCATAGGGACATTGAGGGAAATTGTAGGGCAGACGAACTTGCGAGGCAGGGCACGACCAAGCAGGTTCTTCGCGATAAAGAGCGCTTAGGTATGCCGTTTGCCACATGCAAGCTTATGCTGAAGGAGTAC
Organism: Campiglossa producta; assembly: GCA_964058755.1. Lineage (NCBI taxonomy): Eukaryota > Metazoa > Arthropoda > Insecta > Diptera > Tephritidae > Campiglossa > Campiglossa producta. Next base: position 764,642 of record CAXKVI010000011.1, read on the forward strand.
ACACTCCGCCAAGCCAACGAAAGATGGCTGCAATCTCCAGGATGCCGGATATCCAAAGAAACCTGGCCGAAATGGGATCATAAAAGATCAAGACAAATTTATGCCCTAAGGAGAAGAGAAATCTCCACATTAATAGGCGTATTAACTGGGGACTGCCTCATTGGTAGGCACGCAGAAAGACTTGGTGTGCCCTACCGACGATGCTGTAGGAGTTGTAAGGATGATGAGGAGGAGGAAACGGTGGGGCACCTCATCTGCAACTGCCCGGCTGTAAGTGGCGCGAGAATGCGCTTTTTGGGAGTTCCCTTCTTGGTCAGCCTACGCCAGGTCACGGAGCTGGACATAAAGGACCTGATGGCCTTCATCAAGTCATCTAAATGGTTCGAGGAGGAGTAACGGTGTCGGTATAGGAAAGTCAGTCCCGGGATTCTGCTATGTGGAGAATTCCGTTAATACCGGGATTTTCCATATGGCAGGGTCCCGGAACTGACTTTCCTAGTGTTGGTGGTATCACAACGGGCTTTTTAATACTGGCCTAGGTGTGCCTCTGCAGCAGCCACTTGAACCTAACCTAAGCTAACCCGAATACTTCCAGAGATACGGACAATGAAAAATTCCATTTGTATGGGAGGTGCCACGCCCTCTATATATCAAAATATTTTTTTAGCCTGTGACCATCTTTGTAAAATGTCCAGTGCGTGTGTAAAGTTCGGTTTCGATCGGCTCATTCGTTTAGAAGCCAAGTTCGTCTATAGGTACATAATTTGAATTTTATATATATAGATAGATAGAAGATAGATAGATATGGTGCGTTTTCCTTAAAATTTGGTACATGGGTAGAATTAGGCCTAAATTAACAGGGCCAATACGAATGGGATATAGAGGAAGAGGGGCGTGGTACAAGGAAAGGGGGCAATGAAGAGCAAGAGGTAGGGAGATAGGAAAGAGAGTTAGACTAGGTGGCAAGCCTGCTTGAAATTTAAATATTTGGAACTGCGAACCTTTCACTTGATATCCATATAGACATATCTTGCTCAATATTAAAAAAATAGATAGATGGCAACCCTTTGAATCGCCCCAAGTGGCAACCGCCATGTATATATTCTTAGAATGAATCATACTACTAATAATGCCAAATTTAATACAAAATGGTAAAGCGGTTCCCGAGATAGAAATTGTCATATATGAAATGCGGCTGAAAATACCTTACATTTGATACCCATATTGGCATATATTGCTCAATATTTAAAAAAAATTGAGATAGTTGGATACCCTCAAATGGAAACACCCAGGCATATAATCTTAGAATGAATCATACTATCTATAATGCGAAACTTATCCAAATCGGTCGAGCGGTTCCCGAGATATAGAGAAAAATATATAAAATGCGGTTAGGTGGCAAGCCTAGGTGGCAACCCTGCTTGAGATTTACATATTTGGAATACGGTCGAAAATACCTTTCATTTGATACCAATATTGGCATATCTTCATTTCATTTCATTCATTTCATTTTCATTTATTCAGTCAATGGTTACAAAACCTTACAGACTAGAAATACAAATTATCTTAAAGATAAAACTAAATAACACTTAAAAATAAATTGATTGCAATTTAGCCAAAAATATGGATCTAGACTGAGCAAAATCTAGATCGAGAGCTGTAAAAATTCGATTAAATTCCAAAAGCGACCTTGTAATAGGTGCAAACAGTAAATAGTTAGATCTAAGCGTTTTAACATTAAACGGAAGTTGAGTACGTAAGACCCTTAGGGGTACATTAAAGCCAATTTGCTCAAGAAGGTTGGGACAATTTATCATGCCAGAAATAATATCATAAACAAACATGAGAGAGTGCATTATGCGCCTTGACTTAAGCGATTTAAGGTTAATTAAAAGGCAACGGGCCTCATACGATGGGAATGGCTCAACAAAATGAAGAGGTTGTAGAGAAAACCGGGTAAATCGGCGTTGAATTCTCTCGGCCCTGTCGGAATTTAAAGGGTAAATGGGATTCCAGATTACCGAGGCATATTCTAACTTTGATCTTACTAGGCAATTATAGAGTGATTTTCTAGTGTATGGGTCTTTAAAATCACGCGCATAACGACGTAAGAAGCCCAAGTTAGAATTTGCCTTAGGTATAATATGGTTGATGTGATTGACAAAGGTGAATCCTGAGTCAAAAACCACACCTAAATCCAGATATTCATGTACGTTAGATAGGCAGGTGTTAGAAATAGTGTAAGTACTGACAATTGGGTTTGCAATTTTAGCAAAAGTCATTTGGAAGCATTTCTTTATGTTGAGCGACAGTTTATTTCTCACACTCCAATCAGACAGCTTATTTAGATCGCCTTGCAAAGATAGTGTATCTGATAAACAGGTTATTACATTAAAATTTTTTAAACCATCGAATAGAGTAGGAATTTTGAAGTACTAAAACAAGTTTTAATATCATTCATAAAAAGTAGAAATAGCAATGGGCCAAGAATACTTCCCTGAGGCACACCAGAAGTGGCAACGAAGGGGTACGATTTAGTATGACTAATTTCAACATATGAGACTCGGTTAGACAGATAAGAGTTTAACCAAGAAAGAAGAGTTGAATGGAAACCAAGCTCTTCTAGCTTCAATATCAAAATGATATGCACAACAGTATCGAAAGCTTTCGAAAAGTCTGTATAAACAACATCGACTTGATGACAAGATTTAAAGGCTGAGATGCAATATTGGGAAAATTCAGCAAGGTTTGTAACTGTGGAGCGACCGCAGACAAACCCATGCTGATGCGGATCAATTATTTCTTTTACAAAGAAATACAATTTATCTTTCACCACCTTTTCAAAAAGTTTTGAACAGGTGGTGAGTTTAGAAATAGGCCTATAGTTTCGTACATCATTTTTATTGCCAGATTTGAACATCGGAGAAACTGAAGCGACTTTCCACCGATCAATAAAATCACCTTTGGCAAGGGAAAGATTAAAAATATGCTTTAAAGGAACACTGAGAGAGGAACTGCACTTTTTTAGTAAAAATGGGGAAACCCATCCAAATCTGTTTTTGTTGAGGACTGTAAAGAAGAGATGCTGTTAATAATATCAAGCTTAGATACCGACAAAGATCCAAGGTCAAGAGAACTTGGAGACCAACTGGTATTTGAGGCGCTTCCACTGTCATGGACAAAATTTGAGCTAAAAAAATCAGCAAATAAATTAGCGGTATCAGATAAACACTGAGAATGCTTATCATCAAAAGTCACACAAGTGGGAATGTTTGTGCAACCCTTTTTTGATCGAATGAAATTCCAAAAAGATTTCGGGTTGGATTTGAGTTCAACTTCATACAGAGCGATGTATTGATTGTATAGCTGTTTATCAAGAGCATTAAACTCTCTTGAAAGTCGGCTATACTCATCTTTAAAGTTACAATTACCAGTAGATTTGTGCAGGTTAAAATATTTGTTACGCTTATTTTTAAGCCTTTTTAGGTTTCTTGTATACCAGGGGAGTTTGTGTATACGGGCGGGGCGTACAGGTACGATGTTGCAAACTACTTCTAAAACGTTAATAAGAAAAATATCAAAACATTCAGAGACTGATTTCGAGTTGAAAAGACCTTCCCAGTTTACATCCAAAAGCCTTGCATTCAAGTCATCAAAGTTAACTCCTCCAAAGTCATAAGTGCGCGGTTCATTGAGAGAAACTGGGCTAAAATTGAGCACTTTAAGAGTTATTGAGAGAGGAACATGATGCATGTCCGAGCTACAGAGTGGAAATTCACACTCATCTAAATTGAAACTTAGGTTCTCGTCAACAAAGACAAGATCTAAAATATTTTTCAGTCTGTTAGGCAGATAATTAAATTGACACTAAATAAGCTATCAAGAAAATTGATTTCATGTGAATGGTTAATATTAGTAGAAGTGAGTATATTTTTGTCTAAGAAGTTAGACCAAATAATTTTATTAAGGTTATAATCACCAAGAATACAGAAATGGCTTTCTAAATTCCTTTCACAGATGTTAACGATATTGTTAACATGTGAATTGTATAAAGATTCATCACTATTAGGCGGTATATATGAAACACAGAAAAATACTTTACCAAAATCGCCAAAAATGCAAACACATAATTGATCGAGTAAGGAATCATTATTGTAAAGTTGAATCAAAGAAGAACGCAAAGTGCGTGTTATCGCTATTAAAACACCACCACCTCTGAATAAACCCGTCTTATCGGAATCACGATCCTTACGATAAGTCTCAAACAAAAGTAGATCAAAAAGTCACTATCAAAAAAATCATTATTGAGCCATGTTTCCACAAGTACAAAGACATCAAATTCACACCGCGACGTTGCTAGAAAAATGTCATTACTTTTTGTACGCATGCCTGAGATATTTTGGAAGTATATATTTAATTTATTCACCGCGCAGGATGAAGAATACTTATTTATCTTTATCACATAATCAGAATTAGTAGAATGACAGCTATTCTTTTTGTCGTCAACGAAATCTACTAACATTAATTGCCGCCGGCCACAGACTCTCATCTAAGAGTTTACTCAGATAATCCTCAGATACGCCTAACTTAAAATTAATGCTGCGTAAATTCTCAAGAGAGACATCTTTTTTGACAAGCAAATAACAAGAGAGATGATGTCTAGGAATTTCAAATTTATTTGCTACAAAATCAATAACATCATCAACAGTAACTGAAGGTTTAAAGGCCGATAAATGCAGCCACTCCTTTTTACTCTTGATGACAACAGAAAGTTCAGTTGACGTGGAATAACTCCCAGTTAAAATAGGCTTAGCTTTGAAACGTTTGTTGTTATGAGACGTTGTTTGTGTTGAGTGGTCAGCATCACGGCGACTAACACCATCAACAGCAGCAGAACAATCGAACGAAAGAGTATCAACGCCTACTTTGTCAGCGCCAACATTGTTCTAAGCATTATTATTAATTCTGCGCCCCTTACGCACCACCTCTGTCCACTGTCCATCATCAGAATTATATCTTGCTCAGTATTTAAAAAAAATTGAGATAGGTGGCAACCCTGTGAACCGCCCCAAGTGGCAACACCCACGCATATGGCAGCGTCCTTTTTTTTCGAGGCAGTTTTTCATTCCTCATCAGTTGTTCTTGCGGGCTCGCTATAGTGGCTTCAGCGGCGGTACGCAATGAGTGAGAGATATGCTTCCATTGCTCGGTTACATCTAGGTAGCAGGTGTGAAAGTCGAGTGGTGAAATTATCAGCTGTCTGTGTCATGCGCAGCTTCTCGACGTCAAAATTTTCTTCTTTTACTGTGCGCACTTTCTTCGTTGCACAGAGGCGTATGCGTATATTGGTAGCGGCAAGATAATGGTCCGAGTCGATATTGGGACCACGCAGGGTACGCACGTCCAGAACGGTGGAGCTATGTCTGCCGTCAATCATGACATGATCAATCTGGTTTCTTGTTCTTTGATCAGGGGACAGCCAGGTGGCTTGGTGTATTCGTTTATTCTGAAACCTAGTACTACCGATGACCATATTGCGAGCAGCGGCAAAGTCAATCAACCTAGTGCCGTTGGGTGATGTTATATCGTGGTGACTAAATTTTCCAACTGTAGGACCAAAGACTCCTTCCTGGCAGCGATCATAAGTCTGTTCAAGTTTATCGTAGAAGGAGTCCTTCTCTGCGTCGTCCGTCTCCTCAGTCGGCGCATAGGCACAGATAAATGTTATGTTGAAAAACCTCGCCTTGATGCGGATCGCAGCGAGACGCTCGTCCACAGGAGTGAACGCTAGTACTTGGCGGCGAAGTCTCTTTCCCTCCACGAATCCTACACCACGTTCTTTGCCGCGTGTCTAGCCACTGTAGTATACGTCAGTTCCGATGATCGTCTTTCCTTGTCCCGTCCATCGCATTTCCTGCAGGGCGGTGATGTCAGCCTTTGCGTTTACGAGGACATCAACCAGTTGGGCAGCGGTACCATCCCTTGAAAGGGTCCGGACATTCCAGGTACATGCCCTAATATCTTTGTCGTAGTCCTTGATTCGTTTTACCGGGTTGTCAACATTAAAGGGGGTCTCATCCGAGGCTTTTCTTTGCTTTTCATTGTGATTAAGTTTTTACGTGGCGGGTCCCAAACCCAGCGCACAACCCGTCTCCGGGGGTTTGAATAAAAACATTCACATTTATATAGCGAGCCGCTTGCTACAAGACAGACACCCACTTGCAGCCGCACCATGTGGTGAACAGACGCTGCGAAAAAGACCTCGGTGAGCCCTTCAACCAAGTATGTCAGAGTGGCCCCACCGGGGCTCCCTATCTTTCTGCCGCGAGCCTAGGTAGCTCACGTTGCCCAGAGTGCACGAACGAGGACGCAAGAGTCGGGATTGAGCAAGGTCACTTAGCAACCACACTCCATTACACTCTCGGGTTCAGAGACAGGTCCTCAACAGTATCCACATAGAGACAGGGAACACCTTTGCCAGATCCCGTCATGCGAATGTCGTCCTGCTACAACAAGTACCACCGGTTGCTGCAGAGGGACATGATCGTCCGAGAGAGACCGGAGACACTCTCGTTCAACTCGGGTCTGGGTAATGTAATATGCGAAACTTATCCAAACTGAATCCCGAAGGTCCAAAATGTTTCGGTGTATGTGGTTCTTCTCCTCACGACGCTAACCACTTATTCACTCGCTCCTCGAAGCATACTCTTTAACACCATTCACACTCTGGCCTAACGATATTGAAACTATTTGTTTCCTTGGAATCCTATTAAAAGGTGGTAATTTAGGGGCAATAAGCGCTACTTCTAGGTAGGGCAACATTTCGTTACAACAACAACATCGGAAATAGAGATCTAGTCAAGTGGGTATAAAGTTATCAGACATCCTAGCTAGGAAATGCTTTACGAATCAAATCCAACAAAATACGGAGCGCTCAAAAGGAGCGAAAAGTGACTGCGTCAAAACTATCTTGAAGGAATCCTAATTGAAGCGTCTACGGATTTGAAAAGAGAAGTCAGCAGAGTCCTTTCAGGGAGTGTTTCTTGAAGGGAGACTTTTTTAATTATCTGATAAACGCACCTTTAAAGAGTCCTAAATAGGTAGGTATACCTTATAAGCGCACCGCGCAGGGAGTCCGAACGGAGCGCCTTGTAGACTCTTCTAGTTGGATGGGATGGACACATAGGTTTTGCTCTAGGTGTTGGTAATGATCAAGAAAAAAGGTCTAGGCGAATTCAAACCAATCAAAAATTACTACAATTTTATTGATGAAAAATTTTGTGACAAATATATTAAAATTTTGTATCCAAAATTTTACCTCAAAATCTGACATTCGTAAAGAAACGCAAGGTTGTACAAATGTTGAATGATGAGTTGAACAAAAGTCGGCTGGCTACCAACTTTGTTGCATGCAATTTTGCAAGACCCGTTGAAACGATTCAATTTTCAGAATCAACATGAAATTGATTGAAAAATCGAGCAATGTAAACGGGACTTTACTTCCATAAATTTTAGTGATTTCTACCGTTTGAGACAGAGTTGCTGATAGATTCCCTATTTAAAATATGGCAATCGACATTATATTTTAAGGTTCCTTGAATTTTGTACTAAACGAAATGGTTAGCGGTCGTCTTAAATTTGACGGAAGACGGCAGCTAATTTCTATTCATATTGTGACGAATTTCCAATCGTCCTTACACGTTTTTACCGGATTCGACCGCAAATTGTTAAATAAAACTTTCGCCAGTACGTTTATTAAAGTAACCGAACTCTGTTACAACTCAAGTAGAACTAACTTACAGATAGGCATACATGCGTATTTATACATCTTGTTCATGTTCTAGAACATTTCACAAAATAATAGTAAGCCATTCATGTTTATACAGACTCAATTTGAAATACTCATTTCGAAATAAAAAATTCTATTTTCTGCTCAAACATAAAAAGTACACTACTTTCCATAGAAAGAAGTCGTATACATTTAATTTTCGCCGCACTGTATCCACAGTCAGCAAACGTTCTTCGTCCACGAACCCTCTTTTATTTATTTATTTATTTATTTAAAGTCGACACAACACAAAGCGGTCGACTGTTAATATCTCAAGTTATTTAATTTTATAAACTGCCAACCCCTTACCACTGGTGGGGGGAAGCTGACAGTATGTTGAAATTAAATCAACCAATTGAGTAGTTTGTAAAACGACTAACTTTATTCATATATTTACAGAAGTTTATATACAAAATCTTAAATCTATGTTCCTGTTTAATTATAAGTGTTTGTGTGAAGTAACAAAAGAGCAATTAAAAAAGGGACTGATTCTAATCATAGTTTTTCGATCAGTTGGTTTTTGTGAATTTTATTGCTTTTTTATTACTTCTATGTATTCCTATGTTAGAGATTAAAAATATCCGTTTGAATACAAGCGCTAGCTGCATCTAGCATATCATTGATTTATAAATGTTTGTGTGTAGCAAATCGATCTTGTGTTCTATCTATTTTAGGAACTACGTTCAACGATAGCTACTATTAGTGTAAGTGTGTTTGTATGTATGTAGCTTAGCATGTTCATTGAACATACTGCCACGGGCAAAAATAGATATGTATTTATTTTTAACAATATTTCTTTCAAATTAAGTGGACTGTATTAATTATTTTCTTAAAATTATTTGAGTGCTTATATATATTTCTAAAACTCATTCTAGCGTACACTTATTTTCGTGTATATATATTTTTGCGCTAAATGATAAACATTTGGTATAAAATACATATTATAATAAAATATTTTTTATGCACTTTTTTATGATATTAATTTTTAATTGCTTTGAGTGCATTTGTGGCACTTACAACAAGCAGACATATATAAATGTGCAATTGTTTATGTATATGTAAAAATAAAATAACATGTTTAATAATAATTAAACATCTTGCGACCGACAATAGTGGCTTTTAATTGATTATAATTATATTCTTAATTTTCGTGAAAATTTAAATTTAACTAAATGAATGGAATTTATTCAAATTAAATATGCTCACATTTTTTTTTTTATATTTAAACATCTTGTAGGTGACTATTATTTAATGGTGATTCGAAATGAATTTTTACATTAGGTTGTTTTTTCGGAATGAATTTAATGTATAATATTAATACCCTCGTGAAGGGTGGATACCTTGACGCGGTACGAGGGCTTAGTCGATAGCCACGGGGCTACGTTGCCCTTGTGATCAAAGCTCCGCATGGCACTACATCACGAGAGCAGCCTAGCCTCGCTGGCGCGATGACAAAGATCTACCCCCTCCCAATCCAGGGTGTTACGCGATATCGTGCCCATTGGACGTTTGCAGCCGGGAGGAAAATCGTGGCTGTAGTCGAACGGTGCCTCTCTGATACCGGACCGCCTCAGAGAGTAACCATGGTCTTACCGCGGTATGGGGCTCTGCCGTGGCAGACGACACATTCCCCTTAATCCACCCTTGACCCCAAGCTGGCCGTGTCCGGCGAAATCACAACGCCGGAGGACAAACTCTATTTCAAAGTCAACTGGGGGACCGACAACGATGGTAACTACGGGTCGGTCATCCTCGAAACTGCTAGCAAGTGAGAGTGACTTGATGAAAGCCAGCACCAGTGCGGCTGCATACGCAGGTAAGCAGAAAACGGCGGATGCTAAACTTCCATCAAGCGCCGGCACGAACATCAACCTCTCAATGTCTGTGGCAATGGTCTCGGGACCTGGCCTCAGTGATCCGAAAGAGAAGGAAGACGCAACTAAGCTTCTATCAAAGGGAGAGACCGCGATGGCAACTACGGGTCTGAACTCCTCCCAAAAGACATCTCCCCGACGCTTTGCGTACTGGGATAAAAGGAAGGCTGCAAAGATCCTGAAGAAATATGAGGGAGCATCGCAGGATACACTATCGCTGAATGAAAGGAAGATGGTGGAGAAAGCGAAAGCTCTGATACCAAATTTCCAAAGGCCCTATGCGCCTAAAAGGCTGAACGGGAATCCCTTCAAACGCCAGAGATCGGACGGAGAGGTGGATCCCCATCCGAAGCGGCATCAGAATATCCCAGTAGTGGGCAAACCCAGCTTTGCTGAAGTGACCAAGGACAGGATCCTTATAGGTGTCATTGATCGAGCCAACGACCGTCGGTCCATCCCTAGAGACCGGTGGCTGTATGTCCGGAACGAAATTGGCAGGGCCCTTCTCGACATATGGCGTGAGTCTCCGGGTAGTCCGCCGCGGGGTACAGACGCGGGTTGGCACCAGGGTCAGATTAAAGTTTTCGCGTGTGAGGATGCAAGAACTGTTGCACTGTACAAGGCAGCAGTTGCAAGACTGGGTGAAGTCTACCCAGGGGCAAAAATCGAGGTCGTCGACTGGAAGGACATTCCGGCCCGGCCAAGGGCAAGGGCATGGATTCCTGCCATCCCTGCTGAACCGGAGAATATTCTTGAGATGCTGCAGGCCTGGAATCCGTCTCTCCCGACGCAGGACTGGAGTGTCAGTCTGGTCGAGGGTGAGGTTGGGCCTCATAGACAGGTGGTTTTAACTTTGAATAAGGAGGCACTCGAGCCCCTTAAACGGTGCAACGGACGAGTGCATTATGGAATGGGTCAGATCGTGATCCACGTATACCGTGGCGATGCACAACGCGCTGCCATTCCGGCCGCTTCGAAGGACTCGGAAATCGAAGGACCAGAAGAGGAGGCAGGGGTGTCAGACGCGGAAAGTATGGTATCCGCCACGTCAAATTGCGAGGAAGCCGTGAACGACTCTGCGATGGAAGATAGCCTAAAGGACGCGGAAGACCTCGACCGCACGGTGGTGTCTTTATAAAGGCGACGTAGACGTGGTCCTTATCCAAGAACCCTCTTACCCAACTATTCAAATGTTGACGTTACAGCTGCCAGCTTAACGGTCGGCAGCACCAGCCTGACGATGGCGTCGGTCTACATGCCCTATGACGCCGAAGAACCTCCTCCACAAAAGGAGGTGAAAGATCTGGTGGAAAATTTCTGCACGGGTCATCTTATTATTGGAGCTGACGCTAATGCTCATCACGTCCAGTGGGGAAGCTCCGATATTAACGCTAGGGGCGAGTCTCTGTTTGACTACCTACTAACAACTAACCTGGTGGTTTGTAACGTGGGTAACGAGCCTACTTTTATCACTAAAGCCCGTAGGGAGGTCATAGACCTCACTATTTGTAGCGAAGGCGCTTATGAGTGGGTTAGGAAATGGCGTGTTCTTGAGGAGCATTCATTTTCCGACCACCGGTACATAGAAATTGCCTTAGATTTTTCTGTTGAGCAGCCAGTTATGAAACGCAATCCACGCAACACTAATTGGCAGCTAAATAATCAAATATTAGTTAGGGACCTACCAGTGTTACCCCCACAAGCTCCATCATCAGTAGGAGAACTGGATGATCTGGTTGCGACCTTTACAACGGCGCTCTCAAATGCCCTAGAGCAGGCTTGTCCAGTGCCGAAACCACGCGGTAAACATAGACCACACTGGTGGTCCTACGACCTGGATTCGCTCCGCAAGTCCTGCAGGAAGCAATTTAATAGGGCCAGGAGCCTCGGTACGGAGCCTGAATGGCTCGAATATAAAGTTAAACTGAGGGCCTATAAAAGGACCCTAAGGCAGGCGAAGAGAACTTCGTGGAGAGATTTCTGCACCGGGGTTGAAAAGGTCGATGATACGGCGAGACTTAGACGAGTGCTCTCAAAAACTCAAACAGCCATTAGCTATTTGCGGAAGCCTGACGGATCGTGGACTAGCACGGAAGGGGAAACCCTGGAGCTGCTATTGAATACACACTTTCCGGGGAACTTGCATGAAGCACCTTTAGCATCTGCAACAAACATGGCAGTGAATATACCCATCACGGAGGAAAGGGTAAGGTGGGCGATCAAAAGCTTTGAGCCGATCAAGGCTGCTGGGCCAGACGGGATTTTCCCCGCACAACTCATAAACACGGTGGAAACATCGGCTAAATGGCTGGTATTTCTCTTTTCAGCCTGCCTGGCTCTCAACTACATTCCGCACTCCTGGAGAAGCGCCAAGGTAGTCTTTATTCCTAAGGCTGGGAAGGCCTCACACTATGAGCCTAAGGACTACAGACCGATCAGTCTCTCGTCCTTTGCACTCAAAACCTTCGAGAGGATAATTAGCGATTATCTCTCCTCTACTATTGATAGCAACCTTATCTCTAGCTATCAACATGCATACACCAAAGGTAAATCAACGGAAACTGCGCTTCACAGCCTTGTCTCTGTTATTGAAAAATCGTTGTATGAAAAAGATTACTGTCTCGTGGCCTTCCTAGACATTGAAGGTGCCTTCAACAATATAAGCCCGGAGGCTATTAACACCGCTCTAACTAATCTGGGCATAAGCAGGTCTCTTATTGGACTAATTGATAAGCTGCTAAAGGGAAGGAAAATAGTCTCTACACTGGGCACAGTTGATTTCTCACGCTATGTCACAAGAGGAACGCCTCAGGGTGGTGTTCTCTCTCCGCTTTTATGGAACCTCACTGTAAACTCGTTGCTACGAGACACAAGCTGGGGGGGCGGGAGGATAGTTGCATATGCAGACGATTTAGCTATTGCATACAGGGGCAAACTCCCACAAACCCTGTGTGACTTGATGCAAGTAGCACTGCGAGCAGTTTCCTCGTGGTCATCTCGCTGCGGACTTAATATCAACCCGGGAAAAGTGGAGCTTGTCCTTTATACTAACCGGTACAAAATACCAACGCTAAGCCTACCAGAACTAAATGGCGTGCGCCTGAACTTGGCTGACAAAGCCAAATTCCTAGGCATAGTTCTGGATAGAAAGCTCAACTGGAAGGAGAATGTCATCCAGCGCCAGAGGAAAGCGTGCATTGCACTTTACACCTGTAAAAGAGCCATTGGCAAAAAATGGGGGCTCAGTCCCAAAATCTGCAGATGGATTTACACTGCGATAATCCGGCCAATTATGCTGTATGGAGTCGTGGTATGGTGGCCTGCGCTGAGCAAGGCAGCCAACCTAAACCTGTTAGGTAAAGTCCACAGATCTAGCATGATCTGTATAAGCGGCGCGTTGAGAACAACGCCCAACGAAGCTCTCCAGGCCATTCTTGGCATTTTGCCACTCGATCTGGAAGGGTACCGTGCAGCGGCAGCATCGGCTCTGCGTCTAAGGGAAACTTCCGGCTGGGGCGCAGGCACTACTGGACACTCCGGTATTCTGGATTCTTACAGCTTTCTCCCTCCGAGCACGGACCGTTGTGCAACCACAACAGTCGGAGATAGCTGGTTCAGAATAAACATTCCCAGCAGGGAAGACTGGGAGAAGACGGATCGGTGTCCTGCTACTAATGGCGGCATTTCCATATACACCGACGGTTCGAAGTTGGACGGCAGAGTTGGAGGAGGGATTTATTCCAAGGATCTGGACCTTGAGCTTTCCTTCAGACTGCCTGATCATTGCAGCGTCTTCCAGGCTGAGGTCTCAGCAATCATGGACGCCGCGGCTTGGATAGGGCAACACGCTATCGGACAGAATATCGTTATTTTCAGCGATAGCCAAGCGGCAGTCAAATCCCTTGGCTCTTACTTGTTCAACTCTGAACTGACGCTCAGCTGTCGTCGATCTCTTCAGGAGATGGCCCAACAGAACCGCGTGAGCCTCACATGGGTCCCGGGACACAGGGACATTGAGGGAAACTGTAGGGCAGACGAACTTGCTAGGCAGGGCACGACCAAGCAGGTTCTTCAGGATAAAGAACGCTTAGGTATGCCCTTTGCCACATGCAAGCTAATGCTGAAAGAGCATACACTCCGACAAGCCAATGAAAGATGGCTTTTATCGCCAGGGTGCCGAGTATCCAAACAATCCTGGCCAAAATGGGATATTAAAAGATCTAAATATATTTACACCCTAAGAAGAAGGGATATATCTATATTAATAGGGGTTTTACCCGGGCACTGCCATATTGGAAGGCACGCAGCAAGGCTGGGTGTACCCTACCGACGATGCTGTAGGAGTTGCAAAGATGATGAGGAGGAGGAAACGGTGGAGCATCTCATCTGCAACTGCCCGGCTTTAAGCGTCGCGAGAAGGCGCTTTTTCGGAGTTCCCTTCCTGGATAGCCTACGCCAGGTAGCGGAGCTAGACATAAAGGACTTGATGGCTTTCATCAAGTCATTTAATGGTTCGAGGAGGTGTAAAGGTGTCGGTTTTAGGAGTGTCAGCCCCAGGATTCTGCTATGTGGAGAGTCCCAATAGCACTGGGATTTTCCATATGGCCGGGTCCCGGGACTGACATTCCTAGTGTTGATGGTATCACAACGGGCCTTTTAATACTGGCCTAGGTGTGCCTTTGCGGCAGCCACTTCTACCTAACCTATAATATTAATAAAATAATTATAATTACTATGCATAATATTAACGATGTTTGACCTGTCACATGATGGAATTCCAACCTTTTTAATTTGAACTGCTGCTTTTTAAATTCATCTAAGTTTTGCTGTATATTGCGGATTTCTTGCTGATGGTCGATTGTTGAGGAGTGGAGAGGCTTAATATTTCCACTTTTTATAGTATCAATAGTTGTTATCCAAGTTGTTTGTGGATCGAAATAGGCTTCAGATGACGTGATTGACGAAGATGTTAGAAACCCTCCGTTATATCTCAAGGTGCACCCGGAAGTCAACGAAATAATGCCTTGATGTGCTAAATTGATCCACTTCGCAGCTAAATGTCCACAGCTTACACTGACTCTCACTGTATTATCTAGTTTAAAAATCCATGTATTGGGTTTGTGCAATTCAATCCAAAACTCACTGTTTTGAATTTGTTGAAACTTACAATTGGTGGTCTTTGTATGTTTGAAAGCAGATACTTCACACGAATTGTCAGTAGCGGAGGTCCAGGGCCAATCCCCATAGCAAATGTAACTAGTTTTACGACATTTATTTAGTTGCGCTTGATTAAATAAGAAGTATGCATCAAATTCAAAATTATTAACTCTGATTTAAGTTTAGCTACTACTGTCATATTTCTTTTATTTATCAGTACTGCTATTAGTCTGAAAACCTCTGACATTTGTGATTGTAGTAAAGGTATTTCTGTGCTAATGACTAATCTCTACGATCATTCCTTTTGCAGTCATAGTCTTAAAAACTTCTTTCAACTCATTATCTCCTTCACCAGGTAGTTTCAATTTCGATGGAAGTTTGAGTTTTATTTTTTGTATTTCTTTCACAAGCTGAGAAGATTTAATTAGAGATGGATTTATTCGCTGGTGATTAACATCAATCAGCATATTTATTACAGCTGTCTGTGTGTTCTCACACTCGTTTAGTATTGATTGTAATTGCATTGTGATTAACTGAAATGACGTGGAAAATCTAAAAACGTCGATGGCATTCGCCATTAAATTTTGGATACTATTTATTTGATTATCAATTTTCTTAAATTGATTATTGACATCTGCCGAAGTTTTTCTGATCACATTAAGAGTACCGTCAATTATTGATGTTTGTTTTTTAATCATGCCATCGATATCATTTTGGTTTTCAAATAAATTTTTCATATTCAGCTCCATTATTTCTCTATCATCACTGTCCATTAGTCCGAAGAGTAAATGATAAAGTGAGCCTATGATTTCTAACGGCGCTCTCTTAGCCCTTTTTGTGTACACCAGAAGCTGATTATTAGATTTTAGTAATTCATATTTACTATTCAGATTTTTTGCTATTATTTCACATTGTTCGTTAATATAAATCATTTTTGGACATAAATCCTTCAGTTGTTTAAGGTAAATTGGTATACTTTCGATTTCTCTGAAATAAGGTTCCAGATTATAGTATATTACTAAGTTCCAACGAGACGCTACCACATCCACTCTTCCATAGGAGTCTAGATACACAGCTGTATTATTTGAGAGAATAGTTTGCGAGATATAATTTGCGTTTGCTGCTGCTCTCCTTTTATATTACTCAGTTTTGATAGAATGACCAATAATAGTAGTAACTTGCATTACTTGTTGATAAGTTTCTTTTCGATATCTTATACATTTTACGCAATGTCGAATACATTTTTTAACTCCTTTTTTAAGATTTATTACCCAGTACTTTCTTCTTATTGTTGCTTGAATTAATTGATTACCTCCATGCAATGTTTTGTTATGTGCATCCATAATAATTAACCATGATAAATGAGATTTATTAATAATTGTAGGATGTTTTTGCTCATACGAGATATTTGAATTATTTAGCCTGCCGCCTACTCGCAGTACACCTTCGCTATCGATAAATGGATACAAGTTCGATAACTTACTATGTTGCTTTATATTTTCTTCTTTCAACAGTTGCCGAATTTCATTTTCGAACTCTTTATGTTGATGTCGCTTGATAATTGCTATTTCAGCCGATTTTAATTCGTCTGGTGTTAAATATTGCGGATATATTTTAGTTTTTGGAAACTAGAGAATTTTTTTGTAAGCGAATCTAAAAGATGGTCTTTAATAATTTTACTCACTGCAGTTACCGCACATGTTATCTTCTCGTAGCTTGATGGTGGCCACCTGTCCTCTGATTCTTTCAACCATTCTGGACCATTCCACCACAATTTTTGCATTTGTAATCTATCGGGTGAAATTCCTCTCGATGCCACATCTGCTGGATTTTCTTTAGAAACCACATGATCCCATTTTGCACTTGGAATCAAATCTTTAATACCGTCGACTCTAGTTCGAATAAATTTATCTTTACTTTTGTTGTTTTCTATCCAACTTAAGGTAATCATGGAATCGCTCCATGCGTAGATTTTCGTTCTTTGCTTGATCGTAATTAATATTCGGTGTATCAGCTTTGATAATAAGTGAGCTGCACAAAGCTCCAATTAAGGTAACGTTTCTCTATTCTTTATCGGATTTACTTTACTTTTTGCTGCTGCTATTGTTATTTTTCCATCATATTTAATGTACACCACTGCAGCGTATGCTTTTTCTGATGCGTCTGCAAAACCATGCAGTTCTATATCTTTCATTTGAAAAGTTTGCATCCATCTAGGAATTTGTATATGATGTAACGCACTTATATTTTGTGTAAATTTAAACCATTCCATTTTCAGTTCATCTGCTAATTCTTCATCCCAAGTTAACTTTTGTCCCCAAAGCTTTTGTACAAATATTTTCAAGCCAATAGTAATTGGAGATAGCCATCCAAGTGAATCAAATATAATGGCTAAATTAGACAATATTTGTCGTTTTGTGATTTTCTGATTTTCTGATTTTCTTTTAATTTAATTTCGAACTTAAATTCATCTTTTTTAGGATCCCATTTAAGTCCTAACATTTTTACAGCTTCGTCACTATTTATTATGTAATTTTCTTCACTGCACCGTTGCACACTATTTTTCAGTATTGAAGAATCATTTGTGAGCCACTTTCTTAAATGTAACCCAAACTTCATTAATTGTTGCTCAGTTTTTTGTTTAATTTCACTGCACTCTTGTACACTATCTGCTCCGGTCATGAGATCATCCATATAAAAATCTTCCTCGATAACTTTTTTAATTAATTCTTCGTTGAAGTCTTCAGCGATTTTAATTAGGCTTCGAACTGCCAAAAATGGAGCTGCTGCTGTTCCATAAGTAACTGTATTTAGCCTGAACACTTCTAATGGCTTTTTGCTGTCATCCCGCCACAATATATTTTGATACTGTTGATATTCCTTGTGTACCCTAATTTGACGGTACATCTTTTCAACGTCCGCCGTTACCACAAACTTCCACAACCTCCATTTCAAAATTATATCAAATATATCCTTTTGTAATCTTGGTCCCGTGTACATCACATCGTTAAGACTTCTTCCATTAGATGATTTGGCCGATGCGTCAAATACTACCCTCAATTTCGTCGTAGTACTGCTTTCACGAATAACCGCTTGATGAGGAAGATAGTATTTGCAATCTTGCTCATTAAATATTCTTTCCATATGGCCCAGCTTTTGGTATTCGTCGATGAATTTTACGTATTCGTCTTTCAATTTGCCATTTTGCGCCATCTTTTTTTCCAATGAAAGAAAACGTGCCACAGCTTGCTTCCTGGATTCTCCTAGTGCACAGTCTTCTTTGAAAGGTATCTTAACATTGATCCTTCCTTCTTCGTCTAGCTTCGTAGTGTCTTCGTAAATTTTTAGACACAACTCATCTTCCGTAGATGATTCAGATTCGGTTGGGATTTCTTCCAGTTCCCAAAACTTCTCCAAACTGGTCATTGCTGACAAAATTTTCTTATTACCAGTAGTTGTTGTTACAGCTCCTGATAGTATCCAACCTAATTTTGTTGTTTGTCCAAGGATGCCACTCTTTTTCACAACGCCTTCCAAAATATCACCAAATATGTCACTGCCTATAACTACATCAATTCGGTCTGACTTATTGTACGAGGGGTCTGCTAAAACATAGTTCTTCCATTCTTCGATATTTTGCTTAAATGATTTTTCTGGCTGTACACTCGTTAACGTCGGTAAAACCAAAGCTTCCGCTGTCACTGTATAGTCGCTTAAAAATCTTGGCTGGATCTGTATTTTAATTTTATTATGAGAAACGCCAACTTTAGTCCCTCCAAGACCGAATATTTCCGTTTTCGATTTCTCTCGAGGTAGATTGAGCAGCTGATTAGCTTCTTCGGAAATTGTTGTTTTTTGAGATCCCTGATCAACAAGAGCTCGAAGTAAAATATGCTCGCCAGTAGCTGATTTGATCCGTATTTGAGCTGTGGCTAAAAGCACAGCTGGTGAATTTTCTCTCGAAATCATTGTTGTAACTTTTCCGGCTTCTTTCGGTTTACGGTCCTCATGTAATAGAAAATGATGTTTTAAACCACATTTTACGCAACTTTTTTCAGAATTGTTGCACTTTGAGCCAAAATAATGCTCCAGGCAAAGAAAGCATAGCTTAACTTTTTCTACAAATTCTTTTCTTTGTGCCGTTGGTAATGCTTTGAACTTTCTGCAATAATTAATCTTATGCCCTGGTGTTTTACAAAACACGCAGTCTACTTTCTCAGTATTTTTTGTGCTACTGACATAGTTACTTGTAAACCTTTTTTAATTTTTTTGAAACCTATTATAACTTGAGGTTTTACTAGAAACAGCTTCTAAGGCAAGATATTGCTGTTCTAAAAAATTAAAGACATCTTGAAGAGTTTGAATTTCTCTTGTCTTCTTTACGCTTTGCTCATATAAGCGTAGTCCATCTTTATCAAGCTTTCTAACTATTATCCTTGCTAGAAATGGTTCAGCGTCAGAGAGATTGATGCTTAAACCTTTTATTACAAAAATACACTCTTTGGCTTTATCTAAACAGCTTTTCATACTTGTTGCTGATTCACTATTAACAGTTGGCAAATCTAAAATTTTGTCAAACTGGGATGTAAACAGTAATCTACGATTCTCGTAAGATTTCCCAAGCTGCCAAATATTTTTCGTTGGTAACCGTCAAATGTTGTATCAGACGTCCAGCTTCATCTTTCAGATATGATTTTAGTCTATACATTTTCTCGACTTTTGTATATTGAAAGTTTTCATGTATAAGACTCTTAAATATGTCTTTAAATGTAGGCCATTGAGACAAGTCTCCATAAAATGGCGCAATTTTTATATCCTCTACCTTCAAATGATGAAGAGTATTTTGCTTTAGCGATATTTTTTTATTTTTTAGTTTTTCAACTGACGTTCGTAAGAAATGTATGCATATCTTCGCTAATGGATGAATATACTTCATACCTTTTCTTCAGTAATTTATACTCTTCCTCTACAGTATCCAAAACTAATACTTCTTCCTTCATATCTTCTCTAGCTCTTAGAGCAAATTTTCCAAAGCGAATAATTTGTTTTTCAAGCTCTTGTTTGAGAATAATATTCTGACCATTGTCAGTTTCCATAATTGTTTCGCATTCCGCGTCATATCTTTTTAGGCCCTCGGCAATTTTTTGCATCCAGCCATCGAAAAATTTAGAAGTAAAGTAGAGGTCATTCGCATCACCCACATTTAGTAACTGGTTGTGATTCGATATAAATCTTTCTTTAATTTCGAGAATATTTTTTTTTGCCTTCTCTGTTGCGCGTGTTTTCCGCCCTTTCAATTTCAACAGCAATGTGCTGAATTGCACATCAAACGTCTTTTGCTCCTCGTAAATTTCGTCCTTAGTAGGCATCTTGATTCTAATTTATTTTTCAAATAATTTTAGGTAGGTAGGTAGAAGTGGCTGCCGCAAAGGCACACTTAGGCCAGTAATAAAAGGCCCGTTGTGATACCACCAAACACTAGGAAAGTCAGTCCCGGGGCACGGCCACATGGAAAATCCCAGTGCTGTCGGGACTCTCCATATAGCCGAAACCCGGGACTGACACTCCTAACCGACACCGCTACCCCTCCTGGAACCACTTTGATAACTTGATGAAGGCCATCAAGTCCCTTATGTCTAGCTCCGCGACCTGGCTTAAGCTAACCAGGAAGGGAACTCCCAGAGAGCGCCTTCTCGCTCCGCTTAAGGCCGGGCAGTTGCAGATGAGGTGCTCCACCGTTTCCTCTTCCTCATCATCTTTGCAACTCCTGCAGCATCGTCGGTAGGGAACGCCTAGCCTTGCTGCGTGCCTACCAATAAGGCAGTGCCCGGTTAAAACACCTATTAATATGGAGATTTCCTTCCTTTTTAGGGCGTATATGTGTCTAGATCTTTTAAGATCGCATTTTGGCCAGGTTTGCTTGGATATCCGGCACCCTGGGGCTTGTAGCCATCTTTCGTTGGCTTCGCGGAGTGTATGCTCCTTCAGCATTAGCTTGCACGTGGCAAACGGCATACCTATGCGCTCTTTATCTTGAAGAATCTGCTTGGTCGTGCCCTGCCTGGCAAGTTCGTCTGCCCTACAGTTTCCCTCAATGTCCCTGTGTCCCGGGACCCATGTGAGGTTCACGCGGTTCTGTTGGGCCATCTCTTGAAGAGATCGACGACAGCTGAGCGTCAGTTCAGAGTTGAACGAGTAAGAGCCAAGGGATTTGATGGCCGCTTGGCTGTCGCTGAAAATACAGATATCCTGTCCTATGGTGCGTTCACCTATCCAAGTCACGGCGTCCATGATTGCTGAAACTTCAGCCTGGAAGATGCTGCAGTGATCAGGTAGTCTAAAGGAGAGTTCTAGGTCCAAATCCCTTGAGTAAACCCCTCCTCCGACTCTGCCGTCTAACTTCGAGCCGTCGGTGTATATAAAAGTGTCGCCATTAGTAGCGGGACACCGATCTATGTTCTCCCAGTCTTCCCTGCTGGGAATGTTTATTCTAAAACAACAATCTCCGACTGTTGTGGTCGCACACCGATCTGTGCTCAGAGGGAGAAAGCTGTAAGATCTTAGAATACAGGAGTGTCCAATAGTGCTTGCGCCCCAGACGGACGTTTCCCTTAGACGCACAGCCGATGCTGCTGGTGCCCGGTACCCTTCCAGATCGAGTGGCAATAAGCCAAGAATGGCCTGGAGAGCTTCATTGGGCGTTGTTCTTAACGCCCCGCTTATACAGATCATGCTCGATCTGTGGACTTTCCCTAACAGATTTAGGTTTGTTGCTTTCTTAGCGCAGGCCACCATACCAGCGAGAGTACCATGAAGAAACTTCTCGCAGTGCTACTTGCATAAAGTCACACAGGGTTTGTGGGAATTTGCCCCTATATGCAATAGCTAAATCGTCTGCATATGCCACTATCTTCCCGCCCCCCCCCCCTCGTAGCAGCGAGTTTACGGTGAGGTTCCATAGGAGCGGGGAGAGAACACCACCCTGAGGCGTTCCTCTTGTGACATAGCGTGAAAGATCAACTGTTCCCAGTGAACAAACTATTTTCCTTTCCTTTAGTAGTTGATCAATTAGTCCAATAAGAGACCTATTTATGCCCAGGTTTGTTAAAGCAGTGTTAATAGCCTCCGGCCTTATATTGTTGAAAGCCCCTTCGATGTCCAGAAAGGCCACGAGACAGTACTCCTTTTCATGCAATGATTTTTCGACAATAGAGACTAGGCTGTGGAGCGCAGTTTCCGTTGATTTACCTTTGGTGTATGCATGTTGATAGCTAGAAATAAGGTTGCTATCAATAGTAGAGGAGAGATAATCGCTAATTATCCTCTCGAAGGTTTTAAGTGCAAAAGACGAGAGACTGATCGGTCTGTAGTCTTTAGGCTCATAGTGTGAGGCCTTCCCAGCCTTTGGAATAAAGACTACCGTGGGGCTTCTCCAGGAGCACGGAATGTAATTAAGAGCCAGACAGGCTGAATAGAGAACTACCAGCCATTTAGCTGATATTTCCAGCGTGTTTATGAGTTGTGCGGGGAAAATCCCGTCTGGCCAAGCTGCCTTGAACGGCTCAAAGCTTTTGATTGCCCACCTTACCCTTTCCTCCGTAATGGGTATGTTTACCGCCAGGTTTGTTGCAGATGCTACAGGTGCATCATACAAGTTCCCCGGAAAGTGTGTGTTCAGGAGCAGCTCCAGGGTTTCCCCTGCCGTGCTGGTCCAAGATCCGTCAGGCTTCCGTAAATAGCTAATGGCTGTTTGAGTTTTTGATAGCACTCGTCTAAGTCTCGCTGTATCATCGACTTTTTCGACCCCGGTGCAGAAATTTCTCCACGAAGTTCTCTTCGGTTGCCTTAGAGCCTTTTTATAGGCCCTCAGTTTAGCTTTATATTCGAGCCATTCAGGCTCCGTACCGATGCTCTTGGCCTTGTTAAATTGCTTCCTGCATGATATACGGAACGAATCCAGGTCGTAAGACCACCAGTGGGGTCTATGTTTGCCGCGTGGTTTTGGTACTGGACAAGCCTGCTCTAGGGCATTTGAGAGCGCCGTTGTAAAGGTCGTTACCAGATCATCCAGTTCTCCCACTGATGAGGGGGCTTGTGGAGGTAATACTGGTAGGTCCCTAGCTAATATTTGGTTATGTAGCTGCCAGTTAGTGTTGCGTGGATTTCGTTTCATAACTGGCTGCTCAACAATAAAGTCTAACACAATTTCTATGTACCGATGGTCAGAAAATGAATGCTCATCAAGAACACGCCATTTTCTGACCCACTCATAAGCGCCTTCGCTACAAACAGTGAGGTCTATAACCTCCCTACGAGCTTTAGTTATAAAAATAGGCTCGTTACCCACGTTACAAACCACCAGGCTAGTTGTTAGTAGGTAGTCAAACAGAGACTCGCCCCTAGCGTTAATATCGGAGCTTCCCCACTGGACGTGATGAGCATTAGCGTCAGCTCCAATAATAAGATGGCCCGTACAGAAATTATCCACCAGATCTTTCACCTCCTTTTGTGGAGGAGGTTCTTCGGCGTCATAGGGCATATAGACCGACGCCATCGTTAGGCTGGTGCTGCCGACTGTTAAGCTGGCAGCTGTAACGTCACCATTTGAGTAGTTGGGTAATAGAAAGGTGTTTAGCTCAGACTTTACCAAAATACAGGTTCTGACCTTGCCCTCATCATTGGCTTGGATGAGCTTGTACCCCTTAGTCCCCAATCCACAGATCCTAGAGCTATTGACCCAGGGCTCTTGGATAAGGACCACGTCTACGTCGCCTTTAAAAAGACGACTGCTTAAAACAGCCGAGGCTGCTTTAGATTTGTGCAGATTTATCTGAAGCACCACCAACATGAGAGAGCTCAGACTTCCCCGCCGCCAGCGTGTCGTCGAGGTCTGGCCTGTTCCGGGGGCTGTCTCTCAACGAGGAGTTGTTCAGAGCACCTGCACGATTTGGCGTGGCGGGAACCCTGCTGTCTGAAGCAGCATCAACGTTAGTGTGCTCAGGTTTAGTCACGATCGTGACGTCGAGGCCTTCTTCGTCAAGCAGGCTTTCTTCTATCGCGGAGTTGTTCGCAGCACCATCGCAATTTGACGTGGCGGATAACATACTTTCCGCGTCGGACTCCTCTGCTTCCCCTTCCGATGCCTCGATCTCCGAGTCCTCCGGAGCGTCCGGAATAGCAGCGCGCTGTGCATCGCCACGGTATACGTGGATCACGATCTGACCCAAGCCTCAATGCACTCGTCTGTTGCACCGTTTAAGGGGCTCGAGCGCCTCCTTATTCAGAGTGATAACCACCTGTCTATTGGGCCCAACCACGTCATCGACCAGATTGACGCCCCAATCCTGCGTCGGGAGAGACGGATTCCAGACCTGCAGCATCTCAAGAATATTCTCGGGTTCTGCAGGGACGGCAGGAATCCATGTCCTTGCCCTTGGCCGAGCAGGAATGTCCTTCCAGTCGACGACATCTAGTCTTGCCCCTGGGTAGACTTCACCCAGTCTTGCAACTGCTGCCTTATACAGTGCGACAGTTCTTGCATCCTCGCTCGCGAATATTTTGATCTGACCTCGGTGCCAGCCCGCGTCAGTACCTCGCGGCGGACTACCCGGAGACTCACGCATTAAGTCGAGGAGGGCCCTGCCCATTTCATTCCGGACATACAGCCACCGGTCTTTGGGGATGGACCAACGGTCGTTACCTCGGTCAATGAAACCTATAAGGATTCTGTCCTTGGTTACTTCAGCAAAGCTGAGTTTTCCCACTACGGGGTTGACCTGATGCCGCTTCGGATGGGGGTTTACCTCTCCGTCCGATCTCTGGCGTTTGAAGGGATTACCGTTCACCCTCTTAGGCACATAGGGCCTCTGGAAATTTGGTATCAGAGCTTTCGCTTCCTCCACCATCTTCCTTTCCTCCGGCGACAGCTTCTCCTGCGATGCTCCCTCATATTTTTTAAGGATCCTTGCGGCCTTTCTTTTATCCCAGTACGCAAAGCGTCGGGGAGATGCCTCTTGGGGGGATTCAGACTCGTAGTTGCCATCGCGGTCTCTCCCTTTGCGGCGTCGTCCTTCTCTTTCGAAACTCTGAAACCAGGTCTGCATATGCCACTATCTTCCCGCCCCCCCACCTTGTGTCTCGTAGCAGCGAGTTTACGGTGAGGTTCCATAGGAGCGGGGAGAGAACACCACCCTGAGGCGTTCCTCTTGTGACATAGCGTGAAAGATAAACTGTTCCCAGTGAAGAAACTATTTTCCTTCCCTTTAGTAGTTGATCAATTAGTCCAATAAGAGACCTATTTATGCCCAGGTTTGTTAAAGCAGTGTTAATAGCCTCCGGCCTTATATTGTTGAAAGCCCCTTCGATGTCCAGAAAGGCCACGAGACAGTACTCCTTTTCATGCAATGATTTTTCGACAATAGAGACTAGGCTGTGGAGCGCAGTTTCCGTTGATTTACCTTTGGTGTATGCATGTTGATAGCTAGAAATAAGGTTGCTATCAATAGTAGAGGAGAGATAATCGCTAATTATCCTCTCGAAGGTTTTAAGTGCAAAAGACGAGAGACTGATCGGTCTGTAGTCTTTAGGCTCATAGTGTGAGGCCTTCCCAGCCTTTGGAATAAAGACTACCGTGGCGCTTCTCCAGGAGCACGGAATGTAATTAAGAGCCAGGCAGGCTGAATAGAGAACTACCAGCCATTTAGCTGATATTTCCAGCGTGTTTATGAGTTGTGCGGGGAAAATCCCGTCTGGCCCAGCTGCCTTGAACGGCTCAAAGCTTTTGATTGCCCACCTTACCCTTTCCTCCGTAATGGGTATGTTTACCGCCAGGTTTGTTGCAGATGCTACAGGTGCATCATACAAGTTCCCCGGAAAGTGTGTGTTCAGGAGCAGCTCCAGGGTTTCCCCTTCCGTGCTGGTCCAAGATCCGTCAAGCTTCCGTAAATAGCTAATGGCTGTTTGAGTTTTTGATAACACTCGTCTAAGTCTCGCTGTATCATCGACTTTTTCGACCCCGGTGCAGAAATTTCTCCGGGAAGTTCTCTTCGGTTGCCTTAGAGCCTTTTTATAGGCCCTCAGTTTAGCTTTATATTCGAGCCATTCAGGCTCCGTACCGATGCTCTTGGCCTTGTTAAATTGCTTCCTGCATGATATACGGAACGAATCCAGGTCGTAAGACCACCAGTGGGGTCTATGTTTGCCGCGTGGTTTTGGTACTGGACAAGCCTGCTCTAGGGCATTTGAGAGCGCCGTTGTAAAGGTCGTTACCAGATCATCCAGTTCTCCCACTGATGAGGGGGCTTGTGGAGGTAATGCTGGTAGGTCCCTAGCTAATATTTGGTTGTGTAGCTGCCAGTTAGTGTTGCGTGGATTTCGTTTCATAACTGGCTGCTCAACAATAAAGTCTAACACAATTTCTATGTACCGATGGTCAGAAAATGAATGCTCATCAAGAACACGCCATTTTCTGACCCACTCATAAGCGCCTTCGCTACAAACAGTGAGGTCTATAACCTCCCTACGAGCTTTAGTTATAAAAATAGGCTCGTTACCCACGTTACAAACCACCAGGTTAGTTGTTAGTAGGTAGTCAAACAGAGACTCGCCCCTAGCGTTAATATCGGAGCTTCCCCACTGGACGTGATGAGCATTAGCGTCAGCTCCAATAATAAGATGGCCCGTACAGAAATTATCCACCAGATCTTTCACCTCCTTTTGTGGAGGAGGTTCTTCGGCGTCATAGGGCATATAGACCGACGCCATCGTTAGGCTGGTGCTGCCGACTGTTAAGCTGGCAGCTGTAACGTCACCATTTGAGTAGTTGGGTAATAGAAAGGTGTTTAGCTCAGACTTTACCAAAATACAGGTTCTGACCTTGCCCTCATCATTGGCTTGGATGAGCTTGTACCCCTTAGTCCCCAATCCACAGATCCTAGAGCTATTGACCCAGGGCTCTTGGATAAGGACCACGTCTACGTCGCCTTTAAAAAGACGACTGCTTAAAACAGCCGAGGCTGCTTTACATTTGTGCAGATTTATCTGAAGCACCACCAACATGAGAGCGCTCAGACTTCCCTGCCGCCAGCGTGTCGTCGAGGTCTGGCCTGTTCCGGGGGCTGTCTCTCAACGAGGAGTTGTTCAGAGCACCTGCACGATTTGGGGTGGCGGGAACCCTGCTGTCTGAAGCAGCATCAACGTTAGTGTGCTCAGGTTTAGTCACGATCGTGACGTCGAGGCCTTCTTCGTCAAGCAGGCTTTCTTCTATCGCGGAGTTGTTCGTAGCACCATCGCAATTTGACGTGGCGGATAACATACTTTCTGCGTCGGACTCCTCTGCTTCCCCTTCCGATGCCTCGATCTCCGAGTCCTCCGGAGCGTCCGGAATAGCAGCGCGCTGTGCATCGCCACGGTATACGTGGATCACGATCTGACCTAAGCCTAAATGCACTCGTCTGTTGCACTGTTTAAGGGGCTCGAGCGCCTCCTTATTCAGAGTGATAACCACCTGTCTATTGGGCCCAACCACGTCATCGACCAGATTGACGCCCCAATCCTGCGTCGGGAGAGACGGATTCCAGACCTGCAGCATCTCAAGAATATTCTCGGGTTCTGCAGGGACGGCAGGAATCCATGCCCTTGCCCTTGGCCGAGCAGGAATGTCCTTCCAGTCGACGACATCTAGTCTTGCCCCTGGGTAGACTTCACCCAGTCTTGCAACTGCTGCCTTATACAGTGGGACAGTTCTTGCATCCTCGCACGCGAATATTTTGATCTGACCTTGGTGCCAGCCCGCGTCAGTACCTCGCGGCGGACTACCCGGAGACTCACGCATTAACTCGAGGAGGGCCCTGCCCATTTCATTCCGGACATACAGCCACCGGTCTTTGGGGATGGACCAACGGTCGTTACCTCGGTCAATGAAACCTATAAGGATTCTGTCCTTGGTTACTTCAGCAAAGCTGAGTTTTCCCACTACGGGGTTGACCTGATGCCGCTTCGGATGGGGGTTTACCTCTCCGTCCGATCTCTGGCGTTTGAAGGGATTACCGTTCACCCTCTTAGGCACATAGGGCCTCTGGAAATTTGGTATCAGAGCTTTCGCTTCCTCCACCATCTTCCTTTCTTCCGGCGACAGCTTCTCCTGCGATGCTCCCTCATATTTTTTAAGGATCCTTGCGGCCTTTCTTTTATCCCAGTACACAAAGCGTCGGGGAGATGCCTCTTGGGGGGATTCAGACTCGTAGTTGCCATCGCGGTCTCTCCCTTTGCGGCGTCGTCCTTCTCTTTCGAAACTCTGAAACCAGGTCGTGAGACCATTGCCCCAGATGTGATGAGATTGGGTTACGTACCAGCGCTTGATGGAAGTTTAGCTTCCGCCGTTTTCTGCTTGACTGCGTAGGCAGCCGCACTGCTGCTTGCTCCCATCAAGTCACTCTTACTTGATAGCAGTTTGGGGGATGACTGACCCGTAGTTTCCATCGCTGTCGGCCTCCCAGTTAACTTTGAGGCGGAGTTTGTCCTCCGGCGTTGTGTTTTCGCTTGCTCCAGCATAGTTCTTCTCTGCTGCGGAGTAAACGAAGTCGTTAATTGCTTTGTATTTTGTGTGTTCTTCATCTTGTTCGTACGACCCCTCGCCGGACAAGGCCAGCTTAGGGTCAAGGGTAGTGTAAGGGGAAGTGTGTCGTCCGCCGCGGCAGAGCCCCATACCGCGGTAAGACCATAGTTACTCCCTGAGGCGGCCCGGTATCAGTGAGGCTCCGTTCGACTACAGCCACGATTTGCCTCCCGGCTGCAAACGTCCAATGGGCACGGTATCGCATAACACCCTGGATTGGGAGGGAAAAGTTTTGCACATTTATATAGCGAGCCGCTTGCTTCAAGACAGACGCCCGCTTAAAGCCGCACCTCATGGTGTACAGACGCTGCGAAAAAGACCCCGGTGAGCCCTTAAACCAAGTATGTCAGAGTGGCCCCACCGGGGCTCCCTCTCTTTCTGCCGCGAGCCTAGGTAGCTCAACGTTGCCCAGAGTGCACGAACGAGGACGCAAGAGTCGGGATTGAGCGCGGTCACTCAGCAACCACACCCCATTACACTCCTCAAATAATTTTAATTTAATTAAATTGTTATTTCTTCTCCAAAAGAACCGTTGGAGGAAATTTATTTGGTCGCCTGGTTGACCTTGCTGTGCCTCGACTCACAGCCGCTGGTTGTTCTTTTGGATAACAATATTTTATTGCATAAATTTTTCCAATTTACGGCTTATTTATTTTAACGCGAGCAGACTTCGCTGTCTCGTCTTACATATACTGGCAACCCTCTTTTTCAGGAGATTTACTATACCACACTTTCCACACGTTACACTGTGGTTAGCAAAAAAAAATTATTTTTTAGTATTTCTTCACTTTAATTCACTTCTAGCTGTTTAGCCGCTAGAAACGCATTTGCACAAATTTAATTCTAGCTGTTTTGCCGCTATAACCCACTTTTTTTAAGATACATTTAATATGTACTTTAATTTTATTCACTGTCCCGGCTCTAAGGCTCGCATGGACCAAAATATTTAATTTTATAAACTGACAACCCCTTACCACTGGTGGGGGGAAGCTGACAGTATGTTGAAATTAAATCAACCAATTGAGTAGTTTGTAAAACGACTAACTTTATTCATATATTTACAGAAGTTTATATACAAAATCTTAAATCTATGTTCCTGTTTAATTATAAGTGTTTGTGTGAAGTAACAAAAGAGCAATTAAAAAAGGGACTGATTATAATCATAGTTTTTCGATCAGTTGGTCTTTGTGAATTTTATTACTTTTTTATTACTTCTATGTATTTCTATGTTAGAGATTAAAAATATCCGTTTGAATACAAACGTTAGCTGCATCTAGCATATCATTGATTTATAAATGTTTGTGTGTAGCAAATCGATCTTGTGTTCTATCTATTTTAGGAACTAGGTTCAACGATAGCTACTATTAGTGTAAGCGTGTTTGTATGTATGTAGCTTAGCATGTTCATTGAACACAAGTATTGTTACAAAACAAAAACATATATATGTACAATAAGAGTATATAGAATATAATAAAAGTATAATTAACAGAAATTAAGCAAAGCGTAAATTCATTTATTTATAGTATTATGTGCAGCTAGCAGGAAAGTTGTAGAGGCCGTGCCTTAAAGTTGTGGGTAGAAATCGTTAGGAACCAAACTTTATAGTCGTATATATTGTCGGAATGGACGCGATTCCGAGCAACTTACTTCCGGAGTCCTGGGAGCGATGTGAGATTTGCTGGCGGAATGGACGCGATTCCGCGCAGCATCTCATAGTATATTGGCAAACTTTGTTTCCAGTTGACTGTTTATTAGGTAATTGAAATATTCCAAATTGGTTTCGGAGATATTTTAGGATATTAATTATGGAGCCGGTGGAATGGACGCGATTCCACGCAGCGTAAGTTTAAAGTTAGAGGTGTCTGCCGGCTTTTTGTAGTTGTGTATATCAATCTAACTGGTTGGGTGCAAGACTGTCGTGTAATTAGTCAGCAGTTAGCAAATATGAAAGTATTGCATTTTGTAGTGCGGCAGACGAGCATTCAAAGCTGATGCAGCTATATAAGACGTTGTAGTATGAACACCAAACATTCAGAGGATTGTTTTTTGCAAAGTTTAGACGACAAATGGGTAATTGAAAAGGCACATAGTGCCTGGATGTCCAGCAGGAACAGCAAAACACAGTCGACTAACAAGGTCAGTTGAGTCGACTTCACCAATAATTAGCTTATGGAGGAACATTACACCTAGTAAAATCCTACGATTTTCCAGAGAAGGCAAATTTAAGAGAAGAAGCCTATTTCTATAAGGGGGCATATGGATACTTGGATTCCAATTAAGACCACGCAGAGCAAAAATTAAGAATTGCTTTTGTACTGACTCAATCCGCTGTATATGAACTTGATATAAGGGGCACCAGACACACGAGCAATACTCAAGTATTGGGCGAACTAGCGATGTGTAAAGGAATTTCGTGAGGTACGGATCATCAAATTCTTTAGCCCATCTTTTAACAAAACCAAGGACACCCATGGCTTTGTTAGCTATAGATGAAATATGCATATTAAAACTTAGTTTAGGGTCAAAAAGAACACCTAGATCAGTTACATCAGGTATACGTTCCAATAGAGTGTCATTTAGTAAATAGGATATCAAAACTGGCTTTACTCGATGAAAAGTCATTAGCTTGCATTTCGAGCTATTCAATATTAATAAATTAACTGTACACCAGCAGTGAAATGACTCCAAATCAGCCTGGAAGAGATCTGCACGGGAAGGAACAGTAGGCAAATATGTGAAACAAAGTTTCACATCATCCGCATACATAAGGGTTCGGGAATGAGAAATTACTTGTGGTAGGTCATTTATAAAGAGGGTAAAGAGCAAGGAACCTAAATGACTGCCTTGAGGGACACCGGACGTTACGTCAATGGACGTAGACAAAGTATTTTTAAACAAAACCTGCTGAGTTCTGCCTTTAAGATAGTTAGTAAGCAATATTAACAACTGATTCGGAAAACCCAATAAGTCAAGTTTATGAATTAAAAGCTCATGGTTGACAGAGTCGAATACTTTGCTAAAATCAGTGTAGACTACAATATTTTATTGCATAAATTTTTCCAATTTACGGCTTATTTATTTTAACGCGAGCAGACTTCGCTGTCTCGTCTTACATATACTGGCAACCCTCTTTTTCAGGAGATTTACTATACCACACTTTCCACACGTTACACTGTGGTTAGCAAAAAAAAATTATTTTTTAGTATTTCTTCACTTTAATTCACTTCTAGCTGTTTAGCCGCTAGAAACGCATTTGCACAAATTTAATTCTAGCTGTTTTGCCGCTATAACCCACTTTTTTTAAGATACATTTAATATGTACTTTAATTTTATTCACTGTCCCGGCTCTAAGGCTCGCATGGACCAAAATATTTAATTTTATAAACTGACAACCCCTTACCACTGGTGGGGGGAAGCTGACAGTATGTTGAAATTAAATCAACCAATTGAGTAGTTTGTAAAACGACTAACTTTATTCATATATTTACAGAAGTTTATATACAAAATCTTAAATCTATGTTCCTGTTTAATTATAAGTGTTTGTGTGAAGTAACAAAAGAGCAATTAAAAAAGGGACTGATTATAATCATAGTTTTTCGATCAGTTGGTCTTTGTGAATTTTATTACTTTTTTATTACTTCTATGTATTTCTATGTTAGAGATTAAAAATATCCGTTTGAATACAAACGTTAGCTGCATCTAGCATATCATTGATTTATAAATGTTTGTGTGTAGCAAATCGATCTTGTGTTCTATCTATTTTAGGAACTAGGTTCAACGATAGCTACTATTAGTGTAAGCGTGTTTGTATGTATGTAGCTTAGCATGTTCATTGAACACAAGTATTGTTACAAAACAAAAACATATATATGTACAATAAGAGTATATAGAATATAATAAAAGTATAATTAACAGAAATTAAGCAAAGCGTAAATTCATTTATTTATAGTATTATGTGCAGCTAGCAGGAAAGTTGTAGAGGCCGTGCCTTAAAGTTGTGGGTAGAAATCGTTAGGAACCAAACTTTATAGTCGTATATATTGTCGGAATGGACGCGATTCCGAGCAACTTACTTCCGGAGTCCTGGGAGCGATGTGAGATTTGCTGGCGGAATGGACGCGATTCCGCGCAGCATCTCATAGTATATTGGCAAACTTTGTTTCCAGTTGACTGTTTATTAGGTAATTGAAATATTCCAAATTGGTTTCGGAGATATTTTAGGATATTAATTATGGAGCCGGTGGAATGGACGCGATTCCACGCAGCGTAAGTTTAAAGTTAGAGGTGTCTGCCGGCTTTTTGTAGTTGTGTATATCAATCTAACTGGTTGGGTGCAAGACTGTCGTGTAATTAGTCAGCAGTTAGCAAATATGAAAGTATTGCATTTTGTAGTGCGGCAGACGAGCATTCAAAGCTGATGCAGCTATATAAGACGTTGTAGTATGAACACCAAACATTCAGAGGATTGTTTTTTGCAAAGTTTAGACGACAAATGGGTAATTGAAAAGGCACATAGTGCCTGGATGTCCTAGCAGGAACAGCAAAACACAGTCGACTAACAAGGTCAGTTGAGTCGACTTCACCAATAATTAGCTTATGGAGGAACATTACACCTAGTAAAATCCTACGATTTTCCAGAGAAGGCAAATTTAAGAGAAGAAGCCTATTTCTATAAGGGGGCATATGGATACTTGGATTCCAATTAAGACCACGCAGAGCAAAAATTAAGAATTGCTTTTGTACTGACTCAATCCGCTGTATATGAACTTGATATAAGGGGCACCAGACACACGAGCAATACTCAAGTATTGGGCGAACTAGCGATGTGTAAAGGAATTTCGTGAGGTACGGATCATCAAATTCTTTAGCCCATCTTTTAACAAAACCAAGGACACCCATGGCTTTGTTAGCTATAGATGAAATATGCATATTAAAACTTAGTTTAGGGTCAAAAAGAACACCTAGATCAGTTACATCAGGTATACGTTCCAATAGAGTGTCATTTAGTAAATAGGATATCAAAACTGGCTTTACTCGATGAAAAGTCATTAGCTTGCATTTCGAGCTATTCAATATTAATAAATTAACTGTACACCAGCAGTGAAATGACTCCAAATCAGCCTGGAAGAGATCTGCACGGGAAGGAACAGTAGGCAAATATGTGAAACAAAGTTTCACATCATCCGCATACATAAGGGTTCGGGAATGAGAAATTACTTGTGGTAGGTCATTTATAAAGAGGGTAAAGAGCAAGGAACCTAAATGACTGCCTTGAGGGACACCGGACGTTACGTCAATGGACGTAGACAAAGTATTTTTAAACAAAACCTGCTGAGTTCTGCCTTTAAGATAGTTAGTAAGCAATATTAACAACTGATTCGGAAAACCCAATAAGTCAAGTTTATGAATTAAAAGCTCATGGTTGACAGAGTCGAATACTTTGCTAAAATCAGTGTAGACTACATCTGTTTGGTTACCTTTCAGGAAACCATCCATAACAAACGAGGTGAACTCAAGCAAGTTAGTTGAGGTTGATCGTCGGGGCACAAAACCATGCTGACACGGTGATAATAAAGAACTACACCGATATTGCAGTTGGCGTGTTATTATATGTTCAAAAGTTTTAGGAATAGCTGAGAGCATAGCTATGCCCCTATAGTTCTCAATATTTGACCTACTACCTTTTTTATGTAAGGGTATAATAAAAGATTTCTTCCAAATTGTAGGGAATTCCGCAGATTCAAGAGATAGTTTGAACAGTTTAAAAATCGGGTCAGATAAATGTATGGCACAGAAGTTCAGCACACAGCTGGGAACACCGTCAGGGCCAGGGGAAAATGTAGGTTTCAATGCCAGAAGACTTTGTAGAACAGTGTTTTTATCCAAAGCAGGTATGTGAATGCTATTAGAGCTATCTAATTTATAAGGATAGGGACTTGACAGAAACCTATTAGACGTATAGGTCGACTTAAAGAATTCTGCAAATAGTTCAGAAATATCATGATCTGAGTTAGCACTCTTATCTCCAAGGGAAAAGGAAGAAGGAAATCCGGTAGTTTTCCTTTTTGAATTAACAAAATTGTAGAACCTTTTCGGGTTATTAAAAAATTGAGTTTTACACCGCGCTAGATAACCTTTATAGCACTGTTGATTCAGCAACTGGAGGTTGGAGCGCGCTACTAAATATTTAGAATATTCAGCAGATACACCTGTTCTCTTAAAACGCTTGTATAGCCTGGATTTAATATTGCCAAGTCTCACAAGCTGTTTAGACCACCAAGGCGGCTTAACCGTACCAGCACTAATATAGCGAAACGGGACACAACTGTCGAAAAAAGCGTTAAGGGAAGTATAAAATATTGAGGTTGCAGACTCGATGTCATTACAAGCATAGAGATCTGACCAGTCGTGGGTGGCAAACAACTCATTGAGCTTGACAAAGTTAGTTTTATAGAACCATCGTGTGCGGGACCGTTGTCTTCCATTCGTAGCACCAAGCCTCCCAAGGTGCACAATGTCCAAAGCTATCTCAAGCGTAGGGTGTAGTGTGTCTTCAGGAATAGATAGCGGAGTAATTCGATTAAGAGAAACCCCTACAGAATCGTCAACGAATACCAAATCCAGTAATTTATTTTTACAGTTTTGTACGTTGTTAATTTGTACAAGAGATGTGGCAGAGAGATCAAGGAGGAAATCATGCTGTGTAGTAGGGGTTAAAATGTTTGAGTCATTTGTGCCGACCCAACTAACCAAGGGTAAGTTAAAATCACCAAGAACTAAAAGGCGATCTTTATCTCTCAACTGAGAATATAAAATCCTAATAACGGAGTAATGCTGATTATATACAAGCAGATTCGAATTAGGCGGTATGTACGAGCAGGAGATAAATAGGCTGAATCCAGTCATTGAGAGCTTCACTGCTATGACTTCAATATCGGACACATTGCCCAAGTCGACCAACCCGGATGCAAGACGTGAGTCAACAGCTATAAGGACACCACCTGCCCTGGTATCTCGATCACGCCGATAAACGACGTAATTACACTAATGTTGCTAGTAGGGGCAACGCCAAGTTTGGAACAAACATACGTCCTAATATCTGCGTGAGTCAACGACGCAAGCAGTCTTGAAACGAAAATGGCCCTACGCGGTAGAACTCCAGTGACCATCCTGATAACATCAGTTTGCGGGGCCGGGTTTGGCGAACGACCAGACGTAGACTCAAGATTTGCGGCCGAATTCAATTCACCGGGATTGTTGGAGTCGTTTCTATCACGACGGCGCCCGTTTTTAACGGTACAGTTTGCCACTCACCATTTGCAGTAATAGAGGATTGAGTGATCGGCTGGAGAAAGCACAAGCGAAGGTATAATGGGTGTAACAGCACCATCAGTAGACTTACGGGGAGGAGGGACAGAAAAGAGGGAACCCGAACCACTAGGTAGCGGCGAAAAAGAAAAGAGATCGGTTTCGGTAGAGGAACCTTTGCTGGTAGTGGGTGAAGGACCGGAGCTAACAACAGCAGTTTTAGGGCATTAATTTCCGCTGCCAAGTTATTAATTATTTTCTTATTCTCTTTGGCACTGCCTTTGTTCTTTACCTTGACTTTTTCTTTTGCTTTCTCTTTTACACCAACTTTGCTAGTGTTTGTGGATTCACTTCCATCAGATTTTACAATGATGTTCTTGAGATCGCTGATTTAAGAGGCTAAATCTTTGAATCTAATCTCAAAAGCAGTCATGATTGCCTCGGGACCAAGCTTTTGAGAGTCGACGACCGAGTCTAGCACCCTCGAAACTTTATCCAGACCATTAACACAGTCAGGGCAGAAATAACGAACATTGGTATTTAATTTCAAAAATTTAATATCCATTTCCGCCATTGGGCCTTCACAACAGGATCGATGGTACCATTTTTTGCAAAGACCACTACATGGCACCATTAGAGATTCAGATCTTCCAAAATTTTTATCACACTTTCCACAGTAGTCATCCATGATAAAAATTAATAAACAGCAGGCAATCAAAATATTTAGTGGAAAAGTGTTATTCTGGAATTCTGCACACCAACGATTGCACGGTCGACAAACAGTGAACACAGGCAGAAACGGCGCGGAAAGCAGTAAACACAAGCAGAGTAATTCATAAAAAGGAAAGCACTTTATTATTAAGAATTGCACTACTTGTCACTTATTCTTATGAAGAATTTATAAGTATTGTACAACAAGCAGGCAATCAAAAAAATAAAAAGAGTTATGCTGGAACTCAGCACTGCTAAGACAACTAATTGCACGGTCAGCAAGCTGTGAACATAGACAGAATGAGCACGCAAAGCAGTAAAAAAAGCAAAGTGAATTAGCAAATAGTAACACACAAACAAATATGTATAAGGTCGGAAAATGTCAATATGTGATAATTAATGCACTTTATTATCAAAAATTGCACAACTTTGTAACTATTTATTATGTAGGACCTATGCGTTTTGCACGGCAGACACTATTAATTGTAATATTTAGGATATTGAGGCCAACAAAAAGGCAAAAGAACGAATTTTAAAGAGCTATCAAAAAACAGGTCCGCACTCACCTTCTTCTAACTTTAGAGACAGAGATTATGGGGCATTCATCTTTAGCTTTGCGCTTACGCCCGCCTGCGTTACTAAAACTTTTGGAGCCAGATCCTCAATAACGTGCTATATGTCCAGATTTTCCGCACTTGAAACATTTAATAGCGCCTTCGTTTGTACTAAACGAAATGGTTAGCGGTCGTCTTAAATTTGACGGAAGACAACAGCTAATTTCTATTCATATTGTGACGCATTTCCAATCGTCCTTACACGTTTTTACCGGATTCGACCGCAAATTGTTTAATAAAACTTACGCCAGTAAGTTTATTTAAGTAACCCAACTCTGTTACAGCTCAAGTAGAACTAATTTACAGCTAGGCATACATGCGTATTTATACATCTTGTTCATGTTCTAGAACATTTCACAAAATAATAGTAAGCCATTCATGTTTATACAGACTCAATTTGAAATACTCATTTCGAAATAAAAAATTCTATTTTCTGCTCAAACATAAAAAGTACACTACTTTCCATAGAAAGAAGTCGTATACATTTAATTTTCGTCGCACTGTATCCACAGTCAGCAAACGTTCTTTTCCGTCCACGAACCCTCTTGCACTAACATTACTCCACCTTCTTCTAACTTTCGAGACAGAGATTATGGGGCATTCATCTTTAGCTTTGCGCTTACGCCCGCCTGCGTTACTAAAACTTTTGGAGCCAGATCCTCAATATCGTAATAGCGCCTTCATATTTCGTTTGCTTCCCGTTCAATGCTTCTAGAATTTATTTATTTATTTATTTATTTATTTAGTCTATGATTAACAAACCTTACAGACTGAGAAATGAAAGAAAAAAAAAGAAAAAATTTATAAATTTTACAACATTTTAAGAATAGTACATATACAGAGTTTCTTTAAATACAGTACGATTAGCAAAGATATCTATAGTTATTTCTCTATATAATAAATTAAATTCAGCCAATAGCCTGACAATTGGTTCATTTTGAGCATACCTTGTTTTACAAATATCAACAACAAACAAATCATTATGCCGAAGATTTCTTGATGGCACATTGATTTTTATGCAATGTAATAAATATGGACAATCAATGGTCCCATTCAGAACATCACGAATAAATACCAAACCAGATATTAGTCTCCTACTGGCAAGAGTATGCAAACTGATCAATTTGCACCGAGACAAATACGACGGAATAGGCATATCAAACCTTATGTTAAATAATGCAAATTTCAAAAACTTTCTTTGTACTCTTTCCAATCTATTGGAATGAACTTCATAATACGGATTCCAGATTATAGAAGCATATTCCAATTTAGGCCGTACAAATGTATTAAACAGTAGTTTTTTTGTGTAAGGATCCTTAAATTCAGAGCTGTTTCGCCTAATAAACGCTAGAGCGGAGTATGATTTAGGTATAATATAATTAAGATGATCAGTAAAAGTAAAATTTGAGTCAAAAACTACCCCCAGATCTTTAATTTTGTTGCTAGAGTTAATAATGGAACCAGAAATGTAATATGATGAAGGAAGTGGGATTCGAATTTTATTGTAAG
The DNA here is from genome assembly GCA_964058755.1 of Campiglossa producta. Taxonomy (NCBI): domain Eukaryota; kingdom Metazoa; phylum Arthropoda; class Insecta; order Diptera; family Tephritidae; genus Campiglossa; species Campiglossa producta. Next base: position 803,258 of record CAXKVI010000011.1, read on the forward strand.
TGACGGAGTAGCACTTTTCAATATTAATGGACAGATTATTAGTCCGACACCAATCTTGAAACTTGTTTACCGCATTTTGCAATATTTCGATATCATATGGGCTATTTATCTTTTTAAAAATCTTTAAATCATCGGCATAAAGCAGATGTTCGCACAAAGTGAAACACTCAGTGCAGTCATTAATAAAAATTACAAAGAATAGAGGACCCAGAATACTTCCTTGGGGAACCCCGGATGCTGCTCTATAAGAGAAAGACTTCACACCGTCAACAACGACATAGTTTACTCTGTTTGTCAAATAAGAATTAACCCAGGATAAGAAAGAAGAATGAAAACCAAACAATTGTAGTTTATGGACTAATAGCCTGTGGGAAACTCTATCAAAAGCTTTAGATAAATCCGTATAGATGGAGTCTACCTGCAGACCATCAGTAAAGCATGAAATACAGTAATTTGAAAAAACCGCCAGGTTGGTGACCGTTGACCGACCTGGAATAAAACCATGTTGAGATAATGCTATATATGGTTTAATAGCAAATGAAAGTTTAGAGCTAATGATTTTTTCAAATAACTTAGCAATATTAGTAATTTTTGAAATTGGTCGATAATTAGACACCTCCTTTTTGCTCCCAGATTTGAAAACAGGAGTAACAGATGTGACTTTCCACCCCTCCAGAAAATAACCAGACCTAAGAGACAGGTTGAATAACAGAAGAAGCGGATCCACAATGGAAGAGATGCATTGTTTAAGAAAATAAGCAGATATTTTGTGGTCATCGACTTGCTTGGAAGATTTTAAGTCTCTTAGAGCAACAAGAATGTCCTCTTCCGTTAATACTAACGATCCAAAGTCAAGTGAGGATACAACTTGCCCAACACTAGAAACATTACACGGTATATCATTATCAACAAAATTAGACTTAAAAAATTCAGCAAACAGATTTGCACTTTCATTAGCTGTGCTTGAGCACTTACCGTTATATGACATTGAGGATGGAATAACTGACGAGGACCGTTTTGAGTTTATAAACCTTGGGGTTAGATTTTATATTCATTTCAAAACCTAATAAATAGTTTTTATATAGAAATTTGTTTAGACAGTTAAATTGTGTTAGATAGTTCTCATAGAGTATTTTGTGTTGCAAATTTCCAGAACACTTGTAAAGTCTATAAAATTTATTACGGAGATTTTTAAGCTTTTTTAAATTGCGATTATGCCACGGAAGTTTATAACTCCCTCGAGATAATCGTGGGATATGTTCAAAAGATATGTACTCAATTTTACCCTTGAAGATGTTAAAACATTCTGTGAGACAACGATCAGTGAATAGAGTTGTGCAATCCTCACTTGAAATAAGATTATTAATAAGATCAAAGTTACAACTCGAATAGTTAAACTTAAGCTTTTTATCAGCACGAAAAGTAGAATACTTATAAAACTCCAAGTCCAGGATAAGTGGAATATGGTGTTTGTCCGTAGGAGATAAGGGAACTACAGACTCCTGCAAGTGAAATTTTAAATCCGGGCTAATAAAGATAAGATCAAGAATCCTGCTTAGCTCATTTACAAAGAAGTTAATTTGCATTAGTTGTAGGCTGAATAATCCGTCAATTACACAAATCTCACAAGAACCATTTACATTACTTGGAATGAGCATATCATCATCATTAACTGTTGACCACGCAATTTTATTCAAATTAAATAAAAATAAATACAGAGCTGAGTATTTTCACTCGGAAGATTCAAATTTAAAATGTTATCTATATGCTCAAAATATAAATTATCAGAGCTATTAGGAGGAATATAAGATACACAAATGTATAGCAAGTCATCCTCACTCGAAATTGACACGCATAATTGATCGATACAAGAATCAGAATTTTTTAGCGTAATTTCAGCAGCACGTAAATCCGTCCTAGTGGCGATTAAAACACCACCCCCACGAGTGGTATTAGTCACCACTCCATCTCTGTCTTTCCGAAAGACAGTATATAAGTTACTATTAAAAAATTCCTCACTACAAAAATCAGCGTTAAGCCAAGTCTCAACCAATACGATGACGTCATAATCGCATTGCGAAGTAGCAGCATACACCAAATTTGCTTTTGTTCTCATTCCAGACATATTCTGATAATAGATTTTAAAATTTTCAGTTGAGTGGGCATCATTAATTGGCAAGTTTTGAGCGCAATGTTGAGTTATCACTCGTTCTACAAACCCGGCGTTTTCTGATCTGCCTTTGGAAAAAAACGAAAAGGCCGCACAGTAACATTTGTTGGCCAAAGAGAAGCATTGAACACCTTATTGTAGTCAAGTGCCAAAACCCGTATTTTAAAAGTGACTCTCGAAAGAGAGTTAGTATCAGCATCTCTTTTGGTCAATTTAAAGCAAGCGATTCGTGAGACATCTATACCAGCACGTTGAGAAATATACTCAGCAATTTGCTCTTCAGTAACGGACGACTTAAAAGAAGATACATGGAGCCATTTATAACGCACGAACACTTCCAAATCAGCATTAGTGTTAGTTCCACTAACAATAGGATATTGTTTTTCTTTAATTGCTTTATAACGCGTACCACTTTCGCTCAGCATTTCAGCAGAGGCATTATTAGATGAGAAAATATTATTACTATTAGCAGCACCAGCAACGGCGCCAGCAGCACTTTCGCTCTGCATTTCAGCAGAGGCATTATTAGATGAGAAAAGATTATTACTATTAGCAGCACCAGCAACGGCGCCAGCAGCAACGCCAGCATAAGGTAAGGCGAGGGCCTCATTACTATGAGCATTAGTTGTTGTCACACTTGTGCTCTCACTATTCTTATCATCATTGGTGTTAGATGGAGTATTCGGAGCGACTAAGTTATCATTTTCTTCAGAATTCACAAGATCAATAACAGTCTCTGTCTGAGATGATTGTTTTAGTGTTGTTTTGGGTGCATTAACCTTAGTCGTTGAGCGCGTTGTACGAGTTATTTTGTTGATTTTGTCCATACCATCCGACGAGCACTCACTAGGTATTAGCAAATTAAAGAAATCTTGCAATGCACCAACACTTTTTAGGGCTTTGTGTAATTTTGAGCGCGAAAATGAGGCAACACACTTGTCACATTTGTACATGATGTTTTTATTGTTTATGAGAAGATTAATCTCATTGCCAACAATATTTAAACAAGTTAGGTGTATTTTACAATTGCAAACACCGCAAAGTATATAATCGCCCGATAGGCACTGAATATCACATTTGATACACTTTCCCATTTCAGGAAGCCGACAAATATAGCAAATAAGTAGATTTAAATAAGAAAAACTATGGAGCAAGAAAAAACACGTCTGCTCACTTTGACTATTGCTCCACCCAATCCGGACGTTCTACTTCCACTCGGTGAGCTTTGTACGCTGGTTTGCTCATAAGCGACGCTGTTTCTTGCGTAAGAGCATGTGATACTGTCTCAGCGAATGTCCTTTTGGGGTTTGCATATGTGACTGGCTTCGTCTCTACATCACGTATTCCATTTATGAAACTTTGGATTTTTACCCTGTTGATGTATTGCACGGGTGCGTCTGCGTTTGCCATATGAGCTAAGCTCTCTTGGCGGCCGCCGTGGTGTAGCGGTTAAGTGTTCGGCATTCTACACCAAGTCGTGGCGGTTCGATGCCCGGCAAAAACAAACATCAAAAATTATTTAGAAAAAAGAATTTTTCTAAACGGGGTCGCCCCTCAGCAGTAGTTTGGCAAACTCTCCGGGTGTATTTCTGCCATGAGAAGCTTCTCAGCAAAAAATTCATTTGCTTTGCAAGTGCCGTTCGGAGTCAGCAAAAAACTGTAGGTCCCGCCAACTAGTAGGAAAACTCAAAAGCAACACACCACAAGTTGGAAAGAGAAGCTCGGCTAAAAATCTCGTTAGAGGTTATGATAACCTGTTGGTATATCGCCGCCATTAATTTTTTTTTTTTTATGTGATTCGCTTCGTCTCTACATCACGTATTCCATTTATGAAACTTTAGATTTTTACCCTCTTGAGGTATTCCACGGGTGCGTCTGCGTTTGCCATATGAGCTAAGCTCTCGATATCCGATGCAAACTCCTGCAATGTCTCATTAGCCTTCGGGAAGTGACTCTGCAGCTCTTTTTGATGTATTTGCCTCCAGTGCTTCATAGTTGTTCCTTCGATCCCATCAATGCTTCATAGTTGTTCCTTTCACCTTCTGGAATAGTCTGCAAAATTTCAGCAGCGGGACCTTTTAATGTCACGAACAATGCAGCAACTTTGTGTTCAGCGCCCCAATTATTCACAGCTGCCTTCTTCTCAAACTGTAGCTTAAATATCTGGAATGGCACAGAACCATCGAAGGATGGGGTTTTCACCTTGACAGAGGCCGATGCAGCATTTGGATGATTTATCTGCAACTCCTGGATACGATTGCTTAACAGCTGAGTTAACATAAAAGCCTTGTGTTCTTCCAGTTGTGTTGAGATCTGTGATACCTGTGCCGAAATTTGCAACGACATTCGAGTCCCCTGCTCTTCCAGCTGAGATGTAATGCGTGCCTCTTGTTTTTCCAACTGTGATGACGTTCGTGTCTCCTGTTCTTCGAACTGAGATACCATATATTCGTTTTGCTCCTCCAGCTGGGTTGCCATGTCTGTCCTCTGTTCGTCCATTTTGATTGATAAATGCTTCAATACAGTCAAAATCATGTGTGTGTCCACAATTTCCACGGGTTGAGAGCTTCGTCCTTCGGCGCACTTGTATGCGAATCTTTCTCCATCCTCTCTACTACTTTTTTTTGGTAGCTCTTCCACATCAGGACCAAAATCATCTTCGTCGACTTAGATTCCCTCTCTTTCCATAGCCTTGCTCAATCGTGCCCGCATCTCAGGTTATTGCCGACCTGAGTACAGTCTCGTAGTGCCAATTCTCGCTTAGTCGCTGGCTCTTCAGTTCAGTTAGTTTTGGCATGTCCTTGATCCACTCGAATTTATTTAACAATGATGTATATTGGAACGATTTTTCGTCATCCCTTGTCAATTTTGGTTTTGTAACAAACCGGTTTCGGCGATCCGCCATCTTCAGTGTTTGATTTCGTTCTGATTTATGTCTATCTCTTGTCACGTATTTGTAGTCTGGATGCTGTATCAGGAAATGTTAGTATGTTTGTATATCCGAATGGGTACCTGTATAAAGGGTTTTCTTTTACGTTAGTCAATTGGTGTGTTTAAAGGTTGTTTTCGACGCTCTTCAGTCAGGTAAAAGTCGGTGATTTTCGTCCTTTGGTTGGCTCTATGTGTTCGCTCGTTTATTTTTACCTGTTTGATCGTTGCCAGCAGTGGACTTCTGTTATTATTATTATTATTATTATTATTATTATTATTATTATTATTATTATTATAAGGCCTTATTACACCGCGACCATTAGTACGATCTATTGTGTGACCTATCAGCTTATTGCTGTATGCGGATGCCCTTTTTAAATTTGAGCGAACAGATTGAGAGTGACCCCACGTAGGTAGCAGACTCTCTTTCTTGCTAACGCAATGCATTCGCAGAGTATGTGAACCGGCGTTTCATCGTCCAGTTCGCAGAACCGACAAATTGTTGTATTTGACAGATTCAGCTTACTCAGGTGATAACGCAGACCGCAATGTCCCGTAAAATACCCAGTGAGGGTTCTTAGATCCACCCTCCTTTGATTAATGAGCCTGGCTGATGCTCTTTGTGAGGGTTCTTTAAAGAGTTTGGCCTGCCTCTGCCCTAGGCTGCTAAGCCAATGCTGCCTAAACTGTTTATTTTCCCAGTTCCTTTACGTGGGTATACGTGAGTCCACAAAAGGGTTCCGGACCATAAAATGCTGTTATAGCACCATGTTTTGCCAGATGATCTGCTTTTTCGTTGCCGTCATGTCCTTCGTGCCCTGGGACCCAACCTAACAAAACTTTGTTTTTGGCTCCCAGATCATTAAGGACTGCGACGCACTCATCGCCAAGCTTCGAGGTTATAGTGTAAGACTACAAGGCACGTAGGGCGGCCTGAGTGTCCGACATAATGTAGTTTCGCCTAGAGGATAGTCTTCTTCGGAGGCATTCTCTGCCACATAATTCTATTGGGGGATTTCCGCTTGAAAGATAGTGGGGTAGTTACCCATCGGTACCGATTTTGTGTAATTTGGTCCATAGATACCAGCTCCCGTTTTACCATCTTCCAGCTTCGATCCATCCGTATACCAAATCTCTGAGTCGGATTCAGCATAAGGATTCCCTGTGTCCCAGAGCACTCGATCTACGATCGAAACTTCAAAGTTTCGCATGATCCTGAGCGTAGGAGTTATTGCATCACTTACTTGCAATATAGGACTATTTATGTAATTCTTGACAATCTTCATATGTCCTGTCATATTTCCGATTTTTAGATCGGAAATGTTTTCTCTATCAGAATAGGAAAAGGGGGTATTCCCACAAGGGCACTTAAAGCATCAGCAGGACACGTTCTCATTGCACCTGTTATACCGACACAGACTAGCTGATGCAGCTTACTTAACTTGGTTGCCGCTGTTCTTTGAGAAGTCTTAGGCCACCGTGAACTTGTGTTAGCCATGGCATTTTGAAATCTGGGAGATTTTTTGGTTTTTAACAAAAAAAGATAAAAATGCACTTCATTACAGTTTTAAAGTGAAAAAGGGTCAAGAGGGTCACGAATTTTCAAAAAAAGGGTCAAATATGGTACTTTTTTGAAAAATCTGGGTCTGGGGTCCTCGCTCTAAAAAAGGGTCAAATTGACCCTTTAGGGTCGCCAACGGCAACACTGTTTAGGGCCGCTGTGTGGTAAGGCGAGCAATGCAACGCTTATCAGTATTTTGGTGATCATGTTTCACACTTTGAAAATACTGTAAGCATCAATGCATTGTCGCCTATTTAATTCCTGCGATTCTCGTAACGTGATTTAAGTTCTCCCAAAGCTAATTCGAAATATTCTTTTATGGTTAGAGCTTCTTTGTCTCCGGTTTTTGTTCTCAGGTCGAAAAGTTTCTGTGCCTGCGATAATCTAGGGTGATTAAACATATCCCTGAATGACGTCCAGTCTTTACATCCACCGTAGAAGACCTCCGTGTCGCATGTGGGGATTTTAAGATAGGGCGTCTACACGGTTGTTGAGATCCTCGAGACATATTTGGAGATTGGTCTCGGAGTGGTCCGCTTCCGTCACGTGCCATCATTTTTTTTCTCAAAAGCCTTCGGTCGCAGTGCTATCCTCAATTAAAATCTATCTATCTAAGTGTGTTTTGCCCACCGTAATTTTATTTGCAATTTTATCTGCTCAGGTCCACTGTTCTATTTTGTGTAGGGGATTTGCCTAACACAAATGTTGACGACCGGCTTTGAGAGTCGGAAATCACTTCCCTGAAGGAAAGACTGGTCCAATCGCCCAAAAAGTACCATCCTAGGTATAAAAGCTTTGTATCTATACCAAGGGTGGTCCAAAAAATGTATGGAATGTAAATCAAAGTAGGTGAATTGTACGAAAAGTAATCCGAGTGTGATGCAACCCAGGTTAATTGTCCTAAAAGTTGCCCGAATGTAATGCACAAAATGTGAGTTTTTTCTCGTTTCCTTTTGTTTGAGCGTTTCATTTAAAAGAGATGCTCGCTGTGATTTTTTCAACCCTTTTGTATATTGAATGGTATCTACATGAAACTTGGGTTCTATCTGCTGTTCTTTGTCGCTACCTCTAAACATAATTCTACATTTTAGTCCCTATAAAGGTTTTAGTCAAAATCATCAGGAAAACTAAATCCCGAAAATCCTATGTATGTTTTACTGAAGCAAAGGATGAATGCTTTCACCCCAACAAGTAAAAAATTTCAAGGCGAGGTAAAAGAGCCAACCTTATTTTAAAATTGTTCCATCATTTTTGGATTTAAAGCTAACATAAAAATAAACATACATAGCTAGAATATTTATATTCGGTCTTATTGTTTTACACATTGCTGTAGTATTAAAATTTGAAACAGGTTGCTGGCGTATTTGTCAGTGCAGCTGATACTTTTTCGAAACAAAGTTTTGTTCAAGTTTTGTATCAGGCGCACAAAATTTACATGAAATAATAATAGGTTGCTACAAAAACAAAAATTCAATTGAAATAAAAATTTCTGCCTCAAACTGGTGTGTACAGAAGGGGGCGTAAGTGGGTCTACTGCCCCTATCCACTCAACTTACTATTACATTGCATCGGTATTTTTGTTGTACTATTATTTTTAGTGTTAAAAATAAAGATTTTCCAACAGTCATATAACACATAAAAATACTTTGGAAACTTTCGTTGAGAAACGTAGTGAACTTCGGCTGTGGTCATGAAATTCGCGAAGTGTGTATCGGTCATAAAATATTCTCAGAAAAAAAATGTAACTGCCCAGCAGGTTGCGCTCGCAATTACCACCTTTTATCTCTTACGATAACACATTTTAGTCTTGGGGTTTGGCGGCTGTTGCAGCAACCACATGATGGGTAAGTTTTGGAACAGTATTCCGATGTAGGGTAATCTTCAACTCTTTCTTCGACGTAAACCATATGTTCGCTATAATAATGTTTTTATAAATTTTTAAGAGAAAACCATAAACTTTTTAAATGGTTTAAAAAATGAGTACCAGCTTTTTTTCAATCCTACAATCCTCAACGGGAATTTTTTATAAACAAATTTTAACTTTTTTTTATTTGGGACGCTACGGAAATAATTTTTTCATTTTTGAGAAAAGGCTACTAGATATTTTTTCAATCCTACAATGTTTGGTGACGAAATTAATCACATACATTTACACATCGCAATTTTTTTTTTTTTTTTAATCCAAAATTATATGTGACGCTACTGGAATAATTTTTTAAATTTTTGGGAAATGGCAACTAGATTTTTTTTTGTTTTCAATTATAAAATCAAACGAAATAGATCTCATACATACATATACACACCACGAACTAATTATAAGACCAATAATTTTTCGTGTACAATAAATTGAACTTCAAGTTGTTTGTTGAAATGGATGATTCTGATTGTGCTAAATATTTTGATGTTCTTTGTAAAACGAAAACCTTTTAGTTTGTTCGCCATGAACCAAAAGTGAATAATAACTAACTAGTTTGGTTCGTGTTACAAAAGGTAAACAGACATGTAGTACATATTTTAGTATGACCCGGAAACTACACTGATGTGTATGAGTCGTTTTTTAATTTTTTTTGCCCCAGCAACTGGAGTACCATACTACAATACCGTGCTAGAAGCCATTGAAATTAAGTGGCGCTTGAGAAAAGAAAAGAAATGAAAATGAATTGCAAAGTTTCCTATCAAGAAAAGGAGAGAATGTGTGAATATAATGTACATGTTTACTCCATTTCGATATATTAAGTTAACCGGTTAATTTGATTAAAAGCTCATGACTTTGTGAGCTTTCATTCAAATATGATTCTAATTTTAACTATTAAAATGATTTTGTTATATATAAACTTGTCTTGTCTTATATATAATTATTTTTTGGAGTGTATATAGTGTATGTCTTCCTTTACACAATTAAACCAAGTAAGTTGCTCTCCCGTGACAAATGCAAAACCAAGAAAGTAGTTGGGAAAATAACTGAGATTTACCTGGTTTTGCATTTGTCACGGAAGAACTACTTACTTGATTTTGTTGTATCACGGGAGATATCTATTAATAAACCCTGTAAGGAATTCAGTTAATTTCAAGTCAACTATTAGGTCTTCTTCCGTTTCACCGCTGCGCCATTTTAATAAAAACATTTTGTATGTAGCTGTACAGCCTTCTAAACAAGGTCTGAAACGATATTTGAAACCAGAACAATGTTACCATCTTGAAAATTTTTAATTAAATCAATGCTAACATGAAAAGACATAATTAATTTAATAGACAAATATTTTTTATTCGAGTCAAGATTTTAAAGAAAATTATTAATTTGAACAATGAGTTGATTAGAAAGTTTAAACATGAAAATTCTATCTGTTACGCCAAGCAATAGCAGTCAAACCTCTGATAGGGCGAAAATAAGCTGTAAACAGCATCGTGCTTTCCAATCAAAAATCTACTATGACAACAATTTATATCGCTTTTGTTCAAAAATTTTACCATTTACAAGGTATTTTATCTTTTAATTAGTGCCTCGTGTACATATGTATATCCTTCTTCAAAAATTATTTACACTCTTTTGCCATCATTGGATATCTCTCATTATAAATGTATTTTTTTAACTATTTTAATTTATCAATATATACGTTAAAAACGATACTAGCCTGTTTTAAATTGCTTTCGAAATTATTACACACTGATGAGATATTTTAGGTACAGCCAGGATAGAAGTTTTACACACGCATATATAATTAGATGACTAAAAGTTAGCTTTTATTGTAGTCGACCACAGTATTCCCTACAGGGAACATTGTTGAACTGAAATGTAAAAAAAATATGTATGTTGTCAAAAATGTAAAACATAATTCCAGCAGCGTCCGTAGAAAGAAGGGAGATTTTCTTTAAAATTTTTAATTGAAACTAACGTATGGTTTTCGCCGAAGGGCGAGTACAGATTTAACCTATATCTGTAGCTTGAACCAAAAATCACCCATGTTTTCGCTGTTGTAGCCACCGAAACTCTTCATGAAAGTTTTGGTTGCCTTAAGAAGGCCCTATGCTCCAATAGAAGTTAAGAAAAATGATAACGATGATGACGATACATTTTGTTGTCGATTCCGGGGTCCACCTACTGGCCAGTTTTCTGTTTTCTGCGAAGATTTTCATAACAAAACAAAATACACTTCCCGGACACTGTGACCACAGGCGAGACTTTAAACATATTTTACTATTGAAAAACTGTGTTATAGATCATGATTCAATTATTACCAGGTTAGCTCTTCCCTGACATATTGCTCCCGAAAAATTTTCATTCACATTCTGGTAGCGAAATCATGTAAAAAAAGTAGTTAGAAAAGTAGTTTAAAATAGTAGTAGTTAGAAAAATAGTAGAGGTTGGCTTTTGGAAAATTTATGAATTTATCATTAAAAACTGACTTTAAAGCTTTTCCTTCTGTGATTCCAGTATGTTATTTTCATTCTTAATCATCAGCCAAGTGTTAATGAAAGTGTTGATAAATTTATTGGAACAGGTTAAAGTTGGTTAGTAAAGTGGTAATACAATCCTTTTGGCAGACTTTTTCCGATAGTCTTTATGAACTGAAAGCTTCCAAAGAACTTTTGGTAAAAATTTAGGTTAAGACTGATTTACATGAGTCGATGTCCTATTCGATTTGGCGTTCGATTATATTCAACCATCAAATGCAAGTTGTCGATCGGTCGAATTACTATTAACTCATTGGAACGACCAGGTAATCAACACTTATTTTGAAGCTAGAATACTAGAAAACGGCTAGTCGGAGAAAATTTTAGGCTATGCAGCTTTTGTAGGGAGTCCGAGTTCTTGCTCTTATTATGAGGTAAAGTCTGTGAAATCTAAACTTGCGATTGCATACCTCTTGAATTTAATATTAAGATCTATAATTTTTACTGTAATATTTTTTCACCTTTCTGAAAAATAAAATCAATATCAATATATAAAAAATATTTTTGATTCTAAAGAAGATAAGGAGATTATCGAAACTAAATTTTTTTTTGAATGATTTACATGAGTCGATGTCCTATTCGATTTGACGTTCGATTGTATTCAACCTTAAAATGCAAGTTGTCGATCGGTCGAATTATTACTATTAACACGGTGGATCGACAAAAAATCGACCAGAAAATCGACACTTATTTTGAGGCTAGAATACTAGAAAACGGCTAGTTGGAGAAAATTTTAGGCTATGCAGCTGTGAAAACTAAACTAACGATGATAGACCTCCAGAATTTCATATTAAATAAGACCTCTAATTTTTAAAGTAATATTTTTTCACCTTTCTGAAAAATAAAATCAATATAATTTTTGAAAAAATTATTTCCTTGACGAAAGAAAAAAACATTCCTACTTTTTTTATGCCATACGAAACCCGTGCACATTTTTATATTGGGAGTGTCAATAATAAACGTCAAGGAAAGAGCAAACCTTCCTATAATTGAATCATGGTTATAGATGCCACTTTTCAAATGCAATGTATTAGTAAGTTGAGTGGAGGAGAGGCATTTGCACCCCTTCGGCCACCAATTTGTACACACCAGTTTGCAGCAGAAATTTTATTTTCAACTAGCAGACCCGGCAGACTTTGACCTGCTAAAAATTAGTCTGCCTACATTCCTATCCCCAGATCCCTATTCCTATCCCCATTTCTATCCCTATCCCTATCCCTATCCCTATCCCTATCCCTATCCCTATCCCTATCCCTATCCCTATCCCTATCCCTATCCCTATCCCTATCCCTATCCCTATCCCTATCCCTATCCCTATCCCTATCCCTATCCCTATCCCTATCCCTATCCCTATCCCTATCCCTACCCCTAGCCCTAATGGTCAAAATCGTATCCCTATTCCTATCCCTATCAATATCCCTAATGGTCAATATCTTGAAAACGGGTTGACAGATGAACCTAAAAACCACTCCTTGTGAAAACCCCCATCAACACTTTAAAGTTGATAGCTATATTATATGAACATGTGTCCACATGTGTGAACTTGGTCCACCTAATCGTTCATATTTTGGGAACAGATGAACCAGTAAAACCGTTGCTTGTGAAAACTCCCATCAACACCTTTAATTTGATAGATATATTATATGAACATGGGTCAACCTTGGTCCACCTAATGGCACATATCTTGGAAACAGACGAACCTGGAAACCGCTCCTTCTGATCAACACCACTCATTTGTTACCCATATCGTATAACAACATTCTGGGTCACCCCTGGTCAATATTTTAGAATTCAACAAAATTGTTTAACTTTCTAAGGTTGAAAAGAGGAGTTCATTAAGACATGTCCGTCCGTCTGTCCGTCCGTCCGCCGTCCGTCCGTCTGTGTACACGATAACTTGAGTAAAAATTGAGATATTTGCATGAAATTTTGTATACAGGTTACCTTTTGGCCAAGGTAGGTTGCTATTGAAAATGGGCGAAATCGGATGATTACCACGCCCCCTTTTTCGATATCGAAAATTTCGAAAATCACAAATTGACATATCTCGTTAGCCGAAATGGCTAAAATGATATAATTTTATAGGTGAATCCCACTGGTAATTCTCTTATGATTTTTCATTAATTTTTTTATAGGGGCGTGGCACCGCCCACTTTCAAGGGAGGCATTTTTGAAAATTTGACTGGTCGTAACTTTTAAACTGATTACGATAGAATGATGGAATTTGGCAAAAAGCATACTAGTATCGTTGGGAGTATACCTGATGAAAATGGATAAAATCGCCATCCAACCATGCCCACTTTCGATATCGAAAATTTCGGTAGCTGAAATGGCTAAAATGATATAATTTTATAAGTGAATCCCCCTGGTAATTCTCTTATGATTTTTCCATGAATTTTTTATATGAGGCGTGGCACCGCCCACTTTTAAGGGAAGCATTTTTGAAAATTTGACTGGTCGTAACTTTTAATGTGATTACGATAGAACGATGGAATTTGGCTAAAAGCATACTAGTATCGTTGGGAGTATACCTGATGAAAATGGATAAAATCGCCCTGCAACCATGCCCACTTTCGATATCGAAAATTTCTAAAATCACCTAAATTGACAAAATTCGCTAACGGAAATGGGTAAAATTATATAATTTTGTAGGTGAATCCCCATGGTCATTATATAATGATTTTTTGATAAATTATCTAAAGTGGGGTTGGCCCCGTCCACTTTTAAGGGAGGCATTTTTATACCCAGCGTACTAGTACAGGGGTATTATAATTTTGTCCACATAACGGTACTACGTACCGCCCCAAAATATTCAAGATCCATGTATGAAAGTTCTTAGGTTGAAAAGAGGAGTCTATTCAGGCATGTCCGTCCGTCTGTCTTGTACCCGATAACTTGAGTAAAAATTAAGATATTTGCGAGTTCTTGCTCTTATTATGAGGTAAAGTCTGTGAAATCTAAACTAGCGATTGCATACCTCTAGAATTTAATATTAAGATCTGTAATTTTTACTGTAATATTTTTTCACCTTTCTGAATAATAAAATCAATATCAATATATAAAAAATATTTTTGATTCTAAAGAAGATAAGGAGATTATCGAAACTAAATTTTTATTTTTGACTGATTTACATGAGTCGATGTCCTATCCGATTTGACGTTCGATTGTATTCAATCTTAAAATGCAAGTTGTCGATCGGTCGAATTATTACTATTAACACGGTGGATCGACAAAAAATCGACCAGAAAATCGACACTTATTTTGAGGCTAGAATACTAGTTGGAGAAAATTTTAGGTTATGCAGCTGTGAAAACTAAACTAGCGATGATGGACCTCCAGAATTTCATATTAAATAAGATCTCTAATTTTTAAAGTAATATTTTTTCACCTTTCTGAAAAATAAAATCAATATAATTTTTAAAAAAATTATTTCCTTGACGAAAGAAAAAAACATTCCTACTTTTTTATCGCATACGAAACCCGTGCACATTTTCATATTGGGAGTGTCAATAATAAACGTCAAGGAAAGAGCAAACCTTCTTATAATTGAATCCTGGTTATAGATGCCACTTTTCAAATGCAATGTATTAGTAAGTTGAGTGGAGGAGAGGCATTTGCACCCCTTCGGCCACCAATTTGTACACACCAGTTTGCAGCAGAAATTTTATTTTCAACCAGCAGACCCGGCAGACTTTGTCGTGCTAAAAATTAGTCTGCCTGCATTCCTATCCCCAGATCCCTATTCCTATCCCTATCCCTATCCCTATCCCTATCCCTATCCCTATCCCTATCCCTATCCCTATCCCTATCCCTATCCCTATCCCTATCCCTATCCCTATCCCTATCCCTATCCCTATCCCTATCCCTATCCCTATCCCTATCCCTATCCCTATCCCTACCCCTATCCCTATCCCTATCCCTATCCCTATCCCTATCCCTATCCCTATCCCTATCCCTATCCCTATCCCTATCCCTATCCCTATCCCTATCCCTATCCCTATCCCTATCCCTATCCCTATCCCTATCCCTATCCCTATCCCTATCCCTATCCCTATCCCTATCCCTATCC
Organism: Campiglossa producta; assembly: GCA_964058755.1. Classification (NCBI taxonomy): domain Eukaryota; kingdom Metazoa; phylum Arthropoda; class Insecta; order Diptera; family Tephritidae; genus Campiglossa; species Campiglossa producta. Next base: position 818,441 of record CAXKVI010000011.1, read on the forward strand.
CTATCCCTATCCCTATCCCTATCCCTATCCCTATCCCTATCCCTATCCCTATCCCTATCCCTATCCCTATCCCTATCCCTATCCCTATCCCTATCCCTATCCGTGCACATTTTCATATTGGGAGTGTCAATAATAAACGTCAAGGAAAGAGCAAACCTTCTTATAATTGAATCCTGGTTATAGATGCCACTTTTCAAATGCAATGTATTAGTCAGTTGAGTGGAGGAGAGGCATATACACCCATTCGGCCACCAATTTGTACACACCAGTTTGCAGCAGAAATTTTTTTTTCAACTAGCAGACCCGGCAGACTTTGTCGTGCTAAAAATTAGTCTGCCTGCATTCCTATCCCCAGATCCCTATTCCTATCCCTATCCCTATCCCTATACCTGTCCCTGTCCCTATCCCTATCCCTATCCCTATCCCTATCCCTATCCCTATCCCTATCCCTATCCCTATCCCTATCCCTATCCCTATCCCTATCCCTATCCCTATCCCTATCCCTATCCCTATCCCTATCCCTATCCCTATCCCTATCCCTATCCCTATCCCTATCCCTATCCCTATCCCTATCCCTATCCCTATCCCTATCCCTATCCCTATCCCCATCCCTATCCCTATCCCTATCCCTATCCCTATCCCTATCCCTATCCCTATCCCTATCCCTATCCCTATCCCTACCCCTAGCCCTAATGGTCAAAATCGTATCCCTATTCCTATCCCTATCAATATCCCTAATGAAAAAAAAGATGAAAAAGGAAAAACTTCTTATTTTAATAAGATGATCTTAGGGTTCCTAACAAGAAGATTTGACTTATTAATGTTTTCGAAGGGAAATCTTCCTTAAATTGCCTTCCACACTTGCCATATTGCCTCCACCGCGAATCGAACTAACCACATATTGAATGCTGAACACAGGTGCTTACCATCGAGCCATCGGGTACTTCTGCTTCTCAGCTTATAATTGTTCTACATGATGTCTGCTGATGATGATGCAAGATTTCCCTTTGAAAATATTAATAAGTCAAATCTTCTTGTTAGGAACCCTAAGATCATCTTATTAACACATACAATTATGCGGAAATCAGTTAATAAGTCATATCTTCTTGTTAGGAACCCTAAGATCATCTTATTAAAAAGAACCCTAAGAAATCATTTCGTTTTCTGCAAGATTTCCCTTTGAAAACATTAATAAATCAAATCTTCTTGTTAGGAACCCTAAGATCATCTTATTAACACATACAATTATGCGGAAATCAGTTAATAAGTCATATCTTCTTGTTAGGAACCCTAAGATCATCTTATTAAAAAGAACCCTAAGAAATCATTTCGTTTTCTGCAAGATTTCCCTTTGAAAACATTAATAAGTCAAATCTTCTTGTTAGGAACCCTAAGATCATCTTATTAACACATACAATTATGCCCGGAATTTTTTTTTTTCAATTTCCAGCAATTCTTGTGTTCCCTCAAGGGGTTAATAGGCATTTCTACTATGCAACTAATTAATTCACTTGCGTTCAAAGCAGTTTTTGTCATTTTTGTAGCAACATTATTTGTTTTCGAAGTAAAAAATACAGTTTTCGATATTTGAAGAGATGTACTCGTATGGGTACAATGGGCATCAATGGGTTAAAAAGAACCCTAAGAAATCATGTCGTTTTCTGCAAGATTTCCCTTTGAAAACATTAATAAGTCAAATCTTCTTGTTAGGAACCCTAAGATCATCTTATTAACACATACAATTATGCGGAAATCAGTTAATAAGTCATATCTTCTTGTTAGGAACCCTAAGATCATCTTATTAAAAAGAACCCTAAGAAATCATTTCGTTTTCTGCAAGATTTCCCTTCGAAAACATTAATAAGTCAAATCTTCTTGTTAGGAACCCTAAGATCATCTTATTAAAATAAGAAGTTTTTCCTTTTTCATCTTTTTTTTCATATTTTTAAGGAAATCTTGAAAAGTCCTGTGTTGAGATTCATTTCGTACCAGATAGTGAGTCCAGAGTATCGTTAATTCTGGGTAATGGATAACTGTCCTTTTTCGTTACGTCGTTCAGCTTCCGATAATCCACGCAGAACCGCATTTTTCCATCCTTTTTCTTTACTAGCACTACCGGTGAGCTCCATGGACTAGCTGATGGTTCGGTCACACCGCTCTCACTCATTTCCTGTATAATTTCTCTTACCACTTGGCGTTTGGCCAAGGGAACACTTCGAGGAGCTTGGCGGATTGCCCTCGCATCACCGGTATCAATTTGATGCTTCACTACATTGGCTCGACCTGGTCTAGAACCATCCTTGTCAAATAAACTAGAGTACTTTATTATAAGCTGTTTTGCCTTATTCTGGTGGTCTTCTTCGAGCTCTTGCGTCCACGCCGTGATATCATCTGAAAGATTAATTCTGCTGGTAGGAACATTTTTCTGGAGCTGTTCACAATTTATAACCACCTCCACCTCCAGACATTGTCCCAATATAGCTCCTTTGGAAAGCTTAATCGGCGATCTGAACTCATTTAGTACTTTTACCGGTAAACGCCCATCTTGTTTTATCATAGCCAGTGTTTTTCCTACTAGTATATCCGTCTTTGATTTGTTTGCTGCCTCTACCACCCACAATTTATTTGCCCCGTAATCTCCATCAATCCTTGCCCAAACGATCGCCTCCGACTTCGGTGGAATTTGTTGGCTTTCTTCCACGAGGACCCGCTTACATGTTGATCTTGATGCCTTGGTTACTTAAGAAATCCACACCAGCTATGATCTCATCAACAATATCTGCCACTATAAAATTGTGCAGTACGGTGACATTCCCAATTGCGATTTCACATGTTACTTCTCCTTGGACTTGGGTGTCCTCACCAGTCGCCGTACGCAACTTTGCTCCATGTAATGGCCTCACTTCTTTGTTGACTAAATCAGATCGAATGATGGAATGAGATGCGCCCGTATCAATAGTCAGTAAACGCTGCAATGTGACCAGATTTTCCGCACTTGAAGCATTTAATGGCAGCTTCATTTTTCTGTTGCTTTCCGTTCAATGCCTCTAGGATTGCGGCCACTCATTCTGGTCTTTCTACTTTCACACGATGAGCTTTGTACGCTGGCTTGCACAAAAGAGATGCTGTTTCTTTAGTTAGAGCATGTGATACCGTCTCCGCAAATTGTTTCTTTGGATTTGCATAGGTCGCCCGCTTCGTCTCCACATCATGTATGCCATTTATGAAACTTTGTATCTTTACCCTTTCCGAGTACTCTACTGGTGCATCCGATTTTGTAGCTCTATCTGGTAAATCTGGTTCCGGTGCACGCTACCATAACGTCATTCAAGGGCTCCTATCAACGCTTCATAGTCGTTCCTTTCAGCGTCCGGAATAGTTTGCAAGATTTCGGCTGCAGGTCCTTTCATTACTACAAATAAAGCAGCGACTTTGTCTCCAGCGCCCCAGTTGTTCACAGCTGCTGTCTTCTCAAATTGTAGCTTAAATACCTGGAAAGGAACAGAACCATCAAAGGATGGATTTTTTACCTTGGGAGTGCTTGCTGAAACACTTGGACAATTCAGCTGCAACTCGACTTCTTAACGCATCCACCTCGGCTTCGACTTTCTCCTCAAGCTGTATTATTTTCCTGTCCTGCATATTCAGCTGTGCTGACATACGTACCTCCTGTGCCTCCAGCTGAGATGACATATAAGCCTTGTGTTCTTCCAATTGGGAGGAGATCTGTGATGTACCTGTGCCGAAATTTGCGAAATCTGAGTCAAGGCAGCCAATAAAGAGTTTGCCACTGAATCCGGAGAGTCCTTTTGCTCTTCTATTTTCGCCGCTCCCTCTTCCGAAACATGATCGTCAACGTTGATTCCCTCTGCTTCCATAGCCTCTCGCAACCGTGATTGTAGCTCTGCTTTATTGCCCGTCGTTGCCAATCCACGTCGTTCCAACTCATTTTTGAGCAGCTGGATCTTCACCTTTTCAACTCTACCATGTCCTTGTTATCCTTGCAATGTCCTTGTTTCCTTTAAAATGTCCTTGTTATCCTTGCAATGTCCTTGTTGCCTTTACAATGTCCTAGTTATCCTGTATTTATTTAACAATACCGCTTCTGACACCAATTGTGACGAATTCGATGATTCCTCGATTATTTTCCCTGAGTTCGATCACTGTATGTTAAATAAAACACTCAGATTCTGCTTAATAAGTGGTACGCTTTATTCCTACTAAAAACCGTAGTACAATATCGCGGGTTAATTCACTGTTCAGTAGTTCACTGTACAACACTTCAAAATAAACTGATTGATGTGCGTTGTCTTTGCGCGGTTTATATACCCCAGCAGACTGCAGCTTCATAACCTAGAAATGTCTACACATTTCTGGGTTATTCGTGCAACAGTGTTGTCGAAACGTTTATCTATCGTCATCTCTCTTTTTGTCACATTCGCAAATATGCGAGCTGCCTCTCCCTCTCTCGCTATCGCGTCATGTATCTAAACAGCTGTAGTTGCCGTAGTGACGCTAGTGGTGGAAATACGATAGAGTTGGGAGATGAGCGATTCTTGAGAACATTCGCCACAATATGCAGTAATTATTTAGAGACCCTACGATCAACAATCGATAAATAGGATCGAACGGGTTCAAAAGATATTTCTAAAGCATGCATTGCGTCCTTTACGGTTCGATCCAATGCCACCGCACAGCGGTTCGATTAGAACAAGCTAGCGGGACAAAATTATTTTTTGACATTTTTGGTTTCATATGTAGTCACTTATTGCAATTATGCAATTTATTTTGGGCAGGTATTTTTTTGTTCTTTTTGGGGGGTCAAAGGCCCCGAAAATCACTTTTTTGCAATTATCTCGCTAAAGCTAGTTATTTAACTCATAGAATATTACTAGTTCCCGGAAAAAATAAACTAAATCGGTTTATAAAAACGCTCACAATTTGTTAAAAGATGATGTCAACTTTAATTTTTATAACGGCATTTACTCGGTGTACAGCCTCCGATTTTTATATAAAAAAACATACCCTATAAATAGACGACGCATAGTGTAGAACAAGCAAGCTGGACAAAAACGTCATTTTTATTTTTGCAATTTTCAAATGTTAAATGTAAGTAACACAAATAACGGTCTTGTTATTCACAATTTTCATAAAAGCAAGCAGGACAAACCCGAATTATTATTATAATTATTCCCTTTAAGAAAGCACTTTACAAAATTGTTGTGATGGATTATAAGCTCGAAGGTAAGTTAAACTTTTTTAACACGCACGACTTTTTAACTCTGAGTTAATTTGAAAACATGTCTAAAACGTATGTGTTACCAGTTATTTAACGCTAACTCTCAGTGCAAAATTAAATTTTTTCAGATTTAATTATAACTATAACACAAGTGGAATTTTTTGAAGTCTGGTTGCAGCACTCCAAAGAATCCAAGAAGGATGAAGCAAAAATTTGTCTAGTCGAAGTGATAGGAAGTTCCTTGAAGGACTTAGGTAAGCAGATTTCAAAATATTCGGCGAAGTTTAGCGAAAAATGGGACAGCTGTGGAAGAAATCAAGAGCGCTTTCCACATATTAACTCCGAGTGGCTTTTGGGTAGTGATTTTACATTTAAGGTTACCGGGGATACTTCTCCTGCTTCAAGTAACCCAGGCCCCGGAAGACCAAAAAATAACTCTGTCGATTGCAGTCGAAAGACCAAACTTCGTCGAGTGGAAAACCTACTGCAATCCAGAAGTACTGATGAGCCAGTTTATGCGGCGGAAATTTCAACGCGTAAGTCCGGTAACAGGAATATCGCAAATATTATAAAAAATATACCTCAGTTAATGTCGGACAAGGTTATATGTGACAAAGATGCTAGATGCTTGAGTAGAGTCGAAGCTTTAGCATACTATGTAGAAAGTAAGTCGACGAGTCATAGTTACAAAACTACTCGCAAGTGGGCTATCAAAACAGGTCATAAGGTATATCCGTCTCTTTACAGTTTAAGAAAAGCTAAAGAAGAAGTATATCCAAACACAATTGTTGTGAGTGAAACAGGGGCTGAAATAAAAGTTCAAGCCGTGTTAGATAAAACTGTTGAGCGGTTAGTTTTAGCAAACCAAGAAGTCTTTGCCAGTTTGTTACCCCAATGCCTGTCCTTTACTTTAATTAGCAAGTGGGGTGGCGATGGAAGTTCGGGCCACAGCACTTATAAACAAAAGTTCACGTGCAGTGATAACTCTGATGAGTTTTTGTTTATATTTTCCTTCGTTCCTCTTCAGTTACGAGACGAAAAAGGTAACGTTGTTTGGCAGAATCCTCGACCTTCTTCTACGATGAATTGTCGTCCAATTAAATTTATTTTTTCTAAGGAACAAGAGATTTTACGGTTTCCGAAACTAACAAAGTTTTAGAAGAAATAAATGCTCTATTGCCTACAAAGTGCTTGCTCGGAGAAGGAGAGGTTTCTGTAAATCACAATATGCTCCTAATAATGATTGACGGAAAAGTTTGTAATGCTTTGACTGAAACTTCTTCTGCACAAAAGTGTTATATTTGTGGTGCCACACCCAAAGAGATGAACGATGACACGCGGTGTTTTATACCTAGTATAGACAATCTTGGTTTTGGTTTGTCTACTCTCCATGCATGGATAAGATGCTTTGAATGCTTGCTTCATATTAGTTATCGACTCGAAATAAAAATATGGCAACTTAGGAATGAATCAGATAAAGAAAGTGTAAAACGTCGTTCCCAAGAAATTCAGAATAAATTCAAAAGTGAGCTTGGATTGATAGTAGACAAACCAAAACCAGGATTCGGCAATACAAATGATGGCAATACTGCTCGTAGGTTTTTTGAAAGTTCTGAGGTTAGCGCTGAGATTACGGGTCTGGATATAATGCTTATCAAAAGATTTAATACTATCCTTAGCGTTTTGGCATCTGGTTATAATATCAATATTGAAAGGATTGAAATATTTGCTCGCGAGACTAAACAATTATACATAAATCTCTATCCGTGGTTTTATATGCCTGTTACCGTCCATAAGATCTTGGTGCACAGTAGTGATGTTATCAAATCAGCGATTTTGCCTATTGGGCAACTTTCTGAGGAAGCCCAGGAAGCGCGTAACAAAGATTTGCGACGATTCAGATTGGATAACATACAAAAGCACTCACGTGAAGCCACGAATAGAGATCTCATGAATATGTTGCTTATAACATCTGATCCCTTAGTAAACAGTTTTAGAGAAATACCAAAGAAAAGATTTGGCAGCCTAACTTCAGAAGTTTTATTTTTATTGTCCCCCGAAATAACCAAGCCGTTTCCAGCTTTCATAATTATGTCACTGATGATCATGACTACTCCACAAGTGATTCATCTGATGAAAGTGATGATAATTAAGAAAACATTGTAATATAAGATAACTTACGAACGTGATTATACATTACCTTTAAGTTTTTATAATAAGAAATTTTCACATATGTGAAAAAACCAAATGTATTGTTAAACTAAAAAAAAAATGTAAATTACATGGAATTCAGTACGGCAATAAGGCCATGAATTGAAAATACATTCATACATACATACGTCCGAAATTTAATTATGCGAGAGATTCGTACATATGTACTTACATACATACGTATCGAGTTCTTTCACCATACGATCTAATTCAACATGAATGAAGTGGGGTGAGATTCCCGCATAATCGGTTGACAGCGAGCAAACACACAAACAGCGTTCTTTCACCATACGATCTCACCCCACCTCATTCATAACGCTGTTTGTGTGTTTATTCGCTGTCAAGTTCTAATGGCTCATTCGTTTAACAGCGAACAAACAACCAAACAGCTTTTTTGGAAAAAGTGCTGTTTTTGTTTAAACAATTTTGGTTAAATAAGATATGAAACAACATTTTTTTTGATGCAGAACGAAAGTAAATATTTCAAAGTTTAACTTCAAGTAAGTTTCATTTTAATCGGTGGATTCGTTTAGGATTTATGCTGTGTAAACAAAAAATGTATGGTTTTTTACCACATTTTGTCCGATTGCCATGCCCCCTTTATATATTTCTTCACGTTATAATGACATAAACCTTCCTCTTCAACCAATCTTATTAAAAAAAACCGCATAAAAATCCGTTGCTTAGTTTTCAAAATTTAAGCATTCAAGGGAAAAAACAGACAGAAAGAGATGAGGTTCCCAGTATCCCAGCATATGCAAATTGTTGCACTCTGACTTCCGTTTTTGTATCTAATTTGATTGTTTTGAATGTTTCATACTAAAACTATTAATATCAAAAAAGAAAAAATTAAAAAAAAAAAATAGATGTGCAAAAAATTCGCATTGGTTTTTGCTTTGATTATTAGAAGATACTTCAGACTATAATATTCATAAGATCTGGCCCGGGGACCCTCGGGGTACTCCGATTTTTTCTCTACTGAAGTTAAAAATATTAAAAAAGAAGAAAATTTCTTAGTGCCAGCATTTTAAATATACTAAAAATCGCGTAACCTCTAAAAGATTATGACTAAAAAATTCAGTATACCTCCAAGCTTACGGAACATCAAAATTATTTTGTAAAAATGCTTACTTAAATGAGATATTAAGCGTAATGTTGAACAGTCATTTTCGAAAAAAAACAAAGCAAATTGCAGGATTTCCTATGGTCATAATTCAGTTACTCTAGAGTTAAGAAGAGAAAACAATAATAGTGTGACAATATCTCTTAATTAAGGTATTATCTTTAATGTTGCATCAAAAAAATCTTGAAATCAAAAAGTCGTTTTTGTCCCGCTAGATTGTACTAGTCGAATCACTGTGCACCGTACCAATCACGGCTATTGCTAATTGATCTATGCTCTCTAGAGAAAAGAAGGTCCATTCTAGCTCTCTCGTTCATTAGTACTAGTACAAGGGCATTATAATTTTGTCCACATAACGGTACTACACTGAGAGAAATGCATTCAATGTTGTGACAATATCACTATTGATAGCGACGAGTTTGATGCAATATTCATTCAGAATGAGCGAGTTATCAAATATTTTTTGCTCCCAATAAAAAGTAAAATGACATGTCAACCATTTCGATATGATCTACTATTTTCTATATTTATGGATAGAATACTAATGTATTTGAACGGCACGTCAATATCTATGGTCGTGATATGAATTTCTATTGTCGGTATATCCATATCCATATTTACTGCATAGTAATAACGGTAGAGACGGCGTATTAATATATATTGGCGAAATGTAAATTTTTCTGGGACGCATAATCATAATAGTTCAACCATTTATACTATAGATTTTCTAACAATATCGCAACTTGCTGGAGCGTTTTTTTAAATTCAAAATTTTTTGAATTTCTTATGATTGAACATTTTTCTAAAAAATTTATAAAATGCCGTAGCCGAATGATAGAATACTGGGCTAACGTGCCAGAGGAGCAGGGTTCGAATCTTACTGAAACCAGATGTTAAATTATATAAAATTTTGTTTTTTTAAACTATTTAGAATTTATCAATAGTTTATATGGATACCATTTCAATAGTGATTTATCAAAAAAGCATTGATGAAAAATCCATATTCATTGATGGGACAGGATTATCAATTTTTATTTAATGTGATATCAATAATTATGGATGTTCCATCCATAGATTTCCCTCCGTGTACGTAACGGCACAAAATAATCGAGATAATCTGTCTGTCCGTCCGTCCGTCTGTCCGTGTACACGATAACTTGAGTAGAAATTGAGATATTTGCATGAAATATTGTATACAGGTTACTTTCTGCCCAAGGTAGGTTGCTATTGGAAATGGGCCAAATCGGATGATAACCACTGCCCCTTTTTCGATATAGCTGAAATGGCTAAAATGATATAATTTTATGGGTGAATCCCCCTGGTCATCCTCTTATGATTTTTCCATAAATTTTTTATAGTGGGCGTGGCACCGCCCACTTTTAAGGGAGGCATTTTTGAAAATTTTACTGGTCGTAACTTTTAAACTTATTACGATAGAACGACGGAATTTGGCACAAAGCATACTAGTATCGTTGGGAGTATACCTGATGAAATTGGATAAGATCGCCCTCCAACCATGCCCTCTTTCGATATCGCTAATTTCTAAAATCACCTAAATTGACATAATTCGGTAACGGAAATGGTTAAAATGATATAATTTTATAGGTGAATCCCCATGGTCATTATATAATGATTTTTTGATAACTTTTTTAAAGTGGACGTGGCACCGCCCACTTTTAAGGGAGGCATTTGTGAAAATTGACTGGCCGTAACTTTTTCTGATTAGGGTAGAACGATGAAATTTCGCACAAAGTATAGTAGTATCGTTGGGTATTTAATGTTCGGTTTACCCGAACTTAGACTTCCTTGCTTGTTAATATAGTTAATGGCAATGTCCATTGTCCAACTCTTCTAGAGCGAATAAATTTTAATGTTCCGCAAAGAAATCTGCGAAGCTTTCTTCCTTTTTACATTGTTAGTTGCAGAACTAATTTTGAATGTAATGCACCTATTACGCGTGCCTTAAAAGAATTGAATGACTTATCTTCTTTTAAATTAATTGATTTTTCTTTATCAAGATCTAATTTTGTGCTGATCTTAAATTCTATTATTTGACCAGGCGGCCGCCGTGGTGTAGCGGTTAAGTGTTCGGCCTTCTACACCAAGTCGTGGCGGTTCGATGCCCGGCAAAAGTAACATAAAAAATTATTTAGAAAAAAGAACTTTTCTAATCGGGGTCGCCCCTCGGCAGTAGTTTGGCAACCTCTCCGGGTGTATTTCTGCCATGAGAAGCTTCTCAGCAAAAAATTAATTTGCTTTCCAAGTGCCGTTCGGAGTCGGCAAAAAACTGTAGGTCCCGCCAACTTGTAGGAAAAACTCAAAAGCAACAAGTTGGAAAGAAAAGCTCGGCTAAAAATCACGCTAGAGGTTATGATAACCCGTTGGTATATCGCCGCCATTAGTTTTTATACCTTTCATGAACATGAAATGGTATTATAACTTTGGTCCGATGTTTGTAAGTAAGAGAAGAAGAAGAGATAGACCCAGCAATAAGTATACCGAAACGATCAGGATGACGAGATGAGTTGATTTAGCCATGTCCGTCTGTCCGTCTGTCTGTCTGTTTGAACGCAAACTGGTCCCTCAGTTTTTGAGATATTTGGCTGAAATTTTGTATGCGGCCACCATTTTCCAATATAGGAATCATTTGTCGGAACCAGCAAGATCGGACCGATATTACATATAGCTCCCATACAATCGATTGTTCCGATAAACAGATTTTGGGCTATAACTCCTGTAAGTAAACACCTAGGCACGTGACATTTTGTAAGTATTTCTATTTTTATATGTGAAATATCGATGTTGAAAATCATCGAGATGGGATAAATATTTCACATAGCTCCCATACAATCGATTATTCCGATAAACGGATTTTGGGCTATAACTCCTGTAATTAAACACTTAGGAACGTGAAATTTTGGACGTATTGCTATTTTTATTATATTATAAGCTTTTATTATAAGCTTTTATTTAGTTTCACCTGACGGCTGTCTGTTAACAAATCTTGCAAGCTAAATTTGATACACTTCCCGGTGTCCGATTGATCTGAAATTCTGCACCCATGTATAACCCCGATGACAATGCAATATTATAAAAAAAAAATTCGATAGGTGGCGCGCGGGTCGCTATATTTTCAAAATTCGCATTTATGGTCCGATTTAGCTGAAATTCGTAACATGTATTACTACCATGAAAAGAAATATTTTTGTAAAAAAAAATTCCGCTAGGTGGGCTGAGATAGCGGTAATAAAAACTCAAAATCGTAATTATGAACCGATTTGGCTGATATTTTACGTGTGTGTTACTTAATTAATTTCTAAATGTTAAAAAAAAATTGGACCCGCTAGGTGGCGCGTGAGTCGCTTTATTTGAGAATTACGAAGGTCTGTTTTCAGTGTCGATTAATTCGTTTTTCAACGAACTTCCCGTTGAGGTAGGATCTTGAAATTTTCATCATCGTTTAGTTTTATACCCCAATGCACTATAGTAAAAAAATAATTCCGATAGGCGGCGCATGGGTAGAGATATTTGAAAAATTTAATTTACAGAGATTTTGCCTTCGATTTTGAACTAACTCCCCGTTGAGCTGGGGTTTTGAAATTTTCACCATCTATCAGGTTTTACTGACAATGCATTATACAAAAAAAAAATCTAAAATATTGCTTTATTTGCAAAAATCCAATCATCACCCAAGTTTAGTCGTTTTTCCCTATTGCCATAGAAAGAAGATTGGAATTCGGCGCGTGGTGTATTCCAAAAGTACCTTTACTTACCCGCGGTGAATTCCTTTACTCTTATGAGCATTGTCTATTGATATGCAGATGGCACTAAGCATTACATGTATATTGATATGCAGATGGCACTAAGCATTACATGCATATTGATATGCAGATGGCGCTGAAGAATAAAACATTCGGCTAATTCCTTCACTCTTATGAGCAATTATGCATAAAAAGTTGGCTCTGCTGATTTTGAATTATTAAATTGAAGAAAAAAGGAAACAGCTAATTATTATTGAAACGCAGTTCTAATTAATTTATTAGATTTTACTGATTGTGTTTTCATTTGCGTGATTCAAATGCTAGAATTAAGTGTTAATGTAATATGAGAAATAAAATTAAAGAAAAAAAAACTTTTTTATAAGCTTTTATTTAGTTTCACCTGACGGCTGTCTGTAATCAAATCTAAACACTTAAATATAATAGCCGCGTGACAACCAAGTTTCGCATGTACATGCATTTAACGCAAACTTATGCGTCACAGCAACAGCGGCACAATCAACTATATGAGAGCCAAGTGTAAAATGCTTCTTCTTATGCTTTTCATGCATACAAAGTTGAAAGTTGCCAACTTTTGCATGTCAGATGTCGCTCGTGATGCGCGATGTGTCGTTCTCTACCTATATACCCACGTTCAACTCATCTGTCAATACATAATGCTGCTGCAAACATTGATTGTGACGCCGCTATAAGAGAACACCAAAATAAAGCAATATAAATGCTGAAAACCACGTCAACTGAATATTTATTCACAGAATATTTCCTTTTGCACGTGCTTTTTCCATACGTCAAAATTTACTTATACAAAATATTTTCTACGTTCTCTGTTGCCGCAATAACCCTGCAAAAATCGTTGGAAAAGAAAAGAAGGTCCTGAATGTTCTTAATTATACCATCAAATAGAAAAGAAGGTCCTAAATGTTCTTAATTATACCATCAAAATTTAACACGCTTTTATTATCAATAAAATTAGGAATGTGATATATACTGGTAGATTTAATAATTTAGGTGTAAAGTTTTAATGTTAGAAATATATATCTACACTGAGAAAAATGCCTTGAATGTTGTGACAATATCACTATTGATAGCGCCGAGTTTGATGCAATATTCATTCAGAATGAGCGAGTTATCAAATATTATTTGCTCCCAATAAAAAGTAAAATGACATGTCAACCATTTCGATATGATGTACTATTTTTTATATTTATGGATAGAATACTAATATATTTGAACGGCATGTCAATATCTATGGTCGTGATATGAATTTCTATTGTCGGTATATCCATATCCATATTTACTGCATAGTAATAATAGTAGAGACAGCGTATTAATATATATGGACGAAATGTAAATTTTTCTGGGACGCATAATCATAATAGTTCAACAATTTTTACTATGGATTTTCTAACAATATTACAACTTGTTGGAGCGGTTTTTTAAATTCAAAATTTTTTGAATTGAACATTTTTCTAAAAATTGTATAATATGCCGTAGCCGAATGGTAGAATACTGGGCTAACGTGCCAGAGGAGCATGGTTCGAGTCTCACTGAAACCAGATATCAAATTATATAAAATTTTGTTTTTTTAAACTATTTACAATTTATCAATAGTTTATATGGATACCATTTCAATAGTGATTTATCAAAAAAGCATTGATGAAACATCCATATTCATTGATGGAACAGAAATATCAATTTTTATTTAATGTGATATCAATAATTATGGATGTTCGATCCATAGATTTCCCTCCGTGTATGGAAAAAAAGCGCCAAATTTGGTGCGGTGTAAATGTACTATAAGAAAAAAGTTAACAAGTAAGGAAGTCTAAGTTCGGGTAAAACGAACATTAAATACCCAGCGGTAGTTTTCATATGATTTTCGAAATATTCCATTTCGGAAGTGGGCGAGGTTGGAAAGCGATTTCTTCCAATTACATCTGGTATACTCCCTATTATGCTTGTATACCTTGTACCAATTTCAGCATTCTACCGTAAACAGTTTAAAAGTTATGACCCGTGAAATTTTCAAATATGCCTCACTGAAAAGTGGCCGGTGCCTCGCCTACTTTTATAAATTTTATCAAAAAATCATAATAGAATGACTGGGGGTTCATACTAATATCTATAACTAACTATATCATTTTAGCCATTTCCATTACCGAATTAGATCAATTTAGGTAATTTTCGAAGCTTTCGATATCGAAAGTGGGCGTGGGTGGAGAGTGATTTTATCCAATTTCATCAGGTATACTCCCAACGATACTAGTATGCTTTCTGCCAAATTTCATCGTTCTGCCCTCATCATTTTAAAAGTTACGACCAGTTGAATTTTCAAGAATGCCTCCCTTAAAAGTGGGGGGTGCCACGCCCACTGTAAAAAATTTATGGAAAAATCATAAGAGAGTGACCAGGGGGACTCACCTATAAAATTATATCATTTTAGCCATTTCAGCTGCCGACATATGTCAATTTATGTGACTTTCAAAATTTTCGATATCGAAAAAGGGGGCGTGGTTATCATCCGATTTCGACCATTTTCAGTAGCAACCTACCTTGCCCAGGAAGTAACCTGTACACAAAATTTCATGCAAATATCTCAATTTTTACTCAAGTTATCGTGTACACGGACAGACGGGCGCACATGCCTTAATGAACTCCTCTTTTCAACCTAAGAACTTGCATATATAGAACTATTATATCTATCGCGATTATTTTGTGCCGTTACATAGTACCGTTATGTGGACAAAATTATAATACCCTTGTACTAGTACGAGTGCGCTGGGTATAAAAAAAACAACTGTAACTTTGCACTCAATCAAGTGCACTTAGTACATGCAATACCCATATCTACTTTACAATTAAACTAAAGTTTGGGGTATAGTGTATTAGTACAAGTGTGAACTTTTCTTTTGACAACACACATCGAGATGAATTAGGAAAGAGCACATGGACACACGCGTGCGTGTTTCGTGTCACGGTTAAAAACACGCACGACGCCCACCTCTAATCTGGAGTATGAAATTTGAATAATCATTGCTCAACATTTTCAAAAAATGCTGGGAGGTTAAAGAACACGTTTTCTTCAAAAGTTTCAATCGCAGCTTTTGTTGTTGTATGTCAAAAAATGTTTAATTATTTTTTCTTGATATAAAGAAAGGCTGGTAGAAACTGCTTTAAAACTCCGACAAACAAGCGGTTTTTGTTAAGTTCCAAAGAAAAAAGGTCATTCCTTCAATAGTAGTGTAGTCGAAAAAGTAAAGGATATTAACCAACGGACAAAATATTATTTTTTCTTTAAAAAAATGTTAAAAAATGTCTGGTTTAAAATTGAAACCCGTTTAAAACTGGTCTAGTTTAAATTTGAAGCCAAATTTGGTTTGGTCATACATATGGGCAAATCCCAAATAATGTTACATTTTTTGGATACCGGATGCTATACATGGGTTATTGAATTAAATCGGGTAAAAAGCATATGAATATTTAGTTTCACGTATTGACTATCTTCTCTGAAGAAGGAACAAATGTAGACAATAAGTTTTTACAGAACTTTGAAAGGTGAGAAATGTCGAATTTACCGCCTTTTCAAGTGATACTTTTAATTTTCTTTTTGGTATTTGTTCTATAAAATTTTGAGGCATCAATGTATCACTTTGAAATTTTACCAGGGTGTAGTTTTTGAGACGGAGATTCTAAAAATGTAAGCGGGGTTGATGTGCTCCTCCAATATTAAATGTCATCATCAATGAAAGTGTATCGCTACTTTTTGGCCATTTTCAATATTTGTGAATTTGTGCAGCAAAACTTTCTGTGGTTTTGAATTTGATGTGCTCCCTTTAGTTTTCAAGGTAGAGGCAGAAATCTCGGGCTACTTTGGTGCGTAACTTTTTTACGGTAGCATGTTTTTTACATACACAGCTACAGTGTTACTTTCATTACGTGTCACTCTTCTGTAATTTGTTGTCCTACACTACAGTAGTATAAAACCAAATGCCTCATTTTGAAAGATTACAAGGGGCAAATATGGTAAATTTCCAAGAAATATCAGAAACCGTGAAAAATTTTGGAAAAATATATCTAATTACTTCCAAACTAATTTTTATTCAAACGTTAGTGAAATGAAACACAAATTTATTATAATAATTAAAAAAAAATCAAAAAATTAAAGTATACATTCATAATTATTTCTCTGTAATAGCCTTAAAGTTCAAGATTTCATAATAGGGCCTTAAGGGAAGATATTTAAGGATCTCCTGTTCGTTAAATAAAATTAACAAAAAGCTGGAGAACAGAGGTCAGGTAAATATAATACGTCCGACTATCTCATAACTGTAATTGAGCCATTAATAGGAACAAATTTACATTTGCGTGACTTTCGGATTTGTCACTTTCGCAGTGAGTGCATAGAAAGCGTTTTACTTTTTACACAACTAAACGTGTTTTGTGTGGTTTCGTGTTCTGGGCATCTTATGGATTTTGTACAGACATACATATTGTAATTTAAATAATCTATATATATAAAAATGAAATGGTGTTCAGTCGTCACGCTAAAACTCGAAAACGGCTGAACCAAATCATATACTTCCTTTGGGGGGTTTGTTTGTTATTACCACGCGCAGGTCATGTATTAAAATCAAAACAAAATATTAGGGGGGCGTGGTACCTCCCATACAATCTTATTAATTCCACCATATATATATATATATTAAGGCGGGTCGATTTATTAACCTATATCGCGCCATCGATTTTTCGATAGGTTTGGGGTTAAGGAAAAAAAGTTCCACTACGCCTACCCAAAAAATAATTTTCGAGCCTGCAAAATTTGAGTTTTTTTTAATTTTTTTTCGTTTATTTTTAAGGTTTTTTAATGACCTACTTAAAAAATTTTAATTTGACTTAAAAATTTTCATACATACCCTGTCCGACTCAAAATTGTCCGCTAAAAACTTTGGCGATAACAGTTTTTTGAAAAAAAAAATATTTTTGGGGTTTTGAGGAGTGTTTTGGTGAAAAAAATAACTTTTCCGCCATTTTTTTAAGGGTTTCTTCAAAAACGTGCAAAAGTGTTGCCGATGAAAACGAATTTGTCTCCTAGTTCCTATCCCACTTAAAATTATGCTGTAAAACCGTTGGCATTAACAGTTTGAAATCGATTTTTATCATTTTCAAGGCTCCAAATCATTTTTTATGTATATGTTTCCGTTAGACCCACCAATAAATATACCAAAATGGGCAGAGGACGAGCTGAGTTGATTTAGCCATGACCGTCTGTCTCAAAAACAGAAAAAAAATTATTTTTTTTTTAAACTGTTAATGCCAACGTTTTTATCGCATAATTTTAAGTGGGATAGGAACTACGAGACAAATTCGTTTTCATCGGCAACACTTTTACACGTTTTTGAAGAAACCCTTAAAAAAATGGCGGAAAAGTTATTTTTTTTCATCAAAACACTCCTCAAAACCCCAAAAATATTTTTTTTTTTTTTCAAAGAACTGTTATCGCCAAAGTTTTTAAGTCGGACAGGGTATGTATGAAAATTTTTAAGTCAAATTAAAATTTTTTAAGTAGGTCATGAAAAAAACCTTAAAAATAAACGAAAAAAAATTTCAAAAAACTCAAATTTTGCAGGCTCGAAAATTATTTTTTTTGGGTAGGCGTAGTGGAACTTTTTTTCCCTGAACCCAAAACCTATCGAAAAATCGATGGCGCTATATGGGTTAACTTTCTTCCATACAAATCGACCCGCCTTAATACATATATCTCATCTTATTAATTCCACCATAATTTATATCTCATTTTTAATTATTTTCCATATTTGCATTCTGTGTTGAATTGGTTTTTGTCGTAGCTGCGTTTAATGAACAAAATTTTTCAGTAAAACGCAGTGTTCAAATTGGGTCGTTTTTTTGGGTTTCATACTAAACGCATTAATATGTTAAGAAGTTGCGTCGTTTATTAATTTTTTTTTTTTACGTATTACTATCTTGACTGCATATATCTTTTTTAATCATCAAAAAAAGCATTGTAGCCAGGACTGCCGTTTATGTTTACTTTTCACCAAAATGGTTACCAATTTTTCATTTGGTTACGTGGTTACCGCTTGCCCATTTTGGTTACTTCTTGCATTTTTTTGCATTTTCCTACTTTTACACTGTGTTTTCGACAACATTAAATATGTTGCGTGCGTAAGATGTATAATTAAAATTTGATGGTGTGGGCTCTATGTAATGTGATGGTATCGATAATAATTGTAATTGCAAGACGAATCGAATTTCGAAAAGTTTGTGTTCCTTAGATGAACTGGATATGACTAATAACACTGGATCACAAATTCCAACTTTTTTTCTGCACCAGAGACGCCATAGTGAAATTCCTATGTAAAATCACCTCCTAATTCCGAAAATCAAAGTTATTTTTACTTGAATGGTACCGTTTTTGAGATATTTACGATTTACCGTTATTTCAAAAAACAAGATGGCTCCACTTAATCGTGTATATCTCAAGAACAAATTGAGCTATTCGAAAACGGTTTGAAAAATTTGAAAGCTTATAAAATTTACTATAATCAGTACATACAACACTTTTTGCTAGGTCCTGCAGATTCAAACATTGTGAACAATCATTACGGATTTTTTAACTTTTTTTTGTCATCTGGTGCCTTCTGGGCTTAAGTTAAGCCATGCAAAATATTATTCAATTCGGTTGAGAGCAACTGCCTCCGCATCGGCATTGATTTAATAAAAAATAGCTAGTTTTCGACTCTATACTCGTACACAGGTATACAGCCGGCATAGCCGCCAAAAGATCTTTCATTGTTAGAGTCGACAGCCTCTAGTTATATGATTCTGGTGTCCAAATGTCAGAGTTTTAGCCTAAACCCATGCAATTTTATGAGTTAAGCAATTTCCGCTCATGCGAAAATTTCATACATTTCATCTATTTTGTTTTCTTAAATTTGTTTTTTTTTGCGGTTGTTGCCCGATATGTTTGCACGATATTTAAATACTCAAAATATTTTTTTATCAAAAATCGTTTACTGATATAATAGATCTATGTATATCTCATTATTAGGTGAGAGTATTTAGAAATACTTTGATAAAGTAACGCGCTTTGTCCTATGAAACACTTGTTAGGCGGGTGAACGATAATGAAAATATTTGAGGTAGTGCAAAAATAGTCATTGTTAAAAAAAGTTTCTTGAAAGTGTGTGCGCGCCCAATCGTAGTAAATTCGCAAAAATCTCAATCCGTCGTCTTATTGTTTTAATAAAAAAAAGTGAAGTCAGATTTGTATTCCTAACCCGCATTGGCAAGCACGGAAAAATATATTTCACTGGACGGTGTCAGTACTATTTTTCTTGGTTGGGATCGGTTGCGCGGTATGCCAAGAACTCGAAGTGTTTTCAAATCTCCTATTTTTGGGGATATTTGCGAAATAAAAAATAACGTTTAACCTACTTACGAAGATGTGATGAAGCGTTATGAATGGACGAGACATCAATTGAAATTGCAATTAGAAACTGCAAAAGAGCCAACTTTTGCGGAGATAGCAGATATCGTGACATGCAGAATTGAAAATATATGGCAAACTTTATCTATTCCGACTGTAACACGAACGAGGATTATTCATGCTAATTAATTTATATAATTTTTTAAATTTCACAAATTTCAACGTGCATTCTCAAAGTAATAAATATTTAAAAAATAAATTGTTTATCATTTTGTACCTTCTTACCACGAAATAGCACAATATAGCACCTTATATGACTTAAATTTTTTTTATAAAATTGGTAATTTGGTAATGGTAAATTGCGGAGGCAGAAGATATTAATTAATATGATTGAAAATTTGCAGTAATTTTACCTTTACTATAAAGCACAAATTCCCCTCTATTAGAACACCGAGACTAAAAAAAAATTGTATTCATATGTATGTGCTCCACCCTAATGTACATATGGTTCTGTCTTAACTCTATGATCTTATTTTATAATTGAAAAAGTTATGTGTCTTGTTTTGACGCTTATTTAGATTAGGATCGGTTTCTCTTATGAGAAACCAACAGTAGTCGCCCATCATAGCGACATCCCAGAATCCTTGATACCGACTTTCAATCACTTTCATTTGCTGGTGAAACCTTTCGCCATGCTCGGCACTTTCGTCGCCAAGATTTTGCGGGAAAAAATTTAAGTGGGAGTGTAAGAAATGAATTTTTAAAGACATATTTACTCCTGAAAGAAAATAAAAAAGTAAATTAGATAAATACATAAGTGACACATTAGTATATAATTTTCTTAGGCTGGATTTATCTTTCAATTCAGAACAAATTTTTTGTTTATATTTTTCCCGTTCTTGTTTGTTCGGAACTGGACGATGAATTCAGATTTATGGCTATATATTCTCATGTAAATTTATGTAATATATAATTTATTATAATATGTTTTTTTATTTACCCATTTCCGTATAGTTTTTGATTAAGTCGTTCACTATCATCTCGTAGTTAGGACTTTTGTGTTTGCCTAAAAAAGAAGTAACGACCTTTTCAAAAGAATCCCACGCTGCTGCCTCCACTGGTGACAATAGTTCTTTGAAATGGTTATTGGTCATCATTTTCCTTATTTGCGGTCCCACAAAAATCCCTTCCTTTATTTTTGCTTCTGAAACCTCTGGGAAGTTTGTCTTCAAATGATGAAAAGCTTCGTCTTCTTTGTCCAAAGCCTTCACAAAGTTTTTGATAAGGCCGAGCTTGATGTGGAGCGGAGGTAGAATTATTTTTTCCTTCTTTATAAGTGGAGAGTATTTTATGTTATCTACCCCAACTTGAAACTCGATTCGTTCTGGCCAATCCTTTATGATGTAGTGGTCTTGACGAGCTCGGCTATCCCATTTGCATAGAAAGCAACAGTATTTTGTGTATCCACTTTGTAGACCACATAGCATTCCAACGACTTTAAGATCGGCACATATTTTCCAATCATGTTCTTCGTATTTGATTAACTTGAGCAATTTTTGAATTATCTCATATGTTTCCTTCGTATTTACTGCATGCGCGATCGGGATAGATGGCTTTTGGTTGCCAATATGCAATAATACGGCCTTTAAACTTAATTTATTGCCGTCTATGAACAATCGCCACTCTTTTGAATCATATGGTTCACCAAATTGTTTGAATAGACCAGCAATGTCTTTGCAGTAACAAACACTGTCCTCCTTCGTATAGTACTTGGAAAATTCTTCGTGACGAGTTCTATAATATGTTACCTTAACATCGGATGAAACAAATTTAAATTGTTGCATTCGAGAGGCGTGTAGTTCGGCCTTTTCCTTTGACAATTCCAAATCCCTTATCCAATCATTGAGTTGTGCTTGTGATAAAGAATTTCTTTCGTTTCCCGTTTGAAATTCAGTAAAACATGATGCCGCGTAATCAGATACTACTGTTGACAATGAAACTGGAGCCGGAACTAAAGTTAAATTTGATTCTGGCAATGTCGCTTCTGTTGAAATTAGTTCTGGTAATGACACTGTAGATACGCTGGCATAGGTTACTTTTCTGGACTTTCCAACCCCAAGTACTTTTGTAGTACAAATATAGCAGTCCGTTGAATGGCAAGTTGGTTCCCTCCACTTCATTGGTGTAATAAATTTCACACGTCGCCTAAATAGATAGTTTCAGAAATTAGTCAGCTATGCATTAAAAGGGAACAAATTCCTAATTTTTACAACGTACCTTTTTGTTCCGGTTTCCGAAGAAATCAATTCGACTCGGCATGTGGTGCACACAGTGTTCGGTGTCCATGGTTTTTCATTGTTTTTAGGCTCAATTCCAAAACACTTATAGTATGTAACTTTCAAAGGATTTGAAAACACACGTCTCATACTTTTAACAATAAATTGACCGCAGATGAAACAGAATATATCTGGATCATTTGTACACTCAAACTCTCGCTGGGGGGAAATATCTGCTAAAAAACAAAAAGTTTTCGAGATGCTTCCTCGCAAAGTACACATTTTTTTATATTTTTACAAAAAAAAATTTTAAAATCCGTAATGATTGTTCAATATGTTTGAATCTGCCGGACCTAGCAAAAAATGTTGTGTGTACTGATTATAGTAAATTTTATTAGCTTTCAAATTTTTCAAACCGTTTTGGAAGAGCTCAGTTTGTTCTTGAGATATACACGATTAAGTCGAGCCATCTTTTTTGTTTTTTGAAATAACGGTAAATCGTAAATATCTCAAAAACGGTACCATTCAAGTAAAAATAACCTTGATTTTCGGAATTAGGAGGTGATTTTACATAGGAATTTCACTATGGCGTCTCTGGTGCATTTTGGCTGTAAACCAGTGTAATCTATTATATTAATAGGCTAACAAATTTTACATATAAATATTTGCCAATCTTAAACCCATACTAAATATGCATAAATATTTATGAAATGCATATGGATTTGTTGGCATACCTCTAAGGCAGTGCACAATTATCTAATATATAACCAATCCTGCTTCATTTATCTGTAATAAGCGAAATGCATATGGATTTGTTGGCATACCTCTAAGGCAGTGCACAATTATCTAGTATATAACCAATCCTGTTTCATTTATCTGTAATAAGCGAATGAAAATTTCTCATGCCACTTGAATTGGTTATCTGACAATCAATTTGTACATAAAGCGATAACGCAGTGGGAAAGCGTCGGGGGTAGTGGTCGAGCAGTTAATGGTTCAAGTACAGCTATCGGCCAAATTTTGTTTTATTTTTTGTCATTTAAATTAATATATAAATATTTCTTATCTTGACTTTTTCAAAATTTTTATGCTTGTGATCTCTATTTTCGAGAAAAAAATTTGCTGTGAATATTTTTAGTTGACAGAAAGCCATATAAAATAATAATTTTAGGTCATAAATATGCATACATACCATAAAAGTAAAAGTAGGTCGCCTCCCAGTTGGTGCACCCTGGGTAACGCTAAATGACCTACATAGCCTACACGGCTAGTTTCTTGTATTGCCGGTTCTACGAGAACGGTACCAGTACTTGTGCTGTACCCATCGTGCCGAAACGACCCGGGCCGTTTTCTTATATCGACCCGGCCAAGAGCAATACAATCGGGGTGACCCTGTCTGACATTTAGGCAGGGCTACACCTCGCTACAACAACAACAACCACCGAACCGCTTATTCAATTTGGGTATTTTTGTCTAATTTTTGATGATATAAGATCGAAGTTGCGAAATTTTTCAAACACAGAAGTTTATCGGACTTTGGTAGATTACTTCTATAAATTTTAGTGATTTCTACCGTTTGAGATAAAGTTGCTGACAGGCTCCCTATTTAAAATATAAAAATCGACAACATATTTAGGGCCACTTGCATAAAAGCCGATTAAGCCTAATCGGTGATTAACTTGACAGCTAACCATACAAAATACGTCAATTAAACTCCGGTTAGTCGTTATCAGCTTTTATGCAAGCGGCCCTTAATATGTACTTAAATTTTGAACTAAATCAAGTGGTTAGCGGTCGTCTTAAATTTTACTGAAGGCAACAGCTGATTTCTATTCATATGTACATATGTATTAACTTTTAAAAAGACAGATTTGCAACCCGAGCCCAAATTGAATAGAAAAATCAATATATATTTTTTCTTTAAATCAAATACAAAATCCATATAAAGTGTCTTAAATATTGCTAAGTTATGGTTAAAGAAAAAAGCTAGAAAATCCTCAAACTTTTTTTGATCTAACCAAAATTTGTAATTTACCCCCTCTAAAAAGATTTAAAAACACGCCATGTATAATAAATTTCTATAAATAGAACTCATATTTCTGCAAAATGAACCTTTCAATCTTTCACTCAACAAGCTCCTCCTTTTATTAGAGAAACTATTTTCATTCTCTCGCTCATTGCCCATACAGCTTGAATTGGTGATTTGACAATGAATTCGTAAATAAAGCAGTAGAGCAGTGGTTAGAGCATCGGATAGCGAGCGAACTGTTGTTGGTTCGAGAACAGCTCCGGGCTACAATTTTTTTTCATTGAAAATAGTTTTTTCGTTTTTAAAACATCTTTAGGTATATGAGTATTTCTAATCTTGATTTTAAATTTTCATAAGACATATTTTTATATTTGTGATACTTTTTTCGGAAAAAAACTTACTGCGAATATTTTCATAAATATACATACATACCACCTGTTATAGAAATGAGTAAGTTTTTCCAAAAATTAAAATTTTTTTAAACATACCCTCATATTCATAAAATTAAAATTGGTTTATAAAGCTTTTTAAAATGACATTTTCATACAAATTTTGAAAAATAAGAGCTTACTAAACGAAGTGGTTAGAGGTCAACTAAAATATTACTAAAGACAACAACTCATTTCTATTCATCCAGATTTACAACCCGAAAAAAGCTAGACCCTCAAACTATTTTTGCAAAAGGCTACATTTTTCCCGGTTTCACCACTTTTGAGCAATTTTTTTTTTTTAAATCAATATACGTACAATTATTTTCAAAAATCAAATCAAAGATCGATATGAAATGTCTTTTTAAATATTTTTTAAGTTATATATATTTTTTAAGTTTTTGCAAAAGGCTAGATTTTGGCCGATTTACCACTTTGAATACATTTTTTTTTTTTTGAAATCAAATCAAAAATCAATTTTAAATGTCTTCTAAATATTGCTAAGTTATGGATAAAGAAAAAAGCTAGAAAACCCTTTAACTGTTTTTGCAAAAGCCTAGATTTGCCCTAACCAGCATTTGTAATTTACCAACACTAAAAAGATGAAAAGAAGCCATGTATAATAAATTTATATAAATAGAACTCATATTTCTAGAAAATAAATTTCATTATTTCACTCAATAAGCTCCTCCCATTATTAGAGAAATTATTTCCACTCCCTCGCTCATTGAGTATTTGGGTCCATTATCTATTATATTAATAGGCTAACAAATTTTACATATAAATATTTGCCAAGCTTAAACCCTAAATATGCATAAATATTTATAAAATGCATATGGATTTGTTGGCATATCTCTAAGGCAGTGCACAATTATCTAATATATAACCAATACTGCTTCATTTATCTGTAATAAGCGAATGAAAATTTCTCATGCCACTTGAATTGGTTGTCTGACAATCAATTTGTAAATAAAGCGATAGCCCAGTGGGAAGCGTCAGGCGGTAGTGGTCGAGCGGTTGATGGTTCGAGTACAGTTACAGCTATCGGCCAAATTTTTTTTCTTGTTTGTCATTGAAAATTGTTTTTATTTTTTATATATTTTTATATTTCCAATGTTGACTTTTTAAAATATTTATAAACAATATTTTTTTGTTTATGATCTCTATTTTCGAGAAAAAAAAATTTGGTGTGAATATTTTTAGTTGACGGAAAGCCATGTGAAATAATAATTTTAGATCATAAATATACATACATACCACCCATTATAGAAATGCTATAACCACTTATAAAATTTCTTTTTTTTTTGTATATTTTTCAAAAAATTACTATTAATATAAGTCTGACTGCTCTAATTTTTGAAGATGTAAACTGCAATTTGTGAATTTTTTTCAAACAGTAGTCTATTTATCGGACTTCGGTAGATTACTTCTATAAATTTTAGTGATTTATACCGTTTGAGACAAAGTTGCTGATAGACTCCCTATTTAAAATATAAAAATCGACAACATATTTAATAGAGTGACCACAAATGCAAAAGTGCTGATTTTTTTTTGCTCCTCGCGCATTTTCTGATAGCTTGACAATAGAAAATAAGATCTGCATAAAAATCTGACCACCTGTAGTGGGAAATAGCCACGCGCATTTGACCTAAATTTCAAAAATTAACCTTAAAATTATACATGGCTTTAGAGACCAATATCTCTTTAAATAATGATTTTCGGAGAAATAATGTATCAATAATTTTTATACAAAATACAACTGGGAACATATTTTTCATATGATATTTATACCTACCGTTATCCTTTCAGGACATATTGAGTCCTCAAAGTGAAATTTAAATTTTTTTGTTTGTTAAAAAGGCAAAAATAAATATTTAAAAAATAGAGAATTGCATAAACTATACATCATTTAATAGGTTATTTAAAGTAGTTTTACACATCATAAATTTTTTTAATTTACATGCACTTTATAGTCAAGAAAATTATTTAAAATAAGCAAGCCGCATTTTTTGAAACTTGTTTTTTACCAAACTGAAAATATCGCAGTAGGCTTTGCAATTAAAAAAAAAAAAAATATTTCAGCTCATTCAAAGGTGTGTTGGCAGTGCTCATAAGAACAGTGGCGTAACTATACCATTTGGGGCCCGTGGCAAATATATATATATGGGGACGCTCAAAATTCTGAAATTAACTTGTTTACATCAGAATCGCTTTATCTGCACTAAAGCAGTTAATCTTTAGCATCTTAACCAATTGGCGGCCATGGGTTAACCCTTTTGTGACCTATGTTTTTTATTTTAGTTTCGAATTTAATTTTCTTGAATCAGAATCGGTATATCGATACTAAAATAGTAAATCCCAAGAATTTTAACCTTTTAACGACCACGCATTAACCCATTTTTGACCCAAATTTTTTTCACTTAATTCCTAAATCAAAGTATTCACATCATATTTGTAGTATCTACATTAAAACGAGTCATTTTTCGAATCTTAACCCATTAACGGTCATGAATTAACCTTTTGGTGACCAATTGTTTTTTCAAGATCTATAACCAAATTATTTAAATCACCATTTGTATGTCTGTACAAAAATAGCCAATGTGTATTATATTAACCCATTGATAGCATATGTTTTTTCTTTAAATTCTGAAATCAACTTATTTGAATAAGAATCGTTATGCCTCTACAAGATTTGTAGATGTGTAGCACTTTACCCCATTCACGGCCATACTGCAACACATTGATAACTTTTTTAAACCTGAAATCAATTTGTTTGCATCAGAATCGCCATTACTAATTAAAAAACTACGTTTTAACTCGTTAGTAAAATTTTTTCTCTATATTCTGAAATCTTTACTAAGAACTAAGTTAACAGTGATAAAACGTAGTAAATAGCTACATTTAGAGGGTGTCTGAGTTAATAAAAGGAAATATGCAGGTGCAGGTACATATGTATGTATACAAAAATGGTTTTCTCCAATTTTCTTGTTTCGAGATATTAAAAGTTTTCTGTTGACACAAGTATGTATGTTTATATGGGAATAAGGAGTTCCACCGTTAGCGTTTTAAGCATAACACGTATTTCCCCACACATTTTCATGCCTAACATAAAAAAAGACAAAATTGGAGTAACACAACTTGTGCTTCAAAGAACTCATATTATAATAGATACAGCTTACAAGTCTAAATTAAAGAAACCTGGCTTGGCAAGTAACCTTAAACACAACTTGTAATTAAAGTAACCGGAAAATAATGAATCAACTAAATTTGGGATAGAACAGAATTAAATTCAATCAGATATAGGTGTTTTTTTTAACTAAAATTGGAATGCAGTTTCTAAACTCACTTTTTTTTTAAATGCGCACTTTATTTTTGGTTCTGAACTCGGATTCTTCGTCACAAAGGATCATATTTTACTGCTGAATTTTACATTTGCAACGTTTTTGCGCAAATTAAAAATAATCCATTTTGAAAAAAAAATATTAAAAAAAAGAGGCACGTTTAGTTTTATACTAAAAATTAATTTTTTAAAACATCTAGTTCCAAAAAAAACACTAATCGATTATTATCAACTATTTCAAATACAAATTAAAATTTCTCACTTTGAAAAAAAATTATTTTTTGGAAACTTTGCCATGTTTGCGTATGGATAACTCCCAACTGAAAAAACGATAGAAAGCTGAAAATTGGGCCAGAAGTGTAGAATTTTATAGGGAACAATACCGGGTTTTTATTTTTTTGAAAAACTCATTATTTCAAAACTGAATTTTGAGCACGCTGGGCTCCAGTGGTACTCCGTTTAATAATATTAATAATATTTGTTATTATATATATTTATATAATATTAATAATATTTATTTATATATATATTATTTATTTTTGCCTTTTTAACAAACAAAAAAATTTTAATTTCACTTTAGGGACTCAATATGTCCTGAAAGGATAACGGTAGGTATAAATATCATATGGAGAATATGTTCCCAGTTTCATTTTGTATAAAAATTATTAATACATTATTTCTCCGAAAATCATTGTTTAAAGAGATGTTGGTCTCTCAAGCCATGCATAATTTTTAGGTTAATTTTTGAAATTTAGGTCAAATTCGCGTGGCTATGTCCAACTTCAGGTGGTCAGATTTTTATGCAGATCTTATTTTCTATTGTCAAGCTATCAAAAAATGCGCGGGGAGCGAAAAAATTCAATACTTTTGCAAATCCCATATGTTTTGTGGTCACTCTAATATTTAATATGTGCTTAAATTTTGAACTAAACTAAGTGGTTAGCGGTCGTCTTAAATTTTACTTCATATGTACATATGTATTAACTTTTAGAAGGGCAGATTTGCAACCCGAGCCCCAAACAAGTCTAGACTAAATTGAATAGAAAAATCAATATATATTTTTTCTTTAAATCAAATAAAAAATCCATATAAAGTGTATTAAATATTGCTAAGTTATGGCTAAAGAAAAAATCTAGAAAATACTCAAACATTTTTTAGACCTAACCCACTAAAATGATTTAAAAACACGCCATGTATAATAAATTTCTATAAATAGAACTCATATTTCTGCAAAATGAACCTTTCAATCTTTCACTCAACAAGCTCCTCCTTTTATTAGAGAAACTATTTTCATTCTCTCGCTCATTGCCCATACAGCTTGAATTGGTGATTTGACAATGAATTCGTAGATAAAGCAGTAGAGCAGTGGTTAGCGCATCGGATAGCGAGCGAACTGTTGTTGGTTCGAGAACAGCTCCGGGCTACAATTTTTTATTCATTGAAAATAGTTTTTTATTTTTTAAAACATCTTTAGGTATATGAGTATTTCTAATCTTCATTTTTTATAAGCTCATTAAATTTTCATAAGACATATTTTTATATTTGTGATACTTTTTTCGGAAAAAAAAATTACTGCGAATATTTTTAGTTAACGGACAGCCAAATGAAATAATAATTTTAGGTCATAAATATACATTAGGGTGATTCAAAAAAATGTCGACTTTGTCTTTTGAAAATGGCTGAGTTTTGTACTATTGCACACACATACACAGTAACACGTATAAAATTTTGTAAATTTTAAATGGCTGTAATTATTTTAATAGTTAAGATATTCTCACATGGCTTACCATTTTGGAAGCTTCAAAGCTTCAACTTTAAGAGTATGTAAAAATATTTACAAAAAAGTTTCATAATTATTTTTGTTTACAGCCTTTGAATTATCAATAGAAAGTTTTACCGAGCTCGAGGCCAAATATATGTATATTATTTATTAAAACACAACAAGTGAATTTTTAATATACATTTATTTTAGTATAAAACGTCACGTCGATATTTCGACTTCACTCTGAAGTCATCATCAGGACTACAAAAGAACAGACATATTTAAATTTTAAAATCATAAATAAATATTTAAAAAATATCACAATTACACAACTTACATTTTTGACTGATTTATGTCGACTAGTGTAACAATACAAAAATATACATGTTTTTTATTTTAAGAAACAGGGAAAAGCAATATAAGAAAATGTAAATAATAAAATACGGTTATCATAAACAAAGTTGTTTTTTGTTTCATGAGCAATACATTAACTAAGTAGTGAGCGCCGCTCACTTGATTTCAGCTGCAGCCTGCAGGTGACCTCTTTGGTAAGCAAAGAGTGATGCTCTTATCGTTGTTGTTGTTGTTTATCAGCTGCCTATACGCTCTTCCACAGCCATCTAAATCACTCTTGAAGTTGATACGTTTGTCACTCGGAATATTTATGATATGTAGCATCTCTAACATGTAGCGTTTGTTGTAATTTCTCTCTTGCTGTACTATTGCTACATTTTCTAAATCAGGGAAGTGGCCAGTGTTTCTGCAATGTTGTGTTAGCGCCGTTTTGTTGTCGTTAGTGTTGTTACGGTTTTTAATATTCGTTTTATGTCCGGAAATCCTCGTCTTTAACTTCGATTTCGTAGTACCCACATATACCTTGTTGCATACGTGGGACCCGTCGCCTTTACATTGAATTTTATATACTAAGTCTGATTTCTCATATTTCTCTATTTTACTCTTCGTATTACTAAAAATGCTCTACAACGTATTATTATATGTGAACGCTATTTTAAATCTCTCTCTGTCATACATATTCGAATATTTTATTCTATTCGACAGACCTGACACATATGTGGTCGATTTGAAGTTTCATAAATTTTTCCCCATACAAAATGTACGGCAAAGGGCGAAAAAAATAGTTAAGTTAGAGCGGTTAAGTTAGAGCGGTACTTTTTTTCAAGGCTTATTTTCTCGATAATACCTAAAGTTTCAGGGGGTGAGACCAAAAAAAACCAAATTTTTTTTATTTGAATCACCCTAATATACATACATACCACCCATTATAGAAATGAGATAACCGCTTATACAATTTGGGTTTTTTGGTAAGTTTTTCCAAAAATTAAATTTTTTTTAAACATACCCTCATAT
The DNA here is from genome assembly GCA_964058755.1 of Campiglossa producta. NCBI lineage: Eukaryota > Metazoa > Arthropoda > Insecta > Diptera > Tephritidae > Campiglossa > Campiglossa producta. Next base: position 849,443 of record CAXKVI010000011.1, read on the forward strand.
TCATAAAAAATAAAACTGGTTTATAAAGCTTTTTAAAATGACATTTTCATACAAATTTTGAATAATAAGAGCTTAATAAACCTTTTATATTTTTTATGAATAAGGGGGATGGTGTTCTGTTTATCGGACTTCGGAAGATTATTTCTATAAATTTTGGAATATAAAAATCGATAATTTTTTCACAGGTCCTTAAATTTTGTACTAAACGAAGTGGTTAGAGGTAGTCTAAAATATTACTAAAGACAACAACTCATTTCTGTTCATTCAGATTTACAACCCGAACACCAAAGAAGTCTAGACAAAATTTGGCCACTTTTCAATAAAATTAAAAATAAATTAATATAAAAACTCTCAAACTGTTTTTGCAAAAGGCTACATTTTCCCCGGTTTCACCACTTTTGAATTATTTTTTTTTTAATCAATATACCCACATTTTTTCAAAAATCAAATCACAAATCGATATGAAATGTCTTTTTAAATATTTCTAAGTTACGGCTAAGGAAAAAAGCTCGAATATGAAATGTCTTTTTAAATATTTCTAAGGAAAAAGGCTAGAAAATCCTCAAACTATTTTTGCAAAAGGCTACATTTTGCCCGGTTTCACCACTTTTGAGTAATTTTTTTTTTTTAATCAATATATTTATCAATATTATTTTTTTCAAAAATCAAATCAAAAATTGATATGAAATGTCTTTTTAAATATTTTTTAAGTTATGGTTAAGGAAATAAGATAGAAAAACCTTTAACAGTTTTTGCAAAAGGCTAGATTTTGGCCGATTTTACCACTTTGAATACATTTTTTTTTTAAATCAATATACCTACATTTGTTTCTTTTTTTTTTAAATCAAATCAAAAATCAATTTAAAATGTCTTCTAAATATTGTTAAGTTATGGATAAAGAAAAAAGCTAGAAAAACCTTTAACTGTTTTTGCAAAAGCCTAGATTTGCCCTAACCAGCATTTGTAATTTACCAACACTAAAAAGATGAAAAGAAGCCATGTATCATAAATTTCTATAAATAGAACTCATATTTCTACAAAATGAATTTCATTCTTTCACTCAATAAGCCCCTCCTATTATTAGAGAAATTATTTTCACTCCCTCGCTCATTTTGTACTTGGGTCCATTATCTATTATATTAATAGGCTAACAAATTTTACATATAAATATTTGCCAAGCTTAAACCCATACTAAATATGCATAAATATTTATGAAATGCATATGGATTTGTTGGCATACCTCTAATATATAACCAATACTGCTTCATTTATCTGTAATAAACGAATGAAAATTTCTCATGCCACTTGAATTGGTTATCTGACAATCAATTTGTAAATAAAGGGATAGCCCAGTGGGAAGCGTCAGGGGGTAGTGGTCGAGCGGTTGATTGAAAATTGTTTTTATTTTTTATATATTTTTATATTTCTAATCTTGACTTTTTAAAATTTTTATAAACAATATTTTTATGTTTATGATCTCTATTTTCGAGAAAAAAAAATTTGGTGCGAATATTTTTAGTTGACGGAAAGCCATGTGAAATAATAATTTTAGATCATAAATATACATACATACCACCCATTATAGAAATGCTATAACCGCTTATACAATTTCTTTGTTTTTTTCTTGGTAAATTTTTCAAAAAATTACCATTAATATAAGTCTGACTGCTCTAATTTTTGAAGATGTAAGCTGCAATTTGCGATTTTTTTTTTCAAACATAGTAGTCTATTTTTCGGACTTCGGTAGATTGCTGCTATAAATTTTAGTGATTTCTACCGTTTGAGACAAAGTTGCTTATAGACTCCCTCGCCTTAAATTTTACTGAAGGCAACAACTGATTTCTATCCACATGCACAAATGTATTAACTTTTAAAAGGGCAGATTTGCAACCCGAGCCCCAAACAAGTCTAGACCAAATTGAATAAAAAAATCAATATATATTTTGTCTTAAATATTGCTAAGTTATGGTTAAAGATAAAAGCTAGAAAATCCTCAAACTTTTTTCGACCTAATTTACCAACACTAAAAAGATGAAAAAAGCCATATATAATAAATTTCTATAAATAGAACTCATATTTCTACATAATGAATTTTATTCTTTCACTCAATGAGCTCCTCCAATTATTAGAGAAATTATTTTCACTCCCTCGCTCATGGAGTACTTGGGTCCATTATCTATTATATTAATAGGCTAACAAATTTTACATATAAATCATTGCCAAGCTTAAACCCATACTAAATATGCATAAATATTTATGAAATGCATATGGATTTGTTGGCATACCTCTAGGGCAGTGCACAATTATCTAATATATAACCAATACTGCTTCATTTATCTGTAATAAGCGAATGAAAATTTTTCATGCAACTTAAATTGGTTATCTGACAATCAATTTGTAAATAAAGCGATAACCCAGTGGGAAGCGTTAGGGGGTAGTGGTCGAGCGGTTGATGGTTCGAGTACAGTTAGTTACACAGCTATAGGCCAAAATTTTTTTCTTTTTTGTCATTGAAAATTGTTTATATTTTTTATATATTTTTATATTTCTAATCTTGACTTTTTAATATTTTTATAAACAATATTTTTATGTTTGTGATCTCTATTTTCGAGAAGAAAAAAATTTGGTGCGAATATTTTTAGTTTACGGAAAGCCATGTGAAATAATAATTTTATATCATAAATATACATTATAGAAATGCTATAACCGCTTATACAATTTCTTTTTGTTTTTTTTTTTTTTGGTAAATATTTCAAAAAATTACCATTAATATAAGTCTGACTGCTCTAATTTTTGAAGATGAAAGCTGCAATTTGCGAATTTTTTTTTCAAATTCTATCGATTGAGATAGAGTTGCTGATAAATTCCTTATTTAATGTATAAAAATCGACAAAATATTTTATGGATACTACGTTATTTTGAACTAAACCAAGTGATAAGCGGAAATCTTAAATTTTACTGAAGACAACAAATAATTTCTTTTCAAATGTATATATGTATTAACTTTTAAAAGGGCAGATTTACAACCCGAGCCCCAAACAAGTCTAGACCAAATTGAATAGAATTTTTTTAAAAATTAATATACATTTTTTTTTCTTTAAATCAAAAGAAAAATCCATATAAAGTGTCTTTTAAATATTGCTAAGTTATGGTTAAAGAAAAAAGCTAGAAAACCCTCACACTTTTTTTGACCTAACCAGAATTTGTAATTTACCCCCACTAAAAAGTTTTAAAACCACGCCATGTATAATACATTTTTTTAAAATACAACCCATACTTCTCTAAATTGAATGTGTAACTATTTTCGTTCTCTCGCTCATTAATACTCTTTAATATTACACGAACTCATATTTCCAAATTTCCACCCCTTCAAAATAAACGTCAAGCCAATTTCATACTCATATCCAAGGCAAATTCAACAAGGTAGAATTGACAACTGAAATATTTTGTTTTTGTAGGAGTTTTTCCTTCAAAAATTGTAAACAAGCGTATTAACCCTTTGCCACCCAAGCACAGTTTTTGTGTCCCATACAATTGTTTTACTGAAAAATTAAATAGCATTTGCTCAGGCCAAATACTGCGAAATATGCTATCCCAAACAGTAACGGGGTAACTTGGGCCACTTTAGAATCTTCCTCTTTTCGGACCTTTGCGTTATAAAAATGGCGAGTATTGAGTATGTATTTGTGGATTTCCGCCGATGGCACCACAAGAAGGTTGTCGCCAGAGTGTCACAGAAACTGGTGGATTGGTTTCCATTAGAGCTTTTTTCATACCGAAGTCAAAACCAGGGTACCGTCTTATCAAGGAAAATATGTGTCCGAGAAATAAAGCAATCAATTTAAGAAAAAAAAGTTTTCGGTTTCGAGAAATTAATCGACTGTTAATCGCTTTTGCTGTTGTAAAAGGGACGTGACGTACCAAACGATATTGAGTATATGCTCTCACAGCTGCCGAACCACCTTGTGGTGCTATTACAATTGCCAATCTCATCAACCCCGTGACCGTGGTCGAAATGGATTTTAGTCGCCCCTTGCGACAGGTATTCCATTCCATTCTAAACCCCTAACCCGCAGGGGTCATGAATCGATTTTAATCGCTTACAGTTTCGTTTTCGGTCTAAGATCCAGTTGAAAAAAGATTAGACCATCCATCTTAGCTAAAATGTGGTAGAGTCTAGCTAATCTGAACTCTAAACTCTATTTAAACGTGCAAGGAACTGAGGCAAGCGGTACTATATTTATATGAAACAATTTGCTATTTCTTGACTCTCTAGAAAAAATTTAAAAATCTTAAACAGAACGGGTTAATATTTTTTTCATTTGACGGGAAAACTACAGAAAAGAGAGAAATGTCAAGTTCACTATAACTTTGTTTAATATACTTTGCTCATATCTATTTATATACACATATACATATATGCGTAAACACTCCAATTCTCTCGCTCATTGAGTTCAAACAGTAGATTCGGCGTTGAACTCATATATGTATATTGAAATGTTACACTCCAAATAGATGGCGTAGGCGCGAATAGCCAATTTGTTTCCGCATGAGAGTTGCCCCAATATGTGTTGTTATGTACCAAAGGATTAAAAAAAAGTGACAATTTGTTTTTCTCATATCTCGCACGCTTTATTATAAACGAAAATAGTTTAAAAATAAAATTTTTAGAAAAGAGGCAATCAATGTTTTAACTTTCTGTATTGAAATTCATCAAGAAAAAAAATGAGATTGAAATAGATACACCCATTGCCGTCAATTCTATATAATATGAAAATTTGCCTTTTTAAAAAAATAAAAATCAAACATCTTTTTCGTAGAATTCTATAATAAAAATGAGATAACTATCATCGCCTTATATTCCAAAGTTTTAATAAACAAATGAAAAACTAAAAATTTTATATTGTTGTGCCATAAAATCATGAAAAAATTAAATTTTCAATTACATATACTTATAATAAAATGTAATTTAACTATAAAATTTTTTGGGAAAACGTTATCAAAATTATATTTTTCCATAAAGCTCTAATATGTATGTATATCTATTATATTAATAGGCTAACAAATTTTACATATAAATAATTGCCAAGCTTAAACCCATACTAAATATGCATAAATATTTATGAAATGCATATGGATTTGTTGGCATACCTCTAAAGCAGTGCACAATTATCTAATATATAACCAATACTGCTTCATTTCTCTGTAATAAGCGAATGAAAATTTCTCATGCAACATGAATTGGTTATCTGACAATCAATTTGTAAATAAAGCGATAGCCCAGTGGGAAGCGTCAGGGGGTAGTGGTCGAGCGGTTGATGGTTCAAGTACAGTTACAGCTATCGGCCAAAATTTTTTTCTTTTTTGTCATTGAACATTTTTTATATTTTTTATATATTTTTATATTTCTAATCCTGACTTCTTAAAATTTTTATAAACAATATTTTTATGTTTGTGATTTCTATTTTCGAGAAAAAAAAATTTGGTGCGAATATTTTTAGTTTACGGAAAGCCATGTGAAATAATAATTTTAGATCATAAATATACATACATACCACCCATTATAGAAATGCTATAACCGCTTATACAATTTCTTTTTTTTTTTTTGGTAAATATTTCAAAAAATTACCATTAATATAAGTCTGACTGCTCTAATTTTTGAAGATGTAAGCTGCAATTTGCGAATTTTTTTTCAAACATAGTGGTCTGTTTATTCAATTTCTGTAGATTATTTCGATAAATTTCACGATTTCTATCGATTGAGATAGAGTTGCAAATAATTTCTTTTCATATGTACAAAATATTTTATGGATACTACGTTATTTTGAACTAAACCAAGTGATAAGCGGAAATCTTAAATTTTACTGAAGACAACAAATAATTTCTTTTCAAATGTATATATGTATTAACTTTTAAAAGGGCAGATTTGCAACCCGAGCCCCAAACAAGTCTAGACCAAATTGAATAGAATTTTTTTAAAAATCAATATACATTTTTTTTTCTTTAAATCAAAAGAAAAATCCATATAAAGTGTCTTTTAAATATTGCTAAGTTATGGTTAAAGAAAAAAGCTAGAAAACCCTCACACTTTTTTTGACCTAACCAGAATTTGTAATTTACCCCCACTAAAAAGTTTTAAAACCACGCCATGTATAATACATTTTTTTAAAATACAACCCATACTTCTCTAAATTGAATGTGTAACTATTTTCGTTCTCTCGCTCATTAATACTCTTTAATATTACACGAACTCATATTTCCAAATTTCCACCCCTTCAAAATAAACGTCAAGCCAATTTCATACTCATATCCAAGGCAAATTCAACAAGGTAGAATTGACAACTGAAATATTTTGTTTTTGTAGGAGTTTTTCCTTCAAAAATTGTAAACAAGCGTATTAACCCTTTGCCACCCAAGCACAGTTTTTGTGTCCCATACAATTGTTTTACTGAAAAATTAAATAGCATTTGCTCAGGCCAAAAAATTATAAATACTGCGAAATATGCTAGCCCAAACAGTAACGGGGTAACTTGGGCCACTTTAGAATCTTCCTCTTTTCGTATTGAGTATGTATTTGTGGATTTCCGCCGATGGCACCACAAGAAGGTTGTCGCCAGAGTGTCACATAAACTGGTGGATTGGTTTCCATTAGAGCTTTTTTCATACTGAAGTCAAAACCAGGGTACCGTCTTATCAAGGAAAATATGTGTCCGAGAAATAAAGCAATCAATTTAAGAAAAAAAAGTTTTCGGTTTCGAGAAATTAATCGACTGTTAATCGCTTTTGCTGTTGTAAAAGGGACGTGACGTACCAAACGATATTGAGTATATGCTCTCACAGCTGCCGAACCACCTTGTGGTGCTATTACAATTGCCAATCGCATCAACCCCGTGACCGTGGTCGAAATGGATTTTAGTCGCCCCTTGCGACAGGTATTCCATTCCATTCTAAACCCCTAACCCGCAGGGGTCATGAATCGATTTTAATCGCTTACAGTTTCGTTTTCGGTCTAAGATCCAGTTGAAAAAAGATTAGACCATCCATCTTAGCTAAAATGTGCTAGAGTCTAGCTAATCTGAACTCTAAACTCTATTTAAACGTGCAAGGAACTGAGGCAAGCGGTACTATATTTATATGAAACAATTTGCTATTTCTTGACTCTCTAGAAAAAATTTAAAAATCTTAAACAGAACGGGTTAATATTTTTTTTCATTTGACGGGAAAACTCCTACAGAAAAGAGAGAAATGTCAAGTTCACTATAACTTTGTTTAATATACTTTGCTCATATCTATTTATATACACATATACATATATGCGTAAACACTCCAATTCTCTCGCTCATTGACTTCAAACAGTAGATTCGGCGTTGAACTCATATGTATATTGAAATGTTACACTCCAAATAGATGGCGTCGGCGCGAATAGCCAATCTGTTTACACATGAGAGTTGCCCCAATATGTGTTGTTATGTACCAAAGTATTAAAAAAAAGTGACAATTTGTTTTTCTCATATCTCGCACGCTTTATTATAAACGAAAATAGTTTAAAAATAAAATTTTTAGAAAAGAAGCAATCAATGTTTTAACTTTCTGTATTGAAATTCATCAAGAAAAAAAAATGAGATTGAAATAGATACACCCATTGCCGTCAATACTATATAATATGAAAATTTGCTTTTTTAAAAAAATAAAAATCAAACATCTTTTTCGTAGAATTCTATAATAAAAATGAGATAACTATCATCGCCTTATATTCCAAAGTTTTAATAAACAAATGAAAAACTAAAAATTTTATATTGTTGTGCCATAAAATCATGAAAAAATTAAATTTTCAATTACATATACTTATAATAAAATGTAATTTAACTATACAATTTTTTGGGAAAACGTTATCAAAATTATATTTTTCCATAAAGCTCTAATATGTATGTATATCTATTATATTAATAGGCTAACAAATTTTACATATAAATAATTTCCAAGCTTAAACCCATACTAAATATGCATAAATATTTATGAAATGCATATGGATTTGTTGGCATACCTCTAAAGCAGTGCACAATTATCTAATATATAACCAATACTGCTTCATTTCTCTGTAATAAGCGAAAGAAAATTTCTCATGCAACTTGAATTGGTTATCTGACAATCAATTTGTAAATAAAGCGATAGCCCAGTGGGAAGCGTCAGGGGGTAGTGGTCGAGCGGTTGATGGTTCAAGTACAGTTACAGCTATCGGCCAAAATTTTTTTCTTTTTTGTCATTGAAATTTTTTTATATTTTTTATATATTTTTATATTTCTAATCTTGACTTCTTAAAATTTTTATAAACAATATTTTTATGTTTGTGATTTCTATTTTCGAGAAAAAAAAATTTGGTGCGAATATTTTTAGTTTACGGAAAGCCATGTGAAATAATAATTTTAGATCATAAATATACATACATACCACCCATTATAGAAATGCTATAACCGTTTATACAATTTCTTTTTTTTTTTTTTGGTAAATATTTCAAAAAATTACCATTAATATAAGTCTGACTGCTCTAATTTTTGAAGATGTAAGCTGCAATTTGCGAATTTTTTTTCAAACATAGTGGTCTGTTTATTCAATTTCTGTAGATTATTTCGATCAATTTCACGATTTCTATCGATTGAGATAGAGTTGCTGATAAATTCCTTATTTAAAGTATAAAAATCGAAAACATATTTTATAGATACTTAAATTTTTAACTAAACCAAGTGATAAGCGGAAATCTTAAATTTTACTGAAGACAACAAATAATTTCTTTTCATATGTACCTATATATGTATTAACTTTTAAAAGGGCAGATTTGCAACCCGAGCCCCAAACAAGTCTAGACCAAATAGAATAGAATTTTTTTAAAAATCAATATACATTTTTTATACCCAGCTGTACTTGTACACAGGGTATTATAACTTTGTTAGGATAACGGTTGGTTGTACAGGTATAAAGGAATCGAGATAGATATAGACTTCCATATATCAATATGATCAGGATCGAAAAAAAATTTGATTGAGCCATGTCCGTCCGTCCGTCCGTCCGTCCGTCCGTCCGTCCGTCCGTCCGTCCGTCTGTCCGTTAACACGATAACTTGAGCAAATAATGAGATATCTTCACCAAATTTGGCATGCGTACTTATTTGGGTTCAGAATAGATTGCTATTGAAAATGGGTAAAATCGGACCATAACCACGCCCCTTTTTCGATATCGAAAATTTCGAAAAACGTATAAAATGGGTTAATTCAATATTAGAAGCAGCTACAATGATAAAATTTGCAATATGTATTGATTTAGATGTTCTAAGGCCGATTTTATAAAAAATTTTGAAAAGGGGGCGTGGTACCGCCCACGTATATTTGAAGAAATTTTAAAATTTTGACTCTTAATAACTTCAGAACAGTTTATGCTAGTATAACGAAATTTGGTAGAGGACATACTATTGTTGTGGTAAATTCAGCTATAGAAAATAAACGAAATCGCTTCGCGACCACGCCTACTTTTTCATAAAAGTTATATTGAAAGGAGGTGGAAATATTGAAAAGTCCATATCTAATTAACTGATTTCGCTATAATAATATAATTTGGTACATACATCAACTTTCATATTCTTTACATAATTTTTTCAAAATTTTGGAAATTGGGCGTGGCACCACCCACTTATGAGTCAAGCAATTTTTAAATTCGACTGCTAACAACTTCAGAACGGTGTGAGATAGATTTACGAAACTAGGTACCAGGCATGTTATGTTTATGTAGAGTACTACCACAGAAAATAAGAAAAATCGGTGAACGATCACGCCCACTTTATGTGCACAGCTGGGTATGTAATGTTCGGCTTCACCCGAACTTAGACTTCCTTACTTGTTTTCTTTAAATCAAAGGAAAAATCCATATAAAGTGTCTTTTAAATATTGCTAAGTTATGGTTAAAGAAAAAAGCTAGAAAACCCTCAAACTTTTTTTGACCTAACCAGAATTTGTAATTTACCCCCACTAAAAAGTTTTAAAACCACGCCATGTATAATACATTTTTTTTAAATACAACCCATACTTCTCTAAAATGAATGTGTCACTATTTTCGTTCTCTCGCTCATTAATATTCTTTAATATTACACGAACTCATATTTCCAAATTTCCACCCCTTCAAAATAAACGTCAAACCAATTTCATACATATCTATTTGCATACACATATCCATACTTGCGTAAACACTCCAATTCTCTCGCTCATTGAGTTCAAACAGTAGATTCGGCGTTGAACTCATATATGTATATTGAAATGTTACACTCCAAATAGATGGCGTCGGCGCGAATAGCCAATTTGTTTCCGCATGAGAGTTGCCCCAATATGTGTTGTTATGTTCCAAAGTATTAAAAAAAAGTGACAATATGTTTTTCTCATATCTCGCACGCTTTAGTAAGTTTAGTTTAAAAATAAAATTTTTAGGAAAGAAGCAATCAATGCTTTAACTTTCTGTATTGAAATTCATCAAGGAAAAAAAAAATTAAATTGAAATAGATACACCCATTGCCGTCAATTTTATATAATATTAAATTTTGCTTTTTAAAAAAAATAAAAATCAAACATCTTTTTCGTAGAATTCTATAATAAAAATGAGATAACTATGGTCGCCATATATTCCAAAGTATTAATAAACAAATGAAACACTAAAAATGTTATATTGTTGTGCCATAAAATCCTGAAAATCTTAAATTTTCAATTACATATATTTATAATAAAATGTAATTTAACTATATAATTTTTTGGGAAAACGTATTCAAAATTATATTTTTCCATAAAACTCTAATATGTATGTATATATCTAAATAGAGATTCAAAAGCCCAATAAAGCTTCACTTAATTGTAGAATTCCATATTAAAAAAATTTATTCAAGGAAAAATTCCGATGTAATAGATTTGTTTAAAATGAAATTCTACAAAGTTTTATGTTTTCATGACACCATTATTAAAATGTGAAATAGGGCAACCATGGTCAAACTTTTAATTTGAAAAAAATATGTCGCAATCAAAGTTGGCTTGCGTACCACCATACAAAAAAAATGTTTCAAAAAAAATAAAATAATAATTCAATATGGCTCCTGTTTTTGGAGTACCAAGCTTATTTTGAGAAATTTGTATATGTGTGTAAAATACCAGCAATGGAAATATTTTGATTCTCTCGCTCTTTGAGAGTTAGAGTAATAGCGTCAAACTCATATTTCGAAGTTGGCTGAACTTCAAAGGAAACCACTCTTTATCTTCATTCTCTCCCTCATTAAACACGTCCTATTATGAGAGAGAAATTATTTTCATTCCCTCGCTCATTGAGTACTTTGGTCCATTATCTATTATATTAATAGGCTAACAAATTTTACATATAAATATTTGCCAAGCTTAAACCCATACTAAATATGCATAAATATTTATGAAATGCATATGGATTTGTTGGCATACCTCTAAGGCAGTGCACAATTATCTAATATATAACCAATCCTGCTTCATTTATCTGTAATAAGCGAAATGCATATGGATTTGTTGGCATACCTCTAAGGCAGTGCACAATTATCTGCTTCATTTATCTGTAATAAGCGAATGAAAATTTCTCATGCCACTTGAATTGGTTATCTGACAATCAATTTGTACATAAAGCGATAGCCCAGTGGGAAGCGTCGGGGGTAGTGGTCGAGCCGTTAATGGTTCAAGTACAGCTATCGGCCAATTTTTTTTTTTTTTTTTTGTCATTGAAAATTGTTTTTATTTTTTCAATATATAAAAATTTCTTATCTTGACTTTTTTAAAATTTTTATGTTTGTGATATCTATTTTCGAGAAAAAAATGCTGAATATTTTTAGTTGACGGAAAGCATATGCATACATGCCACCCATTATAGAAATGCGATAACCGCTTATTAAATTTGGGTTTTTTTGTCTAATTTTTTATGATATAAGATCGAAGTTGCGAAATTTTTCAAACACAGAAGTTTATCGGACTTCGGTAGATTACTTCTATAAATTTTAGTGATTTCTACCGTTTGAGATAAAGTTGCTGACAGGCTCCCTATTTAAAATATAAAAATCGACAACATATTTAGGGCCACTTGCATAAAAGCCGATTAAGCCTAATCGGTGATTAACTTGACAGCTAACCATACAAAATACGTCAATTAAACTCCGGTTAGTCGTTATCAGCTTTTATGCAAGCGGCCCTTAATATGTACTTAAATTTTGAACTAAATCAAGTGGTTAGCGGTCGTCTTAAATTTTACTGAAGGCAACAGCTGATTTCTATTCATATGTACATATGTATTAACTTTTAAAAGGGCAGATTTGCAACCCGAGCCCAAATTGAATAGAAAAATCAATATATATTTTTTCTTTAAATCAAATACAAAATCCATATAAAGAGTCTTAAATATTGCTAAGTTATGGTTAAAGAAAAAAGCTAGAAAATCCTCAAACATTTTTTGACCTAACCAGAATTTGTAATTTACTCCCTCTAAAAAGATTTAAAAACACGCCTGTATAATAAATTTCTATAAAAAGAACTCATTTTCTGCAAAATGAACCTTTCAATCTTTCACTCAACAAGCTCCTCCTTTTATTAGAGAAACTATTTTCATTCTCTCGCTCATTGCCCATACAGCTTGAATTGGTGATTTGACAATAAATTCGTAGATAAAGCAGTAGAGCAGTGGTTAGCGCATCGGATAGCGAGAGAACTGTTGTAGGTCCGAGAACAGCTCCGGGCTACAATTTTTTTTTTCATTGAAAATCGTTTTTTCTTTTTTAAAACATCTTTAGGTATATGAGTATTTCTAATTTTGATTTTTTATAAGCTCATTAAAATTTCATAAGACATATTTTTATATTTGTGATACTTTTTTCGGAAAAAACTTACTGCGAATAATTTCATAAATATACATACATACCACCCATTATAGAAATGAGATAACCGCTTATACAATTTGGGTTTTTTGGTAAGTTTTTCCGAAAATTAAAATTTTTTTAAACATACCCTGATATTCATAAAAAATAAAATTGGTTTATAAAGCTTTTTAAAATTACATTTTCATACAAAATTTGAATAATAAGAGCTTAATAAACCTTTTATATTTTTTATGAATAAGGGGGATATTGCTCTGTTTATCGGACTTCGGTAGATTATTTCTATAAATTTTGAAATATAAAAATCCATAATTTTTCACAGGTCCCTCAATTTTGTACTAAACGAAGTGGTTAGAGGTCAACTAAAATATTACTAAAGACAACAACTCATTTCTATTCATCCAGATTTATAACCCGAACACCAAACAAGTCTAGACAAAATTTGCCCACTTTTGAATAAAAAAAAATCAATATTAAATGTCTTTTTAAATATTTCTAAGTTATGGTTAATGAAAAAAGCTAGAAAACCCTCAAACAGTTTTTCCAAAAGGCTACATTTTGCCCGGTTTCAATATACCTAAATTTTTTTTTTTTTTCAAAAATCAAATCAAAAATCGATATAATATGTCTTTTTAAATATTTCTAAGTAATGGTTGAGGAAAAAAGCTTAAAAACCCTCAAACTGTTTTTGCATAAGGCTAGATTTTGTCCGGTTTAACCAATTTTGAATAACTTTTTTTTTTAAATCAACATACCCACATTTTTTTTTCAAAAATCAAATCAAAAATCGATATGAAATGTCTTTTTAAATATTTCTAAGTTATGGCTAAGAAAAAAGGCTAGAAAATCCTCAAACTATTTTTGCAAAAGGCTACATTTTGCCCGGTTTCACCACTTTTGAATATTTTTTTTTTTTAAATCAATATACGTACTATTTTTTTCAAAAATCAAATCAAAAATTGATAAGAAATGTATTTTTAAATATTTTTAAGTTATGGTTAAGGAAAAAAGATAGAAAAACCTTTAACAGTTTATCAAAAGGCTAAATTTTGGCTGATTTTACCACTTTGAATACATTTTTTTTTTTAATCAATATACCTACATTTTTTTTTCAATCAAATTAAAATGTCTTCTAAATATTGCTAAGTTATGGATAAAGAAAAAAGCTAGAAAAACCTTTAACTGTTTTTGCAAAAGCCTAGATTTGCCCTAACCAGCATTTGTAATTTACCAACACTAAATAATAAATTTCTATAAATAGAACTCATATTTCTACAAAATGAATTTCATTATTTCACTCAATAAGCTCCTCCTATTATTAGAGAAATTATTTTCACTCCCTCGCTCATTGAGTACTTCGTTCCATTATCTATTATATTAATAGGCTAACAAATTTTACATATAAATATTTGCCAAGCTTAAACCCATACTAAATATGCATAAATATTTATGAAATGCATATGGATTTGTTGGCATACCTCTAAAGCAGTGCACAATTATCTAATATATAACCAATACTGCTTCATTTCTCTGTAATAAGCGAATGAAAATTTCTCATGCAACTTGAATTGGTTATCTGACAATCAATTTGTACATAAAGCGATAGCCCAGTGGGAAGCGTCGGGGGTAGTGGTCGAGCGGTTAATGGTTCAAGTAGAGCTATCGGCCAATTTTTTTTTTTTTTTTTTTTTGTCATTGAAAATTGTTTTTATTTTTTCAATATATAAAAATTTCTTATCTTGACTTTTTTAAAATTTTTATGTTTGTGATATCTATTTTCGAGAAAAAAATTGCTGAATATTTTTAGTTGACGGAAAGCATATGCATATATACCACCCATTATAGAAATGCGTTAACCGCTTTAACAATTTGGGTTTTTTTGTCTAATTTTTGATGACATAAGATCGAAGTCGCGAAATTTTTTCAAACACAGTAGTCTATTTATCGGACTTCGGTAGATTAGTTCTATAAATTTTAGTGATTTCTACCGTTTGAGACAAAACGATCGCATAAATTAGTGGCTATTTGTTAAGCACAATCTCATCATCCGATTATTCAAGTGCAAATTAAAATCTCGAAATCCGAATATTTGCATGGCATTTGCCATCAGTGTACGAAAATAAACTTTATTGTACGGTACTATTTCGTTTTGTTTATTACTTTCATAGTTCAGTACAAAACAAAATCCAAAAGCTGAGTTAACTTTGAAAACTGTAAAATACATTTTTTGAAATTTACATCCAAAATAAAAAACAAAATAAAAAAAATAACTTGTTCTCTATGAACATACATTCAAACACTTATATTTTTCTTCAATCAATTGAAACGTTTGTGTTTAAAAATTTTTTTTTGTTGGTATTGTCACAAACAAAAAGCAAACGTTTCCAAAAAGTAATAAACTGTACAAAACTTAAATGACATGCTACTCGATGAGGAAATGAAAAGTATTTTGTACAGTTTATTTTCGTGCCCTGTTTGCCATAAATAATTTTGGAAAGGGCTGCTGTAATTTAATATTTTTATTATATAATAACAGCCACTATTTTTTAAATTCTTTGATGGCCTCATTTTGCCTATAGATGAGTTTTTAATATATACATTTAAGTTGGTCGAGGTTCGGCCACGGGCCTAAAGGCAGCTAATGACAAAAAGTTGATCAGATGTTTGAATAAGTTCAACTATTTTAAATTGGTCGAATTTCGACCACGGGATATACTAGTTTATATTAATAGTCTAACTTTGTTGTTGGTATATTGTTAATTCTTAAACTGCTTTGTGCATAAGGTAATGGCGCGGCGGTGAGCGTATAGAATACGGTGTGCACAGTTACAAGACCCGGTTGCGGAATATTCCGTTTTTTTCTTAAATTATGTTTTTTTTTTATATTAAAAAACCTTTAATCTTAACTATTACAATTTACTTAATTTTCAACCTAATATTTTTTTGTTCTTCACCTGCTCAAAACGATCGCATAAATTAGTGGCTATTTGTTAAGCACAATGTCATCATCCGATTATTCAAGTGCAACATAAAATCTCGAAAACCGAATATTTGCATGGCATTTGCCATAAATAATTTTTATTATATAATGACAGCCGCTATTTTTTAAATTCTTTGATGGCCTCATTTTGCCTATAGATGAGTTTTTAATGTATACATTTGAGTTGGTCGAGGTTCGGCCACGGGTCCTAAAGGCAGCTATTGACAAAAAGTTGATCAGATGTTTGAATAAGTTCAACTATTTTAAATTGGTCGAATTTCGACCACGGGATATACTAGTAACGATTATTTGCCTATACTAGATATTTTTATATGGAAAGAGGCTATATTATGGTATATTGTTAATTTTTAAAATTCTGATTCTCATAAAGTCTAATTGCAGAATTTGATAACTGCTTTGTGCATAAGGTAATGGCGCGGCGGTGCGCGTATGGAATACGGTGTGCACAGGTGCAAGACCCGGTTGCGGAATTTTATTTTTTTTTATAAAATTATGTTTTTTTAATATTTAAAAACCTTTAATCTTAACTATTACAATTTATTTAACCTAATATTTTTTTTGTTCTTCACCTGCTCATCATTCCATTAATCAAGCGCAACATAAAATCTCGAAAACCGAATATTTGCATGGCATTTGCCATAAATAATTTTGGAAAAGGCTGCTATAATTTAATATTTTTATTATATAATATCAGCCACTGTTTTTTTTAATTCTATGATGGCCTCATTTTGACTATATATGAGTGTTTAAGGTATACATACATTTAAGTTGGTCGACTTTCGGCCACGGGCCTAAAGGCTGCTATTGACAAAAAGTTGATGAGATGTTTGAATAAGTTCAACTATTTTAAATTGGTTGAATTTCGACCACGGGATATACTAGTAACGATTATTTGCCTATACTAGATATTTTTATATGGAAAGAGGCTAGTTCCTGTTTGCAGAGTAGCCAATTGTCAGAAAATTTTAAACAAGAGATACAAATTAACATCAGAAACTTTTACTTTAAATCAAATTCGACAGAGATTCGACTTTTCAAGAGCTGATTTAAAGAACTTATCCACTATAACACCAAGTAAAAGTTATATCTAGGTCCGATGTATGTATATCTCCTTTGTTAAAAAATTTTCCCAGCTTGAACGGTTGTGATACAGACTATAATCACGGATTGGAAACTGCTTAGATTTTCAAGTTTGGTTCTTTCCAGTGACATGGATATAACGGAGTTTTGGGAAAAAGTATCATTTTATAAAAATGGGATGGGGAAAGCTGCTTTAATAATCTTTCGCTATTTGCTTTTAATTTATTGTCACTACCAGTGGCGTGGCTTCCATATAAGCCGAAAAGCCCGGCTTGCCTAGCTAATCCCCTATGAGCTACAATATGTTTGTTCATTTGGCTTCTTAAAAGGATATCCGGTCCCTGCCTGTCACCTACTACCTAATAGCTGTTAATAGCATGGAAACATACCTACAGCTTTTCCTGCCACCTGCCAGCTGATAGCTCATTTACATAAAATTATTTCAGTGCGTGATGGCCATCTCTTACTTACTTACTTTACTTTTACGGGGCTTTCAAAACCAGTACGAATCTGCGTGCTGAAGTAATTGTTTTTTTTTTTTTAATTTGGAAGTAATTTTATATGAAACTTTGAAGCTGGCTTCTGGCTGGTGTTACCGTACGCTATAAATGCTTACGATAAAACGAAAATGAAATTTGTTTATGTATGTATCTACAATTTTAAAGTGCAAAGCGCGCTACTCAAAAATTATTGGCGCATATTTTAAAGTAGAAAAAAAGAATTCAATAGTGGTAGGTGCTGTAATTTTTTTTATTTGCTAGGCACTATAAAACTTAAAAAATATATTTAAGATTTCTTAGCTTTTGCAATGTAGGTACCTAAATGGGAAATAGTGCGAATAAAACGTTTCCCTTGGATTGGAAAAGCTTACAAAATCTGCCAACAATAACGTGCCTATTAGCGGAACCTAAAAGTTTAAAATTTTCCCCGTCTGCAAAAGTCGATAAATATCCTGAACTCTTCTTTGCCTGAAATGTTCTCTGGCAGCAGTAAGTGCTTTCGTGGGGTTATAAAGACTGGGGCTTGCCTCGGTTGATACTCGTAGGCACGCCACTGGTCACTACCACATAGTTCAGCCGCGGCGGAGAGAAAGTTTTCCGACTTTGTTTTAATTAAAACAAACCTGAGAGATATCCTTAATTTCAAAACCTTAAACAGCATAATGCTATCAAAAGAGTTGTGTTCAGGGGAAAATGAAGGCAATTACGTATGGAATGGACTGCTCCCGATCTCATTATATTTTAAGGAATATGGATACATCTTATGTATAACAAATTTATTTATTTACTCATACACGTCACATGTGTAATGATGTTTTTTGTTATTATTTAATTAAAACTAATTTGTTTTGTCAAACCCAAGAAAAGTGAATTAATAATTATTTTAACCGTATATTTTGTTGAAGTTATATGTACCATGAAATAAAAGTTTAACAATGCTTAGTGGAAACACACATTTTATTAATTTGGTTACTTTTTCTACTTTTGGTTCCTTTTTTTTAAAAATTTGGTAACCAAAAAAATTTTTAGTGGCAGCCCTGATTGTAGCCTTAAAACTGATTTAATGAAATTTGGCAATAAACGAAAATTCTTTGGGTATTTTTGTTTTAATAATGTGTGTACCACGGATCTACGCGAAAGCGTACCGACATCTGTTGGTCACCCTTTCACAGATATTCTGCTTGAAAAATTTAGTTTGTATGGGAGGTGCCACGCCCCCTTTTTGTGTGAGAATGCTTTTGATATCATATAGGTCCATACCAATTTTCCGCTCTCTCCTTGAACCTTTTCACAGATATTCTGCTTGAAAAATTTAGTTAATATGGGAGGTGCCACGCCCCCTTTTCTGATAACCCCCCTTTTTGTGTGAGAATGCTTTTGATATCATATAGGTGTATGCCAATTTTCAGGTCTCTACCTTGAACCCTTTCACAGATATTCTGGTTGAAAATTTAGTTGGTATTAGAGGTGCCACGCCCCTTCTTCTTTTGATATCATATAGGTCCATACCAATTTTCAGGTCCCTACCTTGAACACTTTCACAGATATTCTGCTTGAAAAATTTAGTTTGTACGGGAGGCGCCACGCCCCCTTTTCTAATTACCCCCCTTTTTATGTGTGAGATTGCTCTTGATATCATATAGGTCTATACCAATTTTCAAGTCCCTACCTTGTACCCTTTCACAGATATTCTGCTTGAAAATTTAGTTGGTATTAGATCCTTTTGATATCATATAGGTCTATACCAATTTTCAGGTCCCTACCTTGAACCCTTTCATAGATATTCTGCTTGAAGAATTTAGTTTGTTTGGGAGGTGCCACGCCCCCTTTTCTGATAACCCCCCTTTTTATGTGTGAGATGGCTGTTGATATCTTATAGGTCGGTACCAATTTTCACGTGCCTACCTTGAACCCTTTCACAGATATTCTGCTTAAAAAATTTAGTTTGTATGGGAGGTGCCACGCCCCCGTTTCTGATAACCCCCCTTTTTATGTGTGAGAATGCTTTTAATATCATATAGGTCTATAGCAATTTTCAGGTCCCTACCTTGAACCCTTTCACAGATATTCTGCTCGAAAAATTTAGTTTGTTTGGGAGGTGCCGCGCCCCCTTTTCTTATAACCTCTTTTTTATGTGTGAGAATGATTTTGAAATCACAGATATTCTCCTTTAAAAATTTAGTTTGCATGGGAGGTGCCACGCTCCTTTTCTGATAACCGCCCTTTTTATGTGTGAGAATGCTTTAGATATCATATAGGTCTATACCAATTTTTAGGTCCCTCTCTTTTATGTGTGAGAATGCTTTTTTATGTGTGAGAATGCTTTTGAAATCACAGATATTCTCCTTTAAAAATTTAGTTTGATATCATATAGTTCTATACCTATTTTCATGTCCCTACCTTGAAACCTTTCAAAGAAATTCTGCTTGAAAAATTTAGTTTGTATAGGAGGTGCCACGCCCCCTTTTCTGATAACCCCCCTTTTTATGTGTGAGAATGCTTTTGATATCTTATAGGTCGGTACCAATTTTCACGTGCCTACCTTGAACCCTTTCACAGATATTCTGCTTAAAAAATTTAGTTTGTATGGGAGGTGCCACGCCCCCGTTTCTGATAACCCCCCTTTTTATGAGTGAGAATGCTTTTAATATCATATAGGTCTATAGCAATTTTCAGGTCCCTACCTTGAACCCTTTCACAGATATTCTGCTCGAAAAATTTAGTTTGTTTGGGAGGTGCCGCGCCCCCTTTTCTGATAACCTCTTTTTTATGTGTGAGAATGCTTTTGAAATCACAGATATTCTCCTTTAAAAATTTAGTTTGCATGGGAGGTGCCACGCCCCCTTTTCTGATAACCACCCTTTTTATGTGTGAGAATGCTTTAGATATCATATAGGTCTATACCAATTTTTAGTTCCCTACCTTGAACCCTTTCACAGACATTCTGCTTGAAAAATTTAGTTTGTATGGGAGGTGCAACGCCTCCTTTTCTGATAACCTCCCTTTTCATGTGTGAGAATGCTTTTGATATCATATAGGTCTATACCAATTTTAAGGTCCCTACCTTGAACCCTTTTACAGATATTCTGCTTAAACAATTTAGTTTGTATGGAAGGTGCCACGCCCCCTTTTCTGATAACCTCCCTTTTTATGTGTGAGAATGCTTTTGATATCATATAGGTGTATACCAATTTTCAGGTCCCTACCTTGAACCCTTTCACAGATATTCTGCTCGAAAAATTTAGTTTGTATGGGAGGTGCCACGCCCCCTTTCCTTATAACCTCCCTTTTTATGTGTGAGAATGCTTTTGATATCATATAGGTCTATACAAATTTTCAGGTCCCTGCTTAAACCCTTTCTCCGTAAAGTTCATTACAACGCGAAAAACGGCTAAATTTTTATATAACATAGAAATATTTGAAAAGACATTTTATATCGATTTTTGATTTGATTTTTGAAAAAAATGTAGGTACATATATTGATTTAAAAAAAAATGTATTTAAAAGTGGTCAAATCGGGCAAACTGTATCCTTTTGCAAAAACAGTTTGAGGGTTTTCTAGCTTTTTTCCTTAACCATGACTTAGAAATATTTAAAAAGACATTTCATATCGATATTTGATTCGATTTAAAAAAATATATATGTATGTATATTGATTAAAAAAAAAAAAAATTATTCAAAAGTGGTCAAATCGGGCAAAATCTAGCCTTTTGCAAAAACAGGTTGAAGGGTTTCTAGATTTTTTCCTTAGTCATAACTATATCCTTTTTTTATTTGTTTTTGAAAAAAAAATGTAGGTATATTCATTTAAAAAAAAAAATATTCAAAAGTGGTCAAATCGGGCAAACTCTAGCCTTTTGCAAAAACAGTTTGAGAGTTTTCTAGCTTTTTTCCCTAACCATAACCTAGAAATATTTAAAAAGACATTTTATATGTAGGTATATTGATTTAAAAAAAAAATTATTCAAAAGTGGTCAAATCGGGCAAAATCTAGCCTTTTGCAAAAACATGTTGAAGGGTTTCTAGATTTTTTCCTTAACCATAACTATGACCATTTTTAATTTGTTTTTGAAAAAAAAATGTAGGTATATTCATTAAAAAAAAAAAAAAAATTATTCAAAAGTGGTCAAATCGGGCAAACTCTAGCCATTTGCAAAAACAGTTTGTGGGGTTTCTAGCTTTTTTCCTTAATCGTAACATAGAAATATTTAAAAAGACATTTTATATCGATTTTTGATTTGATAAAGACATTTTATATTGATTTTTGATTTGATTTTTGAAAAAAATTTAGGTATATTGATTTTTATTTTTAAATTTTATTCAAAAGTGGTCGAATTTTGCCTATACGTGTTTAAAAAAATAAAAACAATTTTCAATGACGAAAAAGAAAAAAATGTTGCCCGATAGCTCTGCTCGAGCCATCAAGCGCTCGTCCACTGCCCCAGCGTTTCCCACTGGGCTATCGCTTTATGTACAAATTGATTGTCAGATAACCATTTCAAGCGGCATGAGGCATACATACAAATCCAACATTTTCTATCGCGGATGTGCCCATAAAGTTCTGTTCCCCGTATACGTGACGTCCATACGGTCCTTAGGCGACACTTCGGAAAGTGACTTATAAGTGTCGCCTGGGGGTTAGGAAAAATTATGAAAAAATTAAAATATTCCATTTTAGCGGGTCTCAAATATTGAACCCCCGAGAAACGGGTTGTGCGTAGGGTTTGAGACCCACCACATAAAAACAAGCTTCCAAGAAATGAGATGGACGGGGCAAGGTTAAAAGACCATCCAAACCTGCAATGTCTACTGGAGCGGCCACACTAATGAGCGCAGATTCGACGTCGGTTTTGTGGTGGGAAAGAGGCTTGTGAAACAAGTAGTGTCTTTCACAGCCGTGAACGAGCGTCTCGCCTGAATCCGAATAAAAATTAGATTTTTCACCATATCGTTTATCTGTGCGCACGCACCGACTGAGGACAAAGACGACGTGGAAAAAGATGCATTCTACGCGAAATTAGAAGAAACTTATGATATCAAAGTCGTGCTTGGCGACTTTAACGCCAGGGTGGGCAAAGAGGGTGTATTTAGCCCCACTGTCGGAAAGTTCAGCCTCCATGAAGAGACTTCGCCGAATGGTTACAGGCTGATCGACTTCACCGAAATATGGTCGTAGCCAGCACCAGGTTCAAGCATAAAAAGATCCAACAAGCAACATGGCTAT
This sequence comes from Campiglossa producta, assembly GCA_964058755.1. Lineage (NCBI taxonomy): Eukaryota > Metazoa > Arthropoda > Insecta > Diptera > Tephritidae > Campiglossa > Campiglossa producta. Next base: position 872,155 of record CAXKVI010000011.1, read on the forward strand.
CGCCAAATCGGAAAACACGCAATCAGATCGATCACTTTGTGATAGACGGACGGCATGCTTCTAGCGTTATGGACGTACGTACGATGCGGGGTCCAAACATCGACTCCGATCCCTACTTGGTAGCAGCCAAGATTCGTACTCGCCTAAGTACGTAAGTAACAAAGAGGCACCACAAAAAACGCAAGGGAAGCTGGACGTCGAAAAGCTGCAGTCACAACAGACAGCCAATGATTTCGCAAAACAACGCGCGCACCTGCTCTCTGAGAGCACAATTCAACCCAGCGCAGTGCACGAGCAGTGGGAACGTATATCCGGATCACTTCGTACCGCAGCCGAAGAAGTAATTGGATTCCGGCAAATGCGAAAAAACAGCTTGTACGATGATAGAGAGTGCAAAGACGCAATGAAAAGAAATGACGACGCCTATAAGGCAACATTAAAAGCGAATGCAACGAGGAGCGTGTGTGAACACTACCGCGAGATGAAGAGGGAAGCGAGACGGCTTTTCCGGGCGAAGAAAAGGGAAGCGGAAAAGTGTGAAATCGAAGAGCTTGAAATGCTAGCCAACAGAAGCAACGCCCGAAAATTTTATCAAAGATTTCTACGAATGACGGAAAGTTTTAACCCCGGGGCAAACTCCTGTAAAAATGACAACGGCGACCTGGTGACAGATGTTCAGAGAGTACTAGGGTTATGGAGGGATCCCAGTCGAAGACGATGGAATCGAAGTTCTATAACCCGACTGGCCTGCCCGCTGAGCTATTCAAATGCGGCGGCGAGGTGCATGCACCAGCTCTTGTGCAGAATATGGTCGGATGAATGCATGCCTGAAGATTGGAACCTAAGTGTTCTCTGCCCAATCCATAAGAAAGGTGATCCCGCAAACTGCGCCAACTATCGTGGTATCAGCCTTGTGAGTGCCGCATATAAGGTCCTATCAAGCGTATTGTGCGAAAGACTGAAGCCTGACGTAAACCGACTGATTGGACCTTATCAGTGTGGCTTCAGACCTGGTAAATCTACCATAGACCAGATTTTTACAATACGCCAAATCTTGAAAAAAAAAAACCCGTGAGAAAAGGATCGACACACACCATCTCTTTGTTGATTTTAAAGCCGCCATCGATAGCAGGAAAAGGAGTTGCGTATATGCCGCTATGTCTGATTTTGGTTTCCCAGCAAAACTTATACGGCTGTGCAAACTGACGCTGAACAACAGCACCTGCTCTGTCAGAATCGGGAAGGACCTCTCCGAGCCGTTCGAAACTAAACGGGATTTCAGGCAGGACGACCCCCTATCGTGCGATTTCTTTAATTTGATGCTGGAGAAAATAATACAAGCTGCAGAAATTAACCGCGCTGGAACAATATATTAAAAGACGGTACAACTGTTGGCGTATGCCGACGACATCGACATCATTGGCCTCAACAACCGCAACTTCTGCGTACTCCAAATTAGAAAAGGAAGCGGAAAAAATGGGTTTGGTGGTAAACCAAGGTAAAACGAAGTACCTGCTGGAATCAAGCAAAGAGTCAGCTCATTCGCGCCTTGGCAACCACGCCACTGTTGGCAGCCATAGTTTTGAGATAGTAAGGGACTTTGTATACCTGGGAAGCAGCATTACTACCAACAACAATGTAAGCCTGGAAATCCATAGAAGGATAACTCTTGCAAAAAAATGCTACTTTTGGGCTGAGTAGGCAATTTAGAAGTAAAGTCCTCTCTCGACGAACAAACACAACACTCTATAAGTCACTTATCGTACCCGTCCTGCTATATTGTGCAGAAGCATGGATACTGACAGCATCTGAAGAGGCGGCTTTGGGAGTATTCGAGAGAAAAATTCTTCGAAAGATTTATGGATCCCTAAAAGTTGGCGACGGCGAGTACCGAAGAAGATATAATGATGAGCTGTATGATCTTTACGCAAACGTGGACATAGTTCAGGGAATTAAAACCCAGTGGCTCCGCTGGCTAGGACACGTGGTGCGAATTAACGAAGACGCTCCGGCCCAGAAGGTATTTTTATCGGCACCCGCCGGTGGAAGAGATTAAGAGGGAGACCACCACTTTGATGACAGCACCAAGTCGAGGCAGACCTGCGAGCAAGCGGTGTCTCTAATTGGCGCCAGTTAGCTCAACAAAGAACCGACTGGCGTAACATGTTGGACGGCCAAAATCGCATAAGCGGTTAAGGCTATTTTAAGTAAGTAAGCAAATCTTGAACCCTACGCATGCCAGGCAATCATGCTAGCTCTAGGCCAAGGCATTGCCTGATATTTACATAGAAATTCAACAATATGTATTCAAAACACAAGCTACCCACACTTATGCGACACTGAGTAACTAAGTAACGAAGTAACTCCCAAGTGACGCCAAGAAGTTAGATACGCAATATAAATGTTTGCTGTTGTGCAATGAAAAGCACGTTCTAGCAGGGATTGTTTGTATGAAAAATTTGTTAGCGTATTGATAGAAAGATACTTACGGTGGTGGCCAACCCATTTGCAACCGATTATAAAGGCGAGTTTCAACCCTTAGTGTTTTTCATATTACATTTTGCCCAATTTTGTTTACAAATACCACTCATGTTGTAACTAATGCCATTCAAATTGGATTTTTAAAGCTTTACACAAAATTCATAAAAACTCTGCAAACTTAAGCCTAGACTTTGAACTTTTGTCCTGGGCTCTCTAGAAAAAATCTAATTATGCAGTTTTGTAGCCCATTAAATTTTAGTCTAACTAACAAAGTGCAAATCAGACATCGGCTTTAGTCCAAACTTGCATGCTTGAACTTAGTCATGAACCATAAAAATTTGTACCATAACGTATGTATGTATGTGCAATGTACTTTTTATGTATGTACAACATACTTTGTATTTATGCAAGTATGTACATTAGGGTGATTAAAAAAAATGTCGACTTGGTCTTACCCCCTATAAGGTTAGGTATTGATGAGAAAATAACTACTACTAATGGCGGCGATATACCATCAATTTATCATAACCCGTAATGAGATTTTTTGCCGAGCTTCTCTTTCCAACTTGTGGTGTGTTGTTTTTTCCTACAAGTTGGCAGACTCCGAACGGCACTTGCAAATAAAATGAGTTTTTGCTGAGAAGCTTCTCATGGCAGAAATACGCCCGTAGAGTTTGTCAAACTGCTGCCGAGGTGCGACCCCGTTGATACCGTCGTCTTAATGTACAATGTACATACATAAATACTTGAAAAATCTGTAATATAAACTGTTTATATTTACAAATTATTCATTATAACAATATGAAGTGTTTTTGAAAAATATTTCAAAAAAAAATAGTTTATATGGGAGGTGCCACGCCCCCTTTTCTGATAACCCCCCTTTTTGTGTGAGAATGCTTTTGATATCATATAGGTGTATACCAATTTTCAGGTCCCTACCTTGAACCCTTTCACAGATATTCTGCTTGAAAAATTTAGTTTGTATTGGAGGTGCCACGCCCCTTTTCTGATAACCCCCCTTTTTTGTGTGAGAATACTTTTGATATCATATAGGTCTATACCAATTTTTAGGTCCCTACCTTGAACCCTTTCACAGATATTCTGCTTGAAAATTTAGTTGGTATTATAGGTGCCACGCCCCCTTTCTGATAACCCACCTTTTTATGTGTGAGAATGCTTTTGATATCATATAGGTCCATACCAATTTTCAGGTCCCTACCTTGAACACTTTCACAGATATTCTGCTTGAAAAATTTAGTTTGTATGGGAGGTGCCACGCCCCCTTTTCTAATTACCCCCTTTTTATGTGTGAGATTGCTTTTGATATCATATAGGTCTATACCAATTTTCAAGTCCCTACCTTGAACCCTTTCACAGATATTCTGCTTGAAAATTTAGTTGGCATTAGAGGTGCCACGCCCCCTTTTCTGATAACCCCCCTTTTTATGTGTGAGAAAGCTTTTGATATCATATAGGTCTATACCAATTTTGAGGTCCCTACCTTGACCCCTTTCACAGATATTCTGCTTGAAAAATTTAGTTTATATGGGAGGTGCCACGCCCCCTTTTCTTATAACCCCCCTTTTTATGTGTGAGAATGCTTTTGATATAATATAGGTCTATACCAATTTTGAGGTCCATACCTTGAATCCTTTCACAAATATTCTGCTTGAAAAATTTGGTTTATATGGGAGGTGCCACGCCCCTTTTCTGATAATCCCCTTTTTTAGGTGTGAGAATGCTTTTGATATCATATTGGTCCAGGGGCGCAGCCAGGGGGTGGTTTTAGGGATTTAAACCACCCCTGAGATATAAAACTGTATATGGGAAAACTAGTTTTCATGAAATGTTTGCAAAAATTTTGATTGCATGAAAAACGAAAAACGTCAATTCCATAACAGGAGCCTAAGCTTTCGGGCCGTTTGCATAAGAGGGGTGTCACACGTTACATCCATATTGACGTGATCCATGGCTGTTACATCCATACACCTAAGATACGGGGTCATAAGTGTGCAAAGGTACGAAAACCCGGTTTTGCCCCTAACTCAGTGAGATCTACCAGAAAAATGCTATCTCGTCCCAGGTATATTTTTCGTGTTGCGCAGAGTAATAGATTCAATGACAAATAAAAAAAGAAGGCTGGCCCTTGTTATATAAGTCAATATAAAGTAACATTTATTGGCAGGTATCTATGTATGTATGTATATTAGACTGGGCCAAAAATTCCAAATTTCGTTTTTTTTCAAAAATTTATAGTAATTTTCTTTTTAAGAAAGGTGAAAAAATTACTGTAATTTTTTCAGATTAAAGTCTAGAGGCCTATCATCGCTAGTTTAGATTTTACAGACTTAACATACAATTTGGTATAAAAATGACAAATCATTGTTGAAAAACACCATTTACCTGAACATATTTTTGAAGGAAATTTAATTCCCTACAAAAGCTATTTAGACTGAAATTTTCTCAGAATTTCCGATTTTGGTTTGAAAATTTGCGAAACATGAAAATCAACATCGAATAAAGCTAAATACATATTCTTAAGGGAAATTGGATGGTGAATCCGAATTCGATATCAGAATTTAACAAACGGGCCCGAGGTTCGGCCCTAACCGTGAAAAAAGACCAATATTCTTTTGTGAAGGTTAGTGAAGAACTGCGACCTGTTAGGCTGCTTCTGATCACGGATTTGGATTTAGCTCGCCAAAATATATGAAAATTAATGTATTGATGTCACAGATACGTCAACTTTTTGTTTTTTTTTTGTGGCTGCGTCATTTGAAGACTGCAGAACTACACTCCCGCAGAGAAAGCCTATATTAAGCAAAAATATGTTTGAACGTATATGAGAAATTTATATTTTTTTGTTATAATATTGATCATGTAATGATAATTAATCATGTAGAATATCAATAAACCAAATTTAGTCAAAAAATTGGATCAAAAACACCAAAAAAGACGGAAATATGACTTTTTTAATTTAATACTAAATAAGTTTGGAAAAAGTAACTTAAAAAAAGTAGTTTGTAGCCCACTCATTTTGTTGTACATGGATATTTGCATTTTTAACAATTTTTGAAAGAAAAAACAAGTAAGGAAAGCTGTCTTCGGCTGTGCCGAAGGCTATATACCTTTCATGAATAAGCGACACGATTTTCACTGTTCGATCCCCAGTACAGCCTGTTTCAATTTAACTATATTTACTATACACATTACACATATTTGTTATAATTTCAAAAACTTACAAAATAATAGGATCCGAGTTATCGGAACAATCGATTGTATGGAGGCTATATATTATACGTGTTCAATTGTACTGACTTACACTATACACATTTCATATGTAGAAAGTACTAAAGGTGCAATATTTTACGTTCCTAACTTTTTAAATGCGGAAGTATTGGCCAAAAAACCTTATATCGGAACAACTGGTTGTATGGGGCTATATGTTATATTTACCCGATCTTCTTGATTTTCCTCTACACACTACATAAATTGAAAGTACTCAAGTTGCAAAATTTTATGTTCCTAACTTTTTAATTGCAGAAGTTTTGGCCAAAAATTCTTATATCTGAACAATCGGTTGTATGGGGGCTATATGTTACATTTGGCCGATCTCGTTGATTTTCACTATATACACTACATAAATTGAAAGTACTCGAGTTGAAAAATTTTACGTTCCAAACTTTTTAATTGCGGAAGTTTTGGCCAAAAAACCTTATATCTGAACAATCGGTTGTATGGGGGCTATATGTTATACTGGTCCGATCTTGCCAGTTCCGACAAATGATTCCTATATTACAAAATGGTGGCCACATACAAAATTTCAGCCAGATATCTCAAAAATTGAGGGACTAGTTTGCGTTCAAACAGACAGACGGACAGACGGACATGGCTAAATCAACTCAGCTTGTCATCCTGATCATTTCGGTATACTTATTGATGGGTCCATCTCTTCTTCTTCTCATACTTACAAACATCGGACCAAAGTTATAATACAATTTCATGTTCATGAAAGGTATAATGAGAAATCGAAAAACATGCTAATATTTGAAGCTAGAATACTAGAAAACGGCTTGTCTGAGAAAATTTTGGTCAATGCAAATTTTGTGGGGAATTCGAATTCCTTCAAAAATGTGTTCAGGTAAAAGGTGCTTTACAACAATGGTTTACGGTTTACGAAATATGAGGTAAAGTCTGTAAAATCTAAACTAGTGATAATAGACCTCTAGACTTTAATTTAAAAATCTGAAAAAATTACAGTAATTTTTTTTCACCTTTCTTAAAAAGAAAATCAATATAACTTAAAAAAAAAACGAAATTTTGAATTTTTGGCCCAGTCTAATGTATATGTGTATAATTATCTTTTTTAAATGCTTTCTTTCCGGTACTCCTGAATGGTGCTATAAAATAATTTTGTAAAAGGTTGTGCTAGGAAAATATTAAAAAGAAAAAATTAAAAACTACCCCTAACATTTTCTTCTGGCTGCGCCCCTGTATAGGTCTATACCTATTTTCAGGTCCCTACCTTGAAACCTTTCACAGAAATTCTGCTTGAAAAATTTAGTTTGTATGGGAGGTGCCACGCCTCCTTTTCTGATAAACTAATGGCGGCGAAATACCAACAGGTATCGTAACCTCTAACGAGATTTTCAGCCGAGCTTCTCTTTCCAACTTGTGGTGTGTTGCTTTTGAGTATTCCTAAAAGTTAGCGGGACCTACAGTTTTTTGCCGACTCCGAACGGCACTTGCAAAGCAAATGAATTTTTTGCTGAGAAGCTTCTCATGGCAGAAATACACCCGGAGAGTTTGCCAAACTACTGCCGAGGGGCGACCCCGTTTAGAAAAATTCTTTTTCTAAATAATTTTTGATGCTACTTTTGTCGGGCATCGAACCGCCACGACTAGGTGTAGAAGGCCGAACACTTAACCGCTACACCACGGCGGCCGCCCCCCTTTTTATGTGTGACAATGCTTTTGATATCTTATAGGTCGGTACCAATTTTCAGGTCCCTACCTTGAACCCTTTCTCAGATATTCTGCTTGAAAAATTTAGTTTGTATGGGAGGTGCCACGCCCCCTTTTCTGATAACCCCCCTTTTTATGTGTGAGAATACTTTTGATATCATATAGGTCTATACCAGTTTTCAGGCCACTACCTTGAACCCTTTCACAGATATTCTGCTTAAAATATTTAGTTTGTATGGGAGGTGCCTCGCCCCCTTCTCTGATAACCTCCCTTTTTATGTGTGAGAATGCTTTAGATATCATATAGGTCTATAGCAATTTTCAGGTCCCTACCTTGAACCCTTTCACAGATATTCTGCTCGAAAAATTTAGTTTGTTTGGGAGGTGCCACGCCCCCTTTTCTGATAACCTCTTTTTTATGCGTGAGAAGCTTTTGATATCACAGATATTCTGCTTGAAAAATTTAGTTTGTATGGGAGGTGCCACGCCCCCCTTTCTGATAACCTCCCTTTTTATGTGTGAGAATGCTTTTGATATCGTATAGGTCTATACCAATTTTCAGGTCCCTACCTTGAACCCTTTCACAGATATTCTGCTTGAAAAATTTAGTTTGTATGGGAGGTACCACGCCTCCTTTTCTGATAAACTCCCTTTTCATGTGTGAGAATGCTTTTGATACCAATTTGAAGGTCCCTACCTTGAACCCTTTCACAGATATTCTGGTCGAAAAATTTAGTCCCACGCCCCCTTTTTTGATAACCCACATTTTTAGTTATAAACCTTCTCCACATGTGTCTCAATGTCTCAAAGTTTGGTTAAAATCGCTTCACCCATTCTCCGTAAAGTTCATTACTACGCGAAAAACGGCTAAATTTTTATATATACAGATATACTCAATTTTCTGTCATAACTTAGAAATATTTAAAAAGATATTTTATATGGATTATTGAGTTGATTTGGTGCTATAAAATAATTTTGTAAATAGTTGTGCTAGGAAAATATTAAAAAGAAAAAATTAAAAACTACCCCTAACATTTTCTTCTGGCTGCGCCCCTGTATAGGTCTATACCTATTTTCAGGTCCCTACCATGAAACCTTTCACAGAAATTCTGCTTGAAAAATTTACTTTGTATGGGAGGTGCCACGCCTACTTTTCTGATAACCCCCCTTTTTATGTGTGAGAATGCTTTTGATATCTTATAGGTCGGTACCAATTTTCAGGTCCCTACCTTGAACCCTTTCACAGATATTCTGCTTGAAAAATTTAGTTTGTATGGGAGGTGCCACGCCCCCTTTTCTGATAACCCCCCTTTTTATGTGTGAGAATACTTTTGATATCATATAGGTCTATACCAGTTTTCAGGTCACTACCTTGAACCCTTTCACAGATATTCTGCTTAAAATATTTAGTTTGTATGGGAAGTGCCTCGCCCCCTTCTCTGATAACCTCCCTTTTTATGTGTGAGAATGCTTTTGATATCATATAGGTCTATAGCAATTTTCAGGTCCCTACCTTGAGCCCTTTCACAGATATTCTGCTCGAAAAATATAGTTTGTTTGGGAGGTGCCACGCCCCCTTTTCTGATAACCTCTTTTTTATGCGTGAGAAGCTTTTGATATCACAGATATTCTGCTTGAAAAATTTAGTTTGTATGGGAGGTGCCACGCCCCCCTTTCTGATAACCTCCCTTTTTATGTGTGAGAATGCTTTTGATATCGTATAGGTCTATACCAATTTTCAGGTCCCTACCTTGAACCCTTTCACAGATATTCTGCTTGAAAAATTTAGTTTGTATGGGAGGTACCACGCCTCCTTTTCTGATAAACTCCCTTTTCATGTGTGAGAATGCTTTTGATACCAATTTGAAGGTCCCTACCTTGAACCCTTTCACAGATATTCTGGTCGAAAAATTTAGTCCCACGCCCCCTTTTTTGATAACCCCCATTTTTAGTTATAAACCTTCTCCACATGTGTCTCAATGTCTCAAAGTTTGGTTAAAATCGCTTCACCCATTCTCCGTAAAGTTCATTACTACGCGAAAAACGGCTAAATTTTTATATATACAGATATACTCAATTTTCTGTCATAACTTAGAAATATTTAAAAAGATATTTTATATCGATTATTGAGTTGATTTTTGAAAAAAAATGTAGGTTTATTGATTAAAAAACAAAAAAAAAAAAATATTCAAAAAAGGTCAAATTGAACAAAATCTAGCCTTTTGCAAAAACAGTTTGTGGGTTTTCTAGCTTTTTTCCTTAACCATAACTTAGAAATATTTGAAAAGACATTTTATATCGATTTTTGATTTGATTTTTGAAAAAAATTTAGGTACATATATTGATTAGTTGAACTCCTTTCTCCTACCTAACTACACCAATGGTGATATTACCGCTATCAGTCTAACGGTCGACAGCACCCGGAGCGGACGCTAATGCTCACCATGTCCAATGGGGAAGCTCCGATATCAATGCCAGGGGCGAGTCTCTGTTTGATTACCTCTTAACAACCAACCTGGCAATTTCAACGTGGGTAATGAGGCTACTTTTATCACTAAGACCCGCAGGGTGGTCATAGACCTCATTGTAGTGAAGGCGCTTATGAGTGGGTCAGAAAATGGTGGGTTCTTGAAGGACATTCATTCTCCGACCACCGTTACATAGAAATGTTTTTAGGCTTTATTGTAGAACAACCAATCATGAAGCGCAATCCACGTAACACTAATTGGCAGTTAACAATGAAATATTAGACAGAGACCTACCAGTACTGCCCTCACAAGCCCCGTCATCAGTAGAGGAGCTGGAGGATCTTGTTACTACATTTACATCGGCGCTCTCAAATGCTCTAGGACAGGCTTGTCCAGTGCCAAAAGCACGCGGTAAACACAGGCCACATTGGTGGCCCTACGATTTGGACTCGCTCCGCAAATCATGCGGGAAACAATTTAACAAGGCCAAGAGCCTCGGCTCTGAGCCTGATTGGCACGAATATAAAGCTAAACTAAGGGCCTACAAAAAAGCTCTGAGACAGGCGAAGAGAACCTCGTGGAGAAATTTCTGCACTGGCGTCGAAAAGGAAGACGACACAGCGAGACTTAGACGAGTCCTCTCGAAAAGTCAAACAGCCATCAGCTATTTGCGAAAATCTGACGGATCCTGGGCCAGTACGGAAGAGGAAACCCTTGAGCTGCTCTTGAATAGACATTTTCCGGGGAATCTGCATGACGCATCACTAGCACCTGCAACAAACCTGGCAGTAAATATACCCATCACTGAGGAAAGGGTAAGGTGGGCAGTTAAGAGCTTTGAACCGTATAAGGCTGCCGGGCCGGACGGGATTATCTCCGCGCAACTTATAAACACGGTCGAGACATCAGCTAAATGGCTGGTATTTCTCTTCACAACCTGCCTGGCTCTCAACCACATTCCGGGTTCCAGGAGAAGCGCCACGGTAGTGTTTATCCCTAAGGCTGGGAAGGCATCCCACTACGAGCCAAAAGACTACAGACCGATCAGTCTCTCGTCCTTTGTACTCAAAACCTTTGAGAGGAGACTAAGCGACTACCTCTCAACGACTATTGATAGCAACCTTATCTCTAGCTATCAGCATGCATACACCAAGGGTAAATCAACAGATACTGCTCTGCACAGCCTAGTATCTGTCATTGAGAAATCGCTGTGGGAAAAGGACTACTGTCTCAAGGCCTTCCTATACATTGAGGGGGCTTTCAACAATATAAGCCCGGAGGCGATCAACTCCGCTCTAACTAATCAGGTCGTAGATAGATGTCTAACTGGTTTAATTGACCAACAACTAAGGGGAAGGAAAATAGCTTCTTCACTTGAGTTGAGTTATCACGCTATGTCACAAGGAGACGATTTAGCTATTGCATTCAGAGGCAAGTTCCCACAAACTCTGTGTGACCTGATGCAAGTAGCACTGCGAGAAGTTTCGACGTGGTCCTCTCGCTGCGGACTTAGTATCAACCCGGGGAAAGTGGAACTTGTCCTCTTCACCAACCGGTACAAAATACCGCCACTAAGCCTACCAGAACTAGTCGGCACGCGCCTGGGCTTGTCAGATAAGGCCAAGTTTCTAGGCATAGTTCTGCACAGGAAATTGAATTGGAAGGAGAATGTTCTTCAGCGCCAGAAGAAAGCTTGCATCTCTCTTTACACATACAAAAGAGCCATTTGCAACAAATGGGGGCTCAGCGCTAGAGTATGCAGTTGGATCTACACGGTCATCATTCGCTCAATCATGCTGTATGGTGGCCTGCGCTGATCCAGGCAACATACCTGAATCTGTTGCGGAAAGTCCATAGATCCAATATGATCTGTATAACGAAGCCCTCCAGGTCATTCTGGGCATTTTGCCACTAAGGGAAACCTCCAGTTGGGGTGCGGGTACTATTGGACACTCCAGTATTCTGGATTCTTACAGCTTTCTCCCTCTAAGCACAGATCGTTGTGCGACCACTATAGTCGGGGATAGCTGTTTCAAAATAAACATTCCCAGCAGAGAAGACTGGGAGAGGACGGATTGGTGTCCCGAAACAAATGGTGGCACTTCCATATACACCGGCGGCTCGAAGTTGGGCGGCAGAGTTGGAGGAGAGGTTTATTCAAGGGATTTGGACCTTGAGCTCTCCTTCAGAATACCTGATCATTGTAGCGTCTTCCAGGCGGAAGTCTCGGCAATCCTGGACGCCGCGGCCGGGTTAAGCAAACGTGTTATAGTAGAAGATATCCCTATTTTCAGCGATAGCCAAGCGGCGATCAAATCCCTTGGCTCATACACGTTCAACTCTGAACTGAAGCTCAGCTGTCGTCGAACTCTTCAGGACATGGCCCAACAGAACCGCGTTAACCTCATATGGGTCCCGGGACATAGGGACATTGAGGGAAACTGTAAGGCAGACGAGCTTGCCAGGCAGGGCACGACCAAGCAGGTTCTTCAGGATAAAGAGCGCTTAGGTAGGCCGTTTGCCACATGCAAACTAGTGCTGAAGGAGCACACACTCCGTCAAACCAACGAAAGATGGCTGCCGTCCCCAGGGTGGCGGATATCGAAACAAACCTGGCCAAAATGGGATCTTAAAAGGTGTAGACGCATTTATGCCCTAACTAGGAGGGAAATCTCCATATTGATAGGGGTATTAACCGGTCACTGCCTCATTGGTAGGCATGCAGAAGGGCTAGGTGTGCCCTACCGACGATGCTGCAGGAGTTGCAAAGATGATGAGGAGGAGGAAACAGTGGAGCACCTCATCTGCAACTGTCCGGCTTTAAGCGGCACGAGAACGCGCTTTTTGGGAGTTCCCTTCCTGGATAGCCTAAGGCAGATCGCGGAACTGGACATAAAGGACTTGTGGCCTTCATAAAGTCATCTAACTGGTTCGAGGAGGAGTAACGGTGTCGGTTTAGTTCCGGGATTCTGCTATGTAGAAAATCCCAACAACTCAGGGATTTTCCAAATGGCTGGGTCCCGGGACTGACTTTCCTTGTGTTAGTGGTATCACAACGGGCCTTTCAAAACTGGCCTAAGTGTGCCTCTGCGGCAGCCCCTTGAAACTAAACTAGTGATTTAAAAAAAAAAAATGTATTCAAAAGTGGTCAAATCGGGCAAACTCTATCCTTTGCAAAAACAGTTTGAGGGGTTTCTAGCTTTTTTCCTTAACCATAACTTAGAAATATTAAAAAAGACATTTTATATCGATGTTTGATTGGATTTAAAAAAAATATAGGTATGTATATTGATTAAAAAAAAAAAATATTCAAAAGGGGTCAAATCGGGCAAAATCTAGCCTTTTGCAAAAAACAGTTTGAGGGGTTTCTAGCTCTTTTCCTTAATCATAACATAGAAATATTTAAAAAGACATTTTATATCGATTTTTGATTTGATAAAGAAATTTTATATTGATTTTTGATTTAAAAAAAAATTATTCAAGAATGGTCAAATCGAACAAAATCTAGCCGTTTGCAAAAACAGTTTAAGGGGTTTCTAGCTTTTTTCCTTAACCATAACTTAGAAATATTTAAAAATTCTTTCATATCGATTTTTGATTTGATTTTTGAATAAAAATTGTAGGTATATTGATTAAAAAACAAAAATGTATTCAAGAGTGGTCAAATCGGGCAAACTCTATCCCTTTGCAAAAACAGTTTGAGGGTTTTCTAGCTTTTTTCCTTAACCATAACTTAGAAATATTAAAAAAGACATTTTAGATCGATGTTTGATTGGATTTAAAAAAAATGTAGGTATGTATATTGATTAAAAAAAAAAATTTAAAAGTGGTCAAATCGGGCAAAATCTAGCCTTTTTAACGATTTCTGATTTGTTTTTGAAAAAAAAATGTAGGTATATTGATTAACAAAAAAAAATTATTCAAAAGTGGTCAAATCGGGCAAACTCTAGCCTTTTGCAAAAACAGGTTGAGGGTTTTCTAGCTTTTTTCCCTAACCATAACCTAGAAATATTTAAAAAGACATTTTATATCGTAGGTATATTGATTTAAAAAAAAAAAAATATTCAAAAATGGTCAAATCGGGCAAAATCTAGCCTTTTGCAAAAACAGTTTGAGGGGTTTCTAGCTTTTTTCCTTAACCATAACTTAGAAATATTTAAAAACTCTTTCATATCGATTTTTGATTTGATTTTTGAATAAAAATTGTAGGTATATTGATTAAAAAAAAGCTTTTTTCCTTAAGGTAGGTAGGTTGAAGTGGCTGCCGCAAAGGCACACCTAGGCCAGTATTAAAAGGCCCGTTGTGATACCATTAACACTAGGAAAGTCAGTCCCGGGACCCAGCCATATGGAAAATCCCAGTGCTATTGCGACTCTCCACATTGCAGAATCCCGGGGCTGACACTCCTAAAACCGACACCGTTACACCTCCTCCTTCCACCCGTCCACCCCTTCCTTAAACATAACTTAGAAATATTTAAAAAGACATTTTATATCGATTTTTAATTTGATAAAGACATTTTATATTGATTTTTGATTTGATTTTAGAAAAAAATTTAGGTATATTGATTTTAATTTTTAAATTTTATTCAAAAGTGGTTGCCTAGACGTGTTTGTCAGATAACCATTTCAAGCGGCATGAGGCATACATACAAATCCAACATATTCTATCGCGGATGTGCCCATAAAGTTCTGTTCCCCGTATACGTGACGTCCATACGGTCCTTAGGCGACACTTCGGAAAGTGACTTATAAGTGTCGCCTGGGGGTTAGGAAAAATTATGAAAAAATTAAAAAATTCCATTTTACCGGGTCTCAAATATTGAACCCCCGAGAAACGGGTTGTGCGTAAGGTTTGGGGCCCACCACCTAAAAACAAACTTCCAATGAGATCCAATATTCAGGCCTCGGATATGATAACTCACTCTTTAGATAACGACCACTGCAAACGAACTAGGAATATGATTAAGGAAATCAGGGCATATTCTTGGAATGTCCGAACCCTTAGCAGGGAAGGTGACGATGCCCGCCTAGTTGGGGTCCTCAAACAGGCAAAAGCTGACATCACCGCTATACAAGAAATGCGATGGACGGGGAAAGGTTATAAGACCATCCAAACCTGCAATGTCTACTGGAGCGGCCACACTAATGAGCGCAGATTCGACGTAGGTTTTGTGGTGGGAAGGAGGCTTGTGAAACAAGTAGTGTCTTTCACAGCCGTGAACGAGCGTCTCGCCACAATCCGAATAAAAATACGATTTTTCACCATATCGTTTATCTGTGCGCACGCACCGACTGAGGACAAGGACGACGTGGAAAAAGATGCATTCTACGCGAAATTAGAAGAAACTTATGATATCAAAGTCGTGCTTGGCGACTTTAACGCCAGGGTGGGCAAAGAGGGTGTATTTGGCCCCACTGTCGGAAAGTTCAGCCTCTAAGACGAGACTTCGCCGAATGGATACAGGCTGATTGACTTCACCGGTGCACGAAATATGGTCGTAGCCAGCACCAGGTTCAAGCATAAAAAGATCCATCAAGCAACATGGCTTTCGCCAGATCGGAAAACACGCAATCAGATTGATCACTTTGTGATAGACGGACGGCATGCTTCCAGCGTTATGGACGTACGTACGATGCGGGGTCCAAACATCGACTCTGATCACTACTTGGTAGCAGCCAAGATTCGTACTCGCCTAAGTACAACGAAAGAGGCACCACAAAAAACGCAAGGGAAGCTGGACGTCGAAAAGCTGCAGTCACAACAGACAGCCTATAATTTCGCAGAACGACGCGCGCACCTGCTCTCAACCCAGCGGAGTGCACGAGCAGTGGGAACATATCTCCGGATCACTTCGTACCGGAGCCGAAGAAGTAATTGGATTCCGGCAATGTGAAAAACCAGCTTGTACGATGATAGAGACTGCAAAGACGCAATGAAAAGAAAGGACGACGCCTATAAGGCAACGTTAAAAGCGAATGCAACGAGGAGCGTGTGTGAACACTACCGCGAGATGAAGAGGGAAGCGCACCGCCTTTTCCGGGCGAAGAAAAGGGAAGCGGAAAAGCGTGAAATCGAAGAGCTTGAAATGCTAGCCAACAGAAGCAACGCCCCGAAAATTTTATCAAAGATTTCGACGAATGACGGAAGGTTTTAACCCCGGGGCAAACTCCTGTAAAAATGACAAAGGCGACCTGGTGACAGATGTTCAGAGAGTACTAGGGTTATGGAGGGATCACTTCTCTGCCCTTCTAAACGGCGGAACAGAGCAACAATCCAGAGAAGAGGACGAACCTGACCCCACAATCGAAGACGATGGAATCGAAGTTCCATAACCCGACTATAACGAGGTGCGAATACCTATATCACGGCTAAAAAACAATAAAGCGGCGGGTGCCTATGGCCTGCCCGCTGAGCTATTCAAATGCGGCGGCGAGGTGTATGAACCAGCTCTTGTGCAGAATATGGTCGGATGAATGCATACCTGAAGATTGGAACCTAAGTGCCCAATCCATAAGAAGGGTGATCCCGCAAACTCGGCCAACTATCGTGGTATCAGCCTTTTGAGTACCGCATATAAGGTCCTATCAAGCGTATTGTGCGAAAGACTGAAGCCTGACGTAAACCGACTGATTGGACCTTATCAGTGTACCTTCAGACCAGGTAAATCTACCATCGACCAGATTTTTACAATACGCCAAATCTTGGAAAAAACCCGTTAGAAAAGGATCGACACACACCATCTCTTTGTTGATTTTAAAGCCGCCTTCGACAGCACGAAAAGGAGTTGCCTATATGCCGCTATGTCTGATTTTGGTTTTCGGAAAGTTCAGCCTCCATGAAGCGACTTCGCCGAATGGATACAGACTGATCGACTTCGCCGGTGCACGAAATATGGTCGTAGCCAGCACCAGGTTCAAGCATAAAAAGATCCATCAAGCAACATGGCTATCGCCAGATCGGAAAACACGCAATCAGATCGATCACTTTGTGATAGACGGACGGCATGCTTCCAGCGTTATGGACGTACGTACGATGCGGGGCCCAAACATCTACTCCGATTCCTACTTGGTAGCAGCCAAGATTCGTACTCGCCTAAGTACAACGAAAGAGGCACCACAAAAAACGCAAGGGAAGCTGGACGTCGAAAAGCTGCAGTCACAACAGACTGCCAATGATTTCGCAGAACGACGCGCGCACCTGCTCTCTGAGAGCACAATTCAACCCAGCGCAGTGCATAAGCAGTGGGAACATATCTCCGGATCACTTCGTACCGCATCCGAAGAAGTAATTGGATTCCGGCAAATGCGAAAAACAGCCGGTGCGATGACAGAGAGTGCAAAGACGCAATCAAAAGAAAGGACGACGACTATAAGGCAACCTTAAAAGCAAATGCAACGAGGAGCGTGTGTGAACACTACCGCGAGAAAAACATGGAGACGAGACGGCTTTTCCGGGAGAAGAAAAGGAAAGCGGAAAAGCGTGAAATCGAAGAGCTTGAAATACTAGCCAACAGAAGCAACGCCCGAAAATTTTATCAAAGAATTCGACGAATGAGGGAAGGTTTTAACCCCGGGGCAAACTCCTGTAAAAATGACAACGGCAACCTGGTGACAGATATTCAGAGAGTACTAGGGTTATGGAGGGATCACTTATCTGCCCTTCTAAACGAAGGAACAGAGTAACAATCCAGAGAAGAGGACGCACCTGACCCCACAATCGAAGACGATGGAATCGAAGTTCCACAACCCGACTATAACGAGGTGCGAATCTAAGTAATATCTTTAAACGAGTTAATCTTGTATATTTGTATGTTCGGACTATCTCGAGAACCGCTTGACCGATTGGGATGAAATTTGGCACAAAGATAGTATGATGGATTCTAAGACTACCCACTTTAGGGTTGCCACTTGGGGCGGTTTACAGGGTTGCCACCTATCCCTTTTTTTTTTAATTATGGAGCAAGATATGCCAATATGGGTATCATATGAAAGGTACTTTCGGCGAGATACCAACTTAAGTATTTTCAAGTAGGGTTGCCACCTAGGGTTGCCACCTTACCACAATATATTTGTATATCCGGTACTATCTCGAGAATCGCTTGACCGAATTGGCTGAAATTTGGCATGGTGATATAGTATGATCGATTTTAAGACTACCCATTTTAGGGTTGCCACTTGGGGCGGTTTACAGGGTTGCCACCTATCCCTTTTTTTTAATTATGGAGCAAGATATGCCAATATGGGTATCATATGAAAGGTATTTTCGGCGAGATACCAACTAAAATATTTTCAAGTAGGGTTGCCACCTAGGGTTGCCACCTTACCACAATATATTTGTATATCCGTTACTATCTGGAGAATCGCTTGACCGAATTGGCTGAAATTTGGAATGGTGATAGTATGATCGATTTTAAGACTATGCACCTTAGGGTTGCCACTTGAGGCGGTTTACAGGGTTGCCACCTATCCCATTTTTTTTTAAATTATGGAACAAGATATGCCAATATGGGTATCATATGAAAGGTACTTTCGGCGAGATACCAACTTCAGTATTTTCAAGTAGGGTTGCCACCTTACCGCAGTACTATCTCGAGAACCGGTTGACCGATTTGGATGAAATTTGGTATGGTGACAGTATGAAGGATTCCAAAGCTATCTACTTTAGGGTTGACATTTCGAGTAGTTTACAGGGTTGCAACCTATCTCATTTTTTTTTTTAATATTGAGTTAAATATGCGAATATCGGTATCAAATTAGAGGTATTTCCGGCGACATATCAACTAAAATATTTCTAGGTACAGTTGCCATCTAGGGTTGTCACCTTATCGCAGTATATTTGTATTACAGGGCTGCCACCTATTTAATTTTTTTATTTATGGAGCTAGATATGCCAATATGGGTATCAAATGAAAGGTATTTTTGCTGAAATACCAACTAAAATATTTTCAAGTAGGGTTGTCCGCAAAAAGTCCATTACGGCTACGAAAATTACAAAATTTTAATAATTTGCCCACATATAAAGGACAGTGTAACACATCCTCACAAGTTTGGTAAGTAAAGTTAGCACTGAATTGATAGCACCGAGCAAGCTCGGTCACCCAGGTACTAGCTATATCACGGCTAAAAAACAATAAAGCGGCGCGTGCTGATGGCCTGCCCGCTGAGCTATTCAAATGCGGCGGCGAGGAGCTGGTAAGGTGCAGGCACCAGCTCTTGTGCAGAATATGGTCGGATGAATGCATGCCTGAAGATTGGAACCTAAGTGTTCTCTGCCCAATCCATAAGAAGGGTGATCCCGCAAACTGCGCCAACTGAAAGACTGAAGCCTGACGTAAACCGACTGATTGGACCTAATCAGTGTGGCTTCAGACCTGGTAAATCTACCATGGACTAGATTTTTACAATACGCCAAATCGTAACCCGTGAGAAAATGATCGACACACACCATCTCTTTGTTGATTTTAAAGCCGCCTTCGACAGCAAGAAAAGGAGTTGCCTATATGCCGCTATGTCTGATTTTGGTTTCCCAGCAAAACTTATACGGCTGAACAACAGCACCTGCTCTGTCAGAATCGGAAAGGACCTCTCCGAGCCGTTCGAAACTAAACCGGCTTTCAGGCAACCCCCTATCGTGCGATTTCTTAAATTTGATGCTGGAGAAAATAATACAAGCTGCAGAACTTAACCGCGCTGGAACAATATATTACAAAAGGGTACAACTGTTGGCGTATGCCGACGACATCGACATCATTGGCCTCAACAACCGCGCCGTAACTTCTGCGAACTCCAAATTAGAAAAGGAAGCGGAAAAAATGGGGTTGGTGGTAAACGAAGGTAAAACGAAGTACCTGCTGGCATCAAGCAAAGAGTCAGCGCATTCGCGCCTTGGCAACCACGCCACTGTTGGCAGCTGTATATCTGGCAGTTGCATACCTGCATTACTACCAACAACAATGTAAGCCTGGAAATCCATAGAAGGATAACTCTTGCAAACAAATGCTACTTTGGGCTGAGTAGGCAATTTAGAAGTAAAGTCCTCTCTCGACGAACAAAAACAACACTCTATAAGTCACTTATCGTACCCGTCCTGCTATATGGTGCAGAAGCATGGACACTGACAGCATCTGATGAGGCGGCTTTGGGAGTATTCAAGAGAAAAATTCTTCGAAAGATTTATGGACCCCTAAAAGTTGGCGACGGCGAGTACCGAAGAAGATATAATGATGAGCTGTATGAGCTTAACGCAGACGTGGACATAGTTCAGCGAATTATAACCCAGCGGCTCCGCTGGCTAGGACACGTGGTGCGAATGAACGAAGACGCTCCGGCCCAGAAGATATTTTTATCGGCACCCGCCGGTGGAAGTAGAGGAAGAGGGAGACCACCACTTTGATGGTAGGACCAAGTAGAGGCAGACCTGCGAGCACGAGGTGTCTCTAATTGGCGCCAGTTGGCTCAACAAAGAACCGACTGGCGTAACAAGTTGGACGGCTAAAATCGCCTAAGCGGTTAAAGGCTATTTTAAGTAAGTACGCAAATCTTGAACCCTACGCATGCCAGGCAATCACGCTAGCTCTAGGTCAAGGCATTGCCTGATATTTACATAGAAATGCAACAATATGTAAGTCAACACAATATTTTATGAACTTCTACATAAATTCCATTCCCACATTATTTCCTCGTAACGTACAAACCGTCTGCATATTTTGGAGTCTTATTGCAAGCAAAAGTGAAACTGAGCTAAACGCGCATCCGCTAAATTCGTAACTAATGAAACTAAACACCTTTAGTGAGCAAAACAGGCGCAACCATGGCTTCTCTCCAAAACCAAATATCTTCAAGTGAGCGCTACACGCGCCACCCTTTTCTTCAAGTGAGCGCTACACACGCCACCCTTTTTAGCTGACCAAGCATCTTTGGTCACGTAGGCAGGCTCAGGCATAGGTTAGCTTATGAGCTTTAGCATTAAGAGTAGTCAGTCTTTTTAAGCATTTGTAAACGACAGGCACATAGTGCCGCTAAAACTTAAAATTACTCAATAAATAAAATAGGCACATAGTGCCGATACGAATAAACGAATTATTAAAAAATATAAAAATTCGTTTAGTTATTTGGCGCCCACCGTGGGGCGCGGTTGTAAAAGTTAAAATTCCGCGCGTACCTAAAAAAATTAATTTTTGGACCCTTAGTACCGTTTTAGGAAAAAGGAAGGGAAGTGATATCCCAGCCAGATTAATAAATAATCGAATATTTTGACAACAAAAATAAGTGAACATTTAGATTAATAAATAATCTATAAAATTATAGACCTTAAAATATAAAAAAAAAAAACAACTGTCACAAACAACAGCAAAGGCACAACTGGAGAAAGAAAAGGAACAACCACAGCAGTGAAGTGGAATAGTGGAAACGTGTAACAAACAAGTACTAACAAACAACAACTGTAACAAACAATAACAAAGGCACAACTGGAGAAAGAAAGGAACAACCACAGCAGTGAAGTGGAATAGTGGAAACGTGTAACAAACAAGTAGAACAAACAACAACAACACTGAAGGGAATAGTGGAAGCGCGACAAAAACAGACATAATGTTATTAACGATAATATTTATATTTTTCCTGAACTTTATTTTAAGTGATGGCTCAGTTGAAGTGTTAGACTACACTCAATCAGAAATCGTTATGATGGAGGAAGGAAATGGTAAAATTCAAACAGGCACTTACCGTATTATCCACATGACAACATAACAGAATACTCTACAATATTGAAGGAACTGAAGAGAAACTTGGTGGCTATCAACAGTAAATTTGAAGAGGTAATCGAAAATAATAACCAACAATTAGTAATCAACAAACAAATTTTAGAAAGAATAAACAATATAACAGAAATTAGCAACTCAATAATAAAGTCTCTAGGAAATAGTAACGAATTTCAAACCGCCCTAATACTTCAGTATAAATTTAAAATGGACATAATCCGAGATTAGTTAGAAAATATTAAAAGAGCAATTCATTTAACTAAAGCGAACATTATTAACTCAGTTATCATTACCAATCAAGAAGCTCATAGAATAAGTGAAATTTTTGTAGAAGAAAATTTGCAATTTGGTTTATTGGAGGAATCTTTGAATTTTGCAGACGTTCAGATTGCTGTAAAACAAAACTTACTAATTTATATGATAAAAATACCGAAAACCGGTAAAGAAATTTGCAAATCTATTATAATTAAGACTTTAAGTAAAAACGGGACTATTTTAAAGATAAATTTTGAAAAAAATATTGAAATGTAATGAAGAATATTTTGACAACAAAAATAAGTGAACATTTAGATTAATAAATAATCGAATATTTTGACAACAAAAATAAGTGAACATTTAGATTAATAAATAACCGAATATTTTGATAACAAAATAAGTGAACATTTAGATTAACAAATAACCGAGTATTTTGACAAGGAAAAAGACTAAAGGAAATGAGGCAGCAACAAAGCCATAAAAGTAAAATTATAGACCTTATAATATAAAAAAAAAAACAACTGTAACAAACACCAGCAAAGGAACAACTGGAGAAAGAAAAGGAACAACCACAGCAGTGAAGTGGAATAGTGGAAACGTGTAACAAACAAGTAGTCACAAACAACAACTGTAACAAACAACAGCAAAGGCACAACTGGATAAAGAAAGGAACAACCACAGCAGTGAAGTGGAATAGTGGAAACGTGTAACAAACAAGTAGTAACAAACACAACAACAGTGAAGGGAATAGTGGAAGCGCGGCAAAACAGACATAATGTTATAAAAGATAATATTTATATTTTTCCTGAACTTTATTTTAAGTGATGGCTCGGTTGAAGTGTTAGACTACACTCAATCAGAAATCGTTATGATGGAGGAAGGAAATGGCAAAATTCAAACAGGCACTTACCGTATTATCCACATGACAAACATAACAGAATACTCTACAATATTGAAGGAACTGAACAGAAACTTCGTACGAAACATTCCAGCTAACAACCCTCTTTACCCATTTATAACATGGGTATCATATGAAAGGTATTTTCGGCGAGATACCAACTAAAATATTTTCAAGTAGGGTTGCCACCTTGCCATAATATATTTGTATATCCGTTACTATCTCGAGAATCGCTTGACCGAATTGGCTGAAATTTGGAATGGTGATAGTATGATCGATTTTAAGACTATGCACCTTAGGGTTGCCACTTGAGGCGGTTTACAGGGTTGCCACCTATCCCATTTTTTTTAAATTATGGAGCAAGATATGCCAATATGGGTATCATATGAAAGGTACTTTCGGCGAGATACCAACTTCAGTATTTTCAAGTAGGGTTGCCACCTTACCGCAGTACTATCTCGAGAGCCGGTTGACCGATTTGGATGAAATTTGGTATGGTGACAGTATGAAGGATTCCAAGGCTATCTACTTTAGGGTTGACATTTCGAGTAGTTTACAGGGTTGCCACCGATCCCATTTTTTTTAATTATGGAGCAAGATATGACAATATGGGTATCATATGATAGGTATTTTCGGCGACATATCAACTAAAATACTTCCAAGTAGGTTTGTCACCTAGGGTTGCCCGCACTATATTTCTATATCCGGTACTATCTCGAGAACCGCTTGACCGATTTGGATGAAATTTGGCACAGTGATAGCATACCTGATTCTAAGACTATCCACTTAGGTGTTGCCACTTGGAGGGCTTTTAAGGGTGGCAACCTATCTCATTTTTTTTTAATATTGAGTTAAATATGCGAATATCGGTATCAAATTAGAGGTATTTCCGGCGACATATCAACTAAAATATTTCTAGGTACAGTTGCCATCTAGGGTTGTCACCTTATCGCAGTATATTTGTATTACAGGGCTGCCACCTATTTAATTTTTTTTATTTATGGAGCTAGATATGCCAATATGGGTATCAAATGAAAGGTATTTTTGCTGAAATACCAACTAAAATATTTTCAAGTAGGCTTGTCCGCAAAAAGTCCATTACGGCTACGAAAATTACAAAATTTTAATAATTTGCCCACATATAAAGGACAGTGTAACACATCCTCACAAGTTTGGTAAGTAAAGTTAGCACTGAATTGATAGCACCGAGCAAGCTCGGTCACCCAGGTACTAGCTTATATCACGGCTAAAAAACAATAAAGCGGCGCGTGCTGATGGCCTGCCCGCTGAGCTATTCAAATGCGGCGGCGAGGAGCTGGTAAGGTGCAGGCACCAGCTCTTGTGCAGAATATGGTCGGATGAATGCATGCCTGAAGATTGGAACCTAAGTGTTCTCTGCCCAATCCATAAGAAGGGTGATCCCGCAAACTGCGCCAACTATCGCGGTATCAGCCTTTTGAGTACCACATATAAGGTCCTATCATGCGTATTGTGCGAAAGACTGAAGCCTGACGTAAACCGACTGATTGGACCTAACCAGTGTGGCTTCAGACCTGGTAAATCTACCATGGACTAGATTTTTACAATACGCCAAATCGTAACCCGTGAGAAAATGATCGACACACACCATCTCTTTGTTGATTTTAAAGCCGCCTTCGACAGCAAGAAAAGGAGTTGCCTATATGCCGCTATGTCTGATTTTGGTTTCCCAGCAAAACTTATACGGCTGAACCCCAGCACCTGCTCTGTCAGAATCGGAAAGGACCTCTCCGAGCCGTTCGAAACTAAACCGGCTTTCAGGCAACCCCCTATCGTGCGATTTCTTAAATTTGATGCTGGAGAAAATAATACAAGCTGCAGAACTTAACCGCGCTGGAACAATATATTACAAAAGGGTACAACTGTTGGCGTATGCCGACGACATCGACATCATTGGCCTCAACAACCGCGTCGTAACTTCTGCGAACTCCAAATTAGAAAAGGAAGCGGAAAAAATGGGGTTGGTGGTAAACGAAGGTAAAACGAAGTACCTGCTGGCATCAAGCAAAGAGTCAGCGTATTCGCGCCTTGGCAACCACGCCACTGTTGGCAGCTGTATATCTGGCAGTTGTATACCTGGGAAGCAGCATTACTACCAACAACAATGTAAGCCTGGAAATCCATAGAAGGATAACTCTTGCAAACAAATGCTACTTTGGGCTGAGTAGGCAATTTAGAAGTAAAGTCCTCTCTCGACGAACAAAAACAACACTCTATAAGTCATTTATCGTACCCGTCCTGCTATATGGTGCAGAAGCATGGACACTGACAGCATCTGATGAGGCGGCTTTGGGAGTATTCAAGAGAAAAATTCTTGGAAAGATTTATGGACCCCTAAAAGTTGGCGACGGCGAGTACCGAAGAAGATATAATGATGAGCTGTATGAGCTTAACGCAGACGTGGACATAGTTCAGCGAATTATAACCCAGCGGCTCCGCTGGCTAGGACACGTGGTGCGAATGAACGAACGCTCCGGCCCAGAAGGTATTTTTATCGGCACCCGCCGGTGGAAGTAGAGGAAGAGGGAGACCACCACTTTGATGGTAGGACCAAGTAGAGGCAGACCTGCAAGCACGAGGTGTCTCTAATTGGCGCCAGTTGGCTCAACAAAGAACCGACTGGCGTAACAAGTTGGACGGCTAAAATCGCCTAAGCGGTTAAAGGCTATTTTAAGTAAGTAAGCAAATCTTGAGCCCTACGCATGCCAGGCAATCACGCTAGCTCTAGGTCAAGGCATTGCCTGATATTTACATAGAAATGCAACAATATGTAAGTCAACACAATATTTTATGAACTTCTACATAAATTCCATTCCCACATTATTTCCTCGTAACGTACAAACCGTCTGCATATTTTGGAGTCTTATTGCAACCAAAAGTGCAACTGAGCTAAACGCGCATCCGCTAAATTCGTAACTAATGAAACTAAACACCTTTAGTGAGCGAAACAGGCGCAACCATGGCTTCTCTCCCAAAACCAAATATCTTCAAGTGAGCGCTACACGCGCCACCCTTTTCTTCAAGTGAGCGCTACACACGCCACCCTTTTTAGCTGACCAAGCATCTTTGGTCACGTAGGCAGGCTCAGGCATAGGTTAGCTTACGAGCTTTAGCATTAAGAGTAGTCAGTCTTTGTAAGCATTTGTAAACGACAGGCTCATAGTGCCGCTAAAACTTAAAATTACTCAATAAATAAAATAGGCACATAGTGCCGATACGAATAAACGAATTATAAAAAAATATAAAAATTCGTTTAGTTATTTATTTTAAAAAATTAATTTTTGGACCCTTAGTACCGTTTTAGGAAAAAGGAAGGGAAGTGATGTCCCAGCCAGATTAATAAATAATCGAATATTTTGACAACAAAAATAAGTGAACATTTAGATTAATAAATAATCTAATATTTTGACAACAAAAATAATGAACATTTAGATTAATAAATAATCTAATATTTTGACAACAAAAATAAGTTAACATTTAGATTAATAAATAACCGAATATTTTGACAACAAAATAAGTGAACATTTAGATTAGCAAATAAGCGAATATTTTGACAAGGAAAAAGACTAAAGGAAATGAGGCAGCAACAAAGCCGTAAAAGTAAAATTATAGACCTTAAAATATAAAAAAAAAAAACAACTGTCACAAACAACAGCAAAGGCACAACTGGAGAAAGAAAAGGAACAACCACAGCAGTGAAGTGGAATAGTGGAAACGTGTAACAAACAAGTACTAACAAACAACAACTGTAACAAACAATAACAAAGGCACAACTGGAGAAAGAAAGGAACAACCACAGCAGTAAAGTGGAATAGTAGAAACGTGTAACAAACAAGTAGAACAAACAACAACAACACTGAAGGGAATAGTGGAAGCGCGACAAAAACAGACATAATGTTATTAACGATAATATTTATATTTTTCCTGAACTTTATTTTAAGTGATGGCTCAGTTGAAGTGTTAGACTACACTCAATCAGAAATCGTTATGATGGAGGAAGGAAATGGTAAAATTCAAACAGGCACTTACCATATTATCCACATGATAACATAACAGAATACTCTACAATATTGAAGGAACTGAAGAGAAACTTGGTGGCTATCAACAGTAAATTTGAAGAGGTAATCGAAAATAATAACCAACAATTAGTAATCAACAAACAAATTTTAGAAAGAATAAACAATATAACAGAAATTAGCAACTCAATAATAAAGTCTCTAGGAAATAGTAACGAATTTCAAACCACCCTAATACTTCAGTATAAATTTAAAATGGACATAATCCGAGATGAGTTAGAAAATATTAAATGAGCAATTCATTTAGCTAAAGCGAACATTATTAACTCAGTTATCATTACCAATCAAGAAGCTCATAGAATAAGTGAAATTTTTGTTGAAGAAAATTTGCAATTTGGTTTATTGGAGGAATCTTTGAATTTTGCAGACGTTCAGATTGCTGTAAAACAAAACTTACTAATTTATATGATAAAAATACCGAAAACCGGTAAAGAAATTTGCAAATCTATTATAATTAAGACTATAAGTAAAAACGGGACTATTTTAAAGATAAATTTTGAAAAAATATTGAAATGTAATGAAGAATATTTTGACAACAAAAATAAGTGAACATTTAGATTAATAAATAATCGAATATTTTGACAACAAAAATAAGTGAACATTTAGATTAATAAATAACCGAATATTTTGATAACAAAATAAGTGAACATTTAGATTAACAAATAACCGAGTATTTTGACAAGGAAAAAGACTAAAGGAAATGAGGCAGCAACAAAGCCATAAAAGTAAAATTATAGACCTTAAAATATAAAAAAAAAACAACTGTAACAAACAACAGCAAAGGAACAACTGGAGAAAGAAAAGGAACAACCACAGCAGTGAAGTGGAATAGTGGAAACGTGTAACAAACAAGTAGTCACAAACAACAACTGTAACAAACAACAGCAAAGGCACAACTGGATAAAGAAAGGAACAACCACAGCAGTGAAGTGGAATAGTGGAAACGTGTAACAAACAAGTAGTAACAAACAACAACAACAGTGAAGGGAATAGTGGAAGCGCGGCAAAACAGACATAATGTTATAAAAGATAATATTTATATTTTTCCTGAACTTTATTTTAAGTGATGGCTCGGTTGGAGTGTTAGACTACACTCAATCAGAAATCGTTATGATGGAGGAAGGAAATGGCAAAATTCAAACAGGCACTTACCGTATTATCCACATGACAAACATAACAGAATACTCTACAATATTGAAGGAACTGAACAGAAACTTCGTACGAAACATTCCAGCTAACAACCCTCTTTACCCATTTATAACAGACGAAATCAATAACATTAACATAACAATTAATAATATTTTACCTAAATACAAAAATAAAAGATCGCTAAACTTCATAGGATCAGCCTGGAAATGAAGAGGTGATCGAAAATAATAACAAACAATTAGTAATCAACAAAAAAATTTTAGAAAGAATAAACAATATAACAGAAATTAGCAACTCAATAATAAAGTCTCTAGGAAATAGTAACGAATTTCAAACCGCCCTAATACTTCAGTATAAATTTAAAATGGACATAATCCGAGATGAGTTAGAAAATATTAAAAGAGCAATTCATTTAACTAAAGCGAACATTATTAACTCAGTTATCATTACCAATCAAGAAGCTCATAGAATAAGTGAAATTTTTGTAGAAGAAAATTTGCAATTTGGTTCATTGGAGTAATCTTTGAATTTTGCAGACGTTCAGATTGCTGTAAAACAAAACTTACTAATTTATATGATAAAAATACCGAGAACTGGTCAAGAAATTTGCAAATCTATTATAATTAAGCCTTTAAGTAAAAACGGGACTATTTTAAAGATAAATTTTGCAAAAATATTGAAATGTAATGAAGAATATTATGGTATAGAAAAAGATTGTAAAATAATAAATGAAATAAAAATTTGCAAACAAACCCAAATTGTTAATTAGGAAAACGAGAATCGTATAAGAAATTTAATAAAGAATAAATCATATAAGTGCACCGTAACGAACACGGAACATGTTAAAAATATTGTCGAAATAAATAGTGGACTATTTAATAAGAATCTTTAATGAAACTATAAGAATAAACAACATGAATTTTACAAATTTAGAACAACTTAGGCTGAGACCACTACCTGCTTTAATCCAACATTCAAATTCAAATTCAGAGTTCGAGGAAGTACTATCCTTAAAACTCATGAAAGAGCTTAGTATAAAAAATATCAAAAAAATAAGTTCTCTGAATCTTTTAGTGAAATCCAGAATATTCACTCATTTTGGGCTATTAGCCCTAGTACTTACCATAATAGCAATTTTCAGATGCAAAAAGCGTGCAAAGCCTGAAATAATTATTAATTATTATTCTAAAACAGGGCGCTTAGCTAGACTAAACTACAATACGTATATAAAAGAAATGTATATCAGATGAAAGTTTATCATGAGCATGTTTGCAAAAAATTATAACAATTCCAATAGGTTAATTTCTTCATGAGAAATTAGCGTTTAAAGTTTGTACCCAAGCTCTTTATATGGCACTATTAACATGCTTTGTAAATGTATATCCATACATATGTACATACAATGCTCGCATGGATTTCAGTCGAAATAGACAAACATTGAAAAAAATGTAAATATGTATGTATGTAAGTACATCTGATTTTGCGCTACTTTGACTACAAAAGCAATGCAGGGGTAATAAGCAAACACACCTTTACACCTTTAGTGAGCGAAACACGCACAACCATGGCTTCTCTCCCAAAACCAAATATCTTCAAGTGAGCGCTACACGCGCCACTCTTTTTAGCTGACCAAGCATCGTTGGTCACGTAGGCAGGCTCAGGCATAGGTTAGCTTATGAGCTTTAGCGTTAAGAGTAGTCAGTATTTTTAAGCATTTGTAAACGATAGGCACATAGTGCCGCTAAAACTTAAAATTACTCAATAAATAAAATAGGCACATAGTGCCGATACGAATAAACGAATTATTAAAAAATATAAAAATTCGTTTAGTTATTTTATTCAAAACACAAGCTACCGACACTTATGCGACACTGAGTAACTAAGTAACGAAGTAACTACCAAGTGATGCCAAGAAGTTAGATACGCAATATATATGTTTGCTGTTGTGCAATGAAAAGCACGTTCTCTAAGTGATGCAGGCGTTACTTATGCGATATGGAGGAGTAAACGCTCTTCAAAATGCTAGCAGGAATTGTTTGTATGAAAAATTTGTTAGCGTATTGTAGAATAGATACTTACAGTCGTGGCCAACACATTTGCAACCGACTATAAAGGCGAGTTTCAACCCTTAGTGTTTTTCATATTACATTTTGCCTAGTTTTGTTTACAAATACCTCATGTTGTAACTAATGCCATTCAATTGAATTTTTAAAGCTTTACACAAAATTCATAAAAACTCTGCAAACTTAAGCCTAGACTTTGAACTTTTGACCTGGGCTCTCTAGAAAAAATCTAATTATGCAGTTTCGTAGCCCATTAAATTTTAGTCTAACAAAGTGCAAATCAAAGATTGGATTTAGTCCAAAATTGCATGCTTGATCTTAGTCATGAACCATAAAAATTGGTGCAAATTTGTTCATTATTTATTTACAGAATAACACCATGAATAACTGGCAGACAAAGAGGGATAACATTGAAGTGCTCGTGTGCCCGCTGAGCTATTCAAATGCGGCGGCGAGGAGCTGGTAAGATGCATGCACCAGCGCTTGTGCAGAATATAAACCGACTGATTGGACCTTATCAGTGTGGCTTCAGACCTGGTAAATCTACCATCGACCAGATTTTTAGAATACGCCAAATCGTGGAAAAAAAACCCGTGAGAAAAGGATCGACACACACCATCTCTTTGTTGATTTTAAAGCCGCCTTATCATGCGATTTCTTTAATTTGATGCTGGAGAAAATAATACAAGCTGCAGAACTTAACCGCGCTGGAACAATATATTACAAGAGGGTACAACTGTTGGCGTATGGCGACGACATCGACATCATTGGCCTCAACAACCGCGCCGTAACTTCTGCGTACTCCAAAACACAAGCTACCGACACTTATGCGACACTGAGTAACTAAGTAACGAAGTAACTCCCAAGTGATGCCAAGAAGTTAGATACGCAATATATATGTTTGCTGTTGTGCAATGAAAAGCACGTTCTCTAAGTGATGCAGGCGTTACAAAAAAACACAAGCTACCGACACTTATGCGACACTGAGTAACTAAGTAACGAAGTAACTCCCAAGTGATGCCAAGAAGTTAGATACGCAATATATATGTTTGCTGTTGTGCAATGAAAAGCACGTTCTCTAAGTGATGCAGGCGTTACTTACGCGATATGGAAGAGTAAACGGTCTTCAAAATGCTAGCAGGAATTGTTTGTATGAAAAATTTGTTAGCGTATTGTAGAATAGATACTTACAGTGGTGGCCAACCCATTTGCAACTGATTATAAAGGCGAGTTTCAACCCTTAGTGTTTTTCATATTACATTTTGCCTAGCTTTGTTTACAAATACCACTCATGTTGTAACTAATGCCATTCAATTGGATTTTTAAAGCTTTACACAAACTTCATAAAAACTCTGCAAACTTAAGCGTAGACTTTGAACTTTCGACCTGGGCTCTCTAGAAAAAAATATAATTATGCAGTTTTGTAGCCCATTAAATTTTAGTCTAAGAGTCAGAGATCGGATTTAGTCCAAAATTGCATGCTTGAACTTAGTCATGCACCATAAAAATTGGTGCAAACTAGTTCATTATTTATTTACCACGCAGTTATAACAATCGACCAGTTGGACCTTGTTTGTAGCGAAGAACTACAACTACAACGAAGAAATGCTAAAAACACTATTTAGCATCAGCGCGCGCCCATACGTATTGTATTGTATTGTATTGTATTTATTTATTACAGCTTTTACGCCTAGATTTATTACATATAACCTTATCACATATGGTATAGGAACATTATTATCGTATTGCAGTTGTGCGACAATAAGTGTACAATTTGTTTTTGAACGTGTTAAATTCTTCACAATTTCTTATATCTACGGGAAGCTCATTGAATCTTTTTAGACCTTTATAAAACAAGTTATGCTGTCCCCCTCCGTTGTAAATAGTGGGAGTCTAAAATTATTTTTTTTTCTCGTATTAATGTTGTGAACATCTCTTTGGTATGTTATATTGTTACATAGATACTCTGGTAAATTACATTGTTTAATATTAAAAATAAAAATCATAACCGAGAAAAGTATACGTTGTTTGACACTAAGCCATTGCAAATCATTTAACATTTCACTAGTCGGTGTATCATATTTTTTCCCCAGTATAAACCTCATCGCCTTATTTTGCATTTTTTGTAATTTATCTATCACAGTGTCTGGCACCAAAAACAATATGGTAGGGCAGTAGTTAAAATGTGGTTCTATAATCGATCTATAAACCAAAATTTTATGCTTTTTCGATATAAATTTACATGACCTGTATAAAAAGCCAATCTTTTGTGCAATCTTTTGCTTCAAACCGCTTACATGATCCTCGAATTTCAATTTGTTATCTATAACTATCCCTAGATAGCTTAGTTTATCTACTTCCACTATTTTACTATTGTTAACTTTTAGTTCATATGTATTGCTAACTTGCATTCTACTTAGTATCATATATTTGGTCTTATCAGCGTTTATCATTAATTTGTTTTGACACATCCAAAGAAATATATTGTCTAGCTCCGCTTGCATTTTTTCAATGCCTACATTCAGACTTTTATCACTTATCACAATAAGAGTGTCATCAGCAAATAACTTAATGTCACAATAGTTTAATGCTTTAACTATATCATTTATGTATATTTTAAAAAGTACTGGTGCAAGTATCGATCCTTGTGGAAGCCCGATCTCAACTAATTCTTCACTTGATAAAGCGGTCCCATTTATTAAAGTTTGTTGACATCGATTGGAGAAATAACTTTTAAACCATTCCAGCGCTTTGCTAGCATAATTTGGTGTGATATAGTCTCAAATGCTTGTTTCAGGTCCAAAAATACCGCAATTACGAATTTTTTTTTCATTTAGTGGATTTTTCCTGTCAAATACAATTGAGTTTAAAACCGTCTCGCATGAGTGTTTTTTTCGAAAGCCTGACTGCTCCGGTATTATAATTTTGTTTAAGTCAAGATATTCTTCCAATTGTTCTTTTACAACTGATTCAATTATTTTTTCCTCTGCAGGTAATGTATTTATTGGTCGCATTTCATTTGATTTTATTGTATTTTTTATTTTTTTAACTGGTATTACCGTGGTAAGTTTCCAACAATCAGGCATGGTACCCGTTGCGAAACTCTCATTAATTATGTCGCCGTACAAGTACCCTGTGTAATGAACCGAGTCTTTTACAACACCTTCGGTTATAAGATTATTGCCACCGATATTATATTTTAGCTTTTTTACTACTTCTGTTACAGTGTCAGATGTCACTTCCTTGAGTTCAAAGTAAGCGGGCACGTTATAATCATAGTTAAAGTTATTTCTTACTACTTCGATCTCGTTATTAATATTTTGTATACTGTCAACGAAAAACTGGTTGAGGTTATTAGCAATCTCTTTTTCTTTTGTATATAATATTTTATTTATTTCCATTTTTGTAATTAGAGTTTTATCTTTTTTTATATTAACGGTGTCCTTTAAATATTTCCACATTAGCTTACTGTTTTGACTATTTGCCAAGATCTTACTTTCAAGATACTGTGTTTATTTAGTTTTAATTAGTTTTTTGTAGCGTTTATTTAAGATTTTATATTCACTCCAGTCACCACTTATTTGGCAACATTTATATAGATTATTTTTGCACCTGTCATATTATCATTTAAATAATTTCGAATGTGGGTGTTTCTGTTCATGTCTATATTAAAATCTCCTATAAGTATATTACTATCACTTGGTTCAAACTTATGTAGAATACTTTCGTTCAAATAATTTATGAAGTCAGAGTCATTACTATTAGGTGAATCATATAAAAGGCCAATGCACCAATTGGTGCCGTTATTTCTAATTTTAATAATTAAACACCATACATTTTGATTTATGCTATTATTATATATCACTTTGTACTCAATTGTTTCGTGAACATATATTATCACTCCGGCTGTATGGCGGCTATGCGAATCACATCTTACTAGCTTATAGTTTGTTATTTTCAATTCGGAGTCGTCTATGTCTGTTGTTGTTCTTGGTTCCGAGCACAGCACAAAAAATGGGTTTCTTACATATATTAGCATTTCCAGCTCATTTTTGTCAGCTATGATGCTACTTATATTAAGGTACAGGCCTAGTAGTTGTTATTTACGCTTATGGGTTTTGTTTTGGCAGTGTTTCTCAAACGCCGGGCATTTTGCACTAAATGCAAAATGATTTGTATCAACGTCTGCTAACCTTTTTGTCACAAGTTCGTAACAATTTACACATCTCACTATTGCTGAGTTACAATCTTTTACTTCGTGTGTGCCACCGCACTTGGAACACGCGATTTTGTTTCTACATTCACTGGCTTTCTGTTGGAAGCCTAAACATTTAAAACATCTTAGTATATTAATATATTCAAAGACCTTACAACTGTCATATTCTATTTTTATTCTTTTTTTAGCAATAAGCAAATCGCATGTTACAGAATCACTCTCTATAATCACATTATAACTTTCTTCGCGATTGTTTTTATATTCATAAACTTTTATTATTTTTATTTCAGTGCTATCTTCCATTTCATTTTGCTTTACTAAGCATTCCACAATTCTATCTTCACTCAATTTATATGTCAATCCTGTCAACTTAACCCTTCTCTTCTTTGTCTTTTCTTTCATTTTCTCAATTTCATAATTTTCACCAATTGTTTCACTAATTTTCTTTTGCACCGTTTCTAGCGCATTGCTATCGGCGCATTCAACAATTATACCGCCACTATTTATTGGCCTTACTTCGTTTATTAAACCTGCTGTCGGCTCTATCACTGATTTAAGAGCATTTGTAGTTTCTCTATTATTTTTGTTTACATTGACTTTTGGTTTGATTACTACTTTGTTCGCATTTTTCTTTGCTGTATGTATGTATGTGCAATGTACTTTGTATGTATGTACAACATACTTTGTATTTATGCATGTATATACATACATTAGGGTGATTAAAAAAATGTCGACTTGGTCTTACCCCCTATAAAGTTAGTATTGATGAAAAAATAACTACTACTAATGGCGGCGATATACCATAAATTTATCATAACCCGTAATGAGATTTTTTGCCGAGCTTCTCTTTCCAACTTGTGGTGTGTTGTTTTTGATTTTTTTCCTACAAGTTGGCGGGACCTACAGTTTTTTACCGATTCCGGAAGGCACTTGCAAAGTTTTTGCTGAGAAGCTTCTCATGGCAGAAATACGCACGTAGAGTTTGCCAAACTACTGCCAAGGGGCGACCCCGTTGATACCGAAAAAAAACAAATTTTTTTTTAATCGTCTTAATCTACAATGTACATACATAAATACTTGAAAAATCTGTAATAAAAACTGACTATATTTACAAATTATTCATTCTAACATAAACCTGAGTTTTGAATAAAAATATAAATATACATCTAGAGGGTATCATCAAAAAAACGTCGCCGTACCTCCCCTCATATGAAGTGTTTTTGAAAAACATTTAAAAAAAATTGTATTTTTTTCTCTGGCAACCCTAGATGTCGCCCAATTGCATTTTTCTTCTTATCTTCGGTCGGATTTTAAAGTGTGATACCACAATGTACCTCGCTCATATGAAGTGTTTTTGAAAAACATTTAAAAAAAATGTATTTTTTATTTAAATATTTGGAACACTGTCGCAAATACCTTTCACTTGATACCCATATAGGCATATCTTGCTCAATATTTAATAAAAAAATAGGTGGCAACCCTTCGAACCGCCACAAGTGGCAACCGCCATGTATATAGTCTTAGAATGAATCATACTACTAATAATGCCAAATTCAATACAAAACGGCAAATCGGTTCCCAAGATATAAGGAAAAATAAATAAAATACGGTTTTGGGGCAACCCTAGCTGGCAACCCTGCTAGAAATTATCATATTTGAAATGCGACCGAAAATACCTTTCATTTGATACCCATATTGGCATATCTTGCTCAATATTAAAAAAATATTGAGATAGGTGGCAACCCTGTGAACCGCCCCAAGGAATCATACTATCTATAATGCCAAAGTTTATCCACATCGGTCAAGCGGTTCCCGAGATATTAATAAAAATAAATAAAATGCGGTTAGGTGGCAACCCTAGGTGGCAACCCTGCTTGAGATTTCCATATTGGAATACAGTCGAAAATACCTTTCATTTGATACCCATATTGGCATATCTTGCTCAATATTTAAAAACACTTTAGACATTTAGCAACCCTGCATATAATCTTGGAATGAATCATACTATCTATAATGCCCAATTTTATCCACATCGGTCAAGCATTCCCGAGATATTAATAAAAATAAATAAAATGCGGTTAGGTGGCAACCCTAGGTGACACCCTGCTTGAGATTTACGTATTTGGAATACGGTCGAAAATACCTTTAATTTGATACCCATATTGGCATATCTTGCTCAGTATTAAAAAAAAATTGAGATAAGTGGGAACCCTGTGAACCGCCCCAAGTGGCAACACCCACGCCTATGTTCTTAGAATGAATCATACCAGCTATAATGCTAAAGTTTATCCACATCGGTCAAGCGGTTCCCGAGATATCAATAAAAATTAATAAAATGCGGTTAGGTGGTAACCCTAGGTGCCAACCCTGCTTGAGATTTACATATCGTCAGCTTCATAAGAATAGGTGCTAAGTCATTTTGTTATAAAAATTTAGTTTTAAATGCAGTACGATAAATAAATTTAAATTACATAGATTGCAAAATAAAAAAATGGAAAAATATGGTTTTTTCCTTTCTTTTGGCAATGATGTGCAAAAGTGCTAAGTCATCTGTTGTCAAAAAAAACGCGCAAAAGTGCTAAGTCAGCTGTGTATCAAAAAGAGCCCGCTAAGTCAAATCGCACGTCCTTTGTTGTAGTGTACATAAATTGCACTAAATTAATAGTTTGAGTTATTGTTTGATTTGGAAAAGGTAGGAAATTATTATTACTTAGTGCAACAAAGAACTTTCTACAAAAAATATTATTTAATAGAAGAATGCGATGAATACTGACGACAATACAATAACTATGCAGAAGGTGTCTGCCTTCAGTGCACCGATGATGACAATTATGGAATTGAATCTGTTGATGGAGTAGTTGGACTGGTGCCGTATGGATTCAATAGTGATTCTGATGATTCTTTCAATATACCGATCAGCTCTAAAAAGCGACAGAAAAGAAAGCAAGAGGAAAACAGCGCATGGATTCAAATATCAAATAAAAAGCGGCGAGAAAAAGGCAAAAGCTTCCATGGAAAATGGAAGAAAGTACAAAGAATCCAAATCATTAAAGCCACGGTGTAAATGCAAACAAAGAAGTGGAAAAGCTGCAATGAAATGCGCAAGCGTTACTGATGCTCAAAGGCAGGAAATATTCGAAGATTTCTGGGCCATGGACTGGAAGCAAAAAAATATATATGTGAGTATGTTGGTACATTCTGTAAAACCTGCTCATCCACGCAATCGTACCGATCCTAATGTATCCAGCAGAGTTCGCAGTTTGAAATACCATTTCAAAGTCAATAATGAAAATATGCTCGTGTGCAGAAGTTTTTTTTTTTGAACACCTTGAATATTGGTCGACGGGTTGTTCTTAACTGGGTCAAGAAGCCTTTGAGCGGCCACAGTAATGTGCCAAAAAAACAACTACAAAACATATCCGAAGAAAAAAAGCCTTGAAATTATTTTTTGACAACCTTCCCTCAATTGAATCTCATTACTGCCGTTCTGGAACGCGAAAAAAATATCTCTTGCCAGAATGGAACTCAAAAAAACATATTTATGATTTTTATTCAAAGGATTGGTGTAAAGCTCACAACATCCGGCCACTTTCGCTTACACTATTTCATTCTGAATTTGAAAGCAGAAATCTCAGTTTGTTTACACCAAAGAAGGATCAATGCGAAATATGTGCCCGTTACTCCGTCGGAAGTACTCCACACGCAGATTACACTATTCACCTAGAAAAGAAAGAAGAGGCAAGAATAGAAAAACAAAATGATAAAGCTTCAGAACAAAATGTTTTCACAGTGGATCTTCAAGCAGTGCTGATGGCACCAAAATCTAACGTTAGTAGCTTATATTATAAAACTAAACTGCATATACACAATCTGGTATTTTATAATATTATTAACAAAAAAGGATATTGTTTTTTATGGAATGAATCTGAAGGAGGAGTTAACGCCGAAGAGTTCGCAAGCATTTGGGTTTGGTTTATTGAAAACAAGGTACTTCCTAGCCTTGATAAAGAAAAGCCTATTAAAATAATTTTTTATAGCGATGGGTGTGGTTATCAAAACCGCAATTCTTTACTCAGTAATGCGCTTATTAATACAGCCATAAAAAACAATATTGTTATCGAACAAAAAATATTGGAAACTGGACATTCGCAAATGGAGGCCGGCAGCGTTCATTCTACTATAGAGCGTATGGTCAAAAAAAGAAATATTCATGTTCCTGCTGAATACATAGAAATATGCAAGACAGCTCGCAAAAAGCTATTTCCATACGAAGTGAATTACTTAACTTACGATTTTTTCATAAATTTCAATAAAATCGAATTTTATAAGAGCATTCGTTCTGGACGTGGCAAAAGAGATGCAAAAGTAACAGACATACGCGCACTCCAATATAATGCAAATGGTAATATATCTTTTAAGTTAAGGTTCAATGATTCCTGGAAAACTTTGCCACAACGAACGAATAAAAATGTAATTGCAACCAAATGGTGCGATTTGGAGCAACTTTACCAAAATAGAAGACCAATCACGCATAAAAAATACAATGACTTGCAATGCTTGAAACTAACATTGCCAAAAGATCATCATAAATATTATGATGACTTACCGTATGAATGAATTTTTATTTAATTATTTTATTTTTTTATAACTGATAAGCGGCAATGAATAAGACTGTAAAATTATAATTTGTGATTTAATTATCTAATCCTTTATTTTTTTTTTCTTTATAACTTATAAGCGGCAATGAATAAGACTGTTAAATTATAATTTGTGATTCAATTATCTAATCCTTTACTTAATTTAATTTAATAATTTTTAGTTCTACCGCAACAAAAAGGACTGTGTATATGTATACTTAAATTGTTTAACAATAAATAAGTTCCTATTTAGGTTTAAAACGTAAAGTATTCTTTTTATTTTTGGTGCTAAGTACAATTTTTTGTCTTTTTGTTGTAGTAGAAAAAGTGCTAAGTCAATTATTTTGTCTTTTTTTTGTCGTAGAAAAAGTGCTAAGTCAATTAATAGCCAAATGGAAGCCATTATACGTTCTTTTATTATTTTTTCTAATAAATATAATTTCATTGTTAGCTACCTCAAAAATGTGCATTTAAAGTTCTAAAAAAAAACGTTTCTTTCAAAAGTTATTGAGTTTTATTTGTCTCCTGTAAAATGTAAATTAAGTGACTTAGCACCTTTTCTTATGAAGCTGACGATATTTGTAATACGGTCGAAAATATCTTTTATTTGGTACCAATATTGGCATATCTTGCTCAGTATTTAAAAAAAATTGAGATAAGTGGCAACCCTGTGAACTGCCCCAAGTGGCAACATCCACGCATATAATCTTAGAATGAATCATACTATCTATAAAGCCAAATTTCGTCCAAATCGGTTGAGCGGTTCCCGAGATATAAGAAAAACGCCTACGCCTGAAAGTCTGCAACATACTATAACATGCTATAATTTCTATTTACGTGCCATAACTTCCGTTTCATCGTCATCCATTTTCTCAAATTTTACTCTCAATCAAAACTTCATATCGCCGCCTAAGAAGTTTACTTAAAAAAAATTTTTTTAAATGTTTTCAAAAACGCTTCATATGAGGGGACGGCCGACTTTTTTTTTCATACATTCTTGAATTTCGAAAATCTGGTGTTTATTTACATTTGTAACCGCTGCCCTTTTTCCTGTTTCCTTTATTACGTGCGAGCGCTTCCCTATTGCGTCGTATACGCAAGTAACAAAATACATACATTAGGCTGGGTCGATTTGTATGAACGAAAGTTAACCACTATCGCGCCATCGATTTTTCGATAGGTTTTGCGCTCAGGAAAAAAAGTTCCATTACGCATACCCCAAAAAATAATTTTCGAGCCTGCGAAATTTAATTTTTTTGAATTTTCTTCGACTTTGTTTTTTAAGTTTTTTTTTATGATCCACTAAACAAACTTTCATTTGTCTGACCCAAAAATGTCCGCTAAAAACGTTGGCGATAATTGTTTTTTGAAAAAAAAACAATATTTTTTGTTTTGGGGAGTGTTTTGGTCAAAAAATTTACCCTTTCGCTTTTCATTTTTTTAAGGATTTTTTCAGCTTACATGCAAACATGTTTTCGATTTGTCTCATATATCCTCTCCCACCCAAAATTATGCGCTAAAAACGTTGGCGATAGCAGTTTTTTTTTTAATTTATTATCAGGTTTTGGGACTTGTTCAGGTCGAAAAATCTATTTTTTCGATTTTTTATGCATTTCTTTTTCATTTTCAAGGCTCCAAATCATTTTTTATGTATTTTTTTCGATTTCATTTGGCGTAGTCCCAAGTGAATTCATGCGCTAAAGACGGTGGTTAATTAATTTTTTGAAAAAATTTATTTCAACAATTATACCGCCACTATTTATTGGCCTTACTTCGTTTATTAAACCTGCTGTCGGCTCTATCACTGATTTAAGAGCATTTGTAGTTTCTCTATTATTTTTGTTTACATTGACTTTTGGTTTGATTACTACTTTGTTCGCATTTTTCTTTGCTGTATGTATGTATGTGCAATGTACTTTGTATGTATGTACAACATACTTTGTATTTATGCATGTATATACATACATTAGGGTGATTAAAAAAATGTCGACTTGGTCTTACCCCCTATAAAGTTAGTATTGATGAAAAAATAACTACTACTAATGGCGGCGATATACCATAAATTTATCATAACCCGTAATGAGATTTTTTGCCGAGCTTCTCTTTCCAACTTGTGGTGTGTTGTTTTTGATTTTTTTCCTACAAGTTGGCGGGACCTACAGTTTTTTACCGATTCCGGAAGGCACTTGCAAAGTTTTTGCTGAGAAGCTTCTCATGGCAGAAATACGCACGTAGAGTTTGCCAAACTACTGCCAAGGGGCGACCCCGTTGATACCGAAAAAAAACAAATTTTTTTTTAATCGTCTTAATCTACAATGTACATACATAAATACTTGAAAAATCTGTAATAAAAACTGACTATATTTACAAATTATTCATTCTAACATAAACCTGAGTTTTGAATAAAAATATAAATATACATCTAGAGGGTATCATCAAAAAAACGTCGCCGTACCTCCCCTCATATGAAGTGTTTTTGAAAAACATTTAAAAAAAATTGTATTTTTTTCTCTGGCAACCCTAGATGTCGCCCAATTGCATTTTTCTTCTTATCTTCGGTCGGATTTTAAAGTGTGATACCACAATGTACCTCGCTCATATGAAGTGTTTTTGAAAAACATTTAAAAAAAATGTATTTTTTATTTAAATATTTGGAACACTGTCGCAAATACCTTTCACTTGATACCCATATAGGCATATCTTGCTCAATATTTAATAAAAAAATAGGTGGCAACCCTTCGAACCGCCACAAGTGGCAACCGCCATGTATATAGTCTTAGAATGAATCATACTACTAATAATGCCAAATTCAATACAAAACGGCAAATCGGTTCCCAAGATATAAGGAAAAATAAATAAAATACGGTTTTGGGGCAACCCTAGCTGGCAACCCTGCTAGAAATTATCATATTTGAAATGCGACCGAAAATACCTTTCATTTGATACCCATATTGGCATATCTTGCTCAATATTAAAAAAATATTGAGATAGGTGGCAACCCTGTGAACCGCCCCAAGGAATCATACTATCTATAATGCCAAAGTTTATCCACATCGGTCAAGCGGTTCCCGAGATATTAATAAAAATAAATAAAATGCGGTTAGGTGGCAACCCTAGGTGGCAACCCTGCTTGAGATTTCCATATTGGAATACAGTCGAAAATACCTTTCATTTGATACCCATATTGGCATATCTTGCTCAATATTTAAAAACACTTTAGACATTTAGCAACCCTGCATATAATCTTGGAATGAATCATACTATCTATAATGCCCAATTTTATCCACATCGGTCAAGCATTCCCGAGATATTAATAAAAATAAATAAAATGCGGTTAGGTGGCAACCCTAGGTGACACCCTGCTTGAGATTTACGTATTTGGAATACGGTCGAAAATACCTTTAATTTGATACCCATATTGGCATATCTTGCTCAGTATTAAAAAAAAATTGAGATAAGTGGGAACCCTGTGAACCGCCCCAAGTGGCAACACCCACGCCTATGTTCTTAGAATGAATCATACCAGCTATAATGCTAAAGTTTATCCACATCGGTCAAGCGGTTCCCGAGATATCAATAAAAATTAATAAAATGCGGTTAGGTGGTAACCCTAGGTGCCAACCCTGCTTGAGATTTACATATCGTCAGCTTCATAAGAATAGGTGCTAAGTCATTTTGTTATAAAAATTTAGTTTTAAATGCAGTACGATAAATAAATTTAAATTACATAGATTGCAAAATAAAAAAATGGAAAAATATGGTTTTTTCCTTTCTTTTGGCAATGATGTGCAAAAGTGCTAAGTCATCTGTTGTCAAAAAAAACGCGCAAAAGTGCTAAGTCAGCTGTGTATCAAAAAGAGCCCGCTAAGTCAAATCGCACGTCCTTTGTTGTAGTGTACATAAATTGCACTAAATTAATAGTTTGAGTTATTGTTTGATTTGGAAAAGGTAGGAAATTATTATTACTTAGTGCAACAAAGAACTTTCTACAAAAAATATTATTTAATAGAAGAATGCGATGAATACTGACGACAATACAATAACTATGCAGAAGGTGTCTGCCTTCAGTGCACCGATGATGACAATTATGGAATTGAATCTGTTGATGGAGTAGTTGGACTGGTGCCGTATGGATTCAATAGTGATTCTGATGATTCTTTCAATATACCGATCAGCTCTAAAAAGCGACAGAAAAGAAAGCAAGAGGAAAACAGCGCATGGATTCAAATATCAAATAAAAAGCGGCGAGAAAAAGGCAAAAGCTTCCATGGAAAATGGAAGAAAGTACAAAGAATCCAAATCATTAAAGCCACGGTGTAAATGCAAACAAAGAAGTGGAAAAGCTGCAATGAAATGCGCAAGCGTTACTGATGCTCAAAGGCAGGAAATATTCGAAGATTTCTGGGCCATGGACTGGAAGCAAAAAAA
This sequence comes from Campiglossa producta, assembly GCA_964058755.1. Lineage (NCBI taxonomy): Eukaryota > Metazoa > Arthropoda > Insecta > Diptera > Tephritidae > Campiglossa > Campiglossa producta. Next base: position 915,592 of record CAXKVI010000011.1, read on the forward strand.
TATATATGTGAGTATGTTGGTACATTCTGTAAAACCTGCTCATCCACGCAATCGTACCGATCCTAATGTATCCAGCAGAGTTCGCAGTTTGAAATACCATTTCAAAGTCAATAATGAAAATATGCTCGTGTGCAGAAGTTTTTTTTTTTGAACACCTTGAATATTGGTCGACGGGTTGTTCTTAACTGGGTCAAGAAGCCTTTGAGCGGCCACAGTAATGTGCCAAAAAAACAACTACAAAACATATCCGAAGAAAAAAAGCCTTGAAATTATTTTTTGACAACCTTCCCTCAATTGAATCTCATTACTGCCGTTCTGGAACGCGAAAAAAATATCTCTTGCCAGAATGGAACTCAAAAAAACATATTTATGATTTTTATTCAAAGGATTGGTGTAAAGCTCACAACATCCGGCCACTTTCGCTTACACTATTTCATTCTGAATTTGAAAGCAGAAATCTCAGTTTGTTTACACCAAAGAAGGATCAATGCGAAATATGTGCCCGTTACTCCGTCGGAAGTACTCCACACGCAGATTACACTATTCACCTAGAAAAGAAAGAAGAGGCAAGAATAGAAAAACAAAATGATAAAGCTTCAGAACAAAATGTTTTCACAGTGGATCTTCAAGCAGTGCTGATGGCACCAAAATCTAACGTTAGTAGCTTATATTATAAAACTAAACTGCATATACACAATCTGGTATTTTATAATATTATTAACAAAAAAGGATATTGTTTTTTATGGAATGAATCTGAAGGAGGAGTTAACGCCGAAGAGTTCGCAAGCATTTGGGTTTGGTTTATTGAAAACAAGGTACTTCCTAGCCTTGATAAAGAAAAGCCTATTAAAATAATTTTTTATAGCGATGGGTGTGGTTATCAAAACCGCAATTCTTTACTCAGTAATGCGCTTATTAATACAGCCATAAAAAACAATATTGTTATCGAACAAAAAATATTGGAAACTGGACATTCGCAAATGGAGGCCGGCAGCGTTCATTCTACTATAGAGCGTATGGTCAAAAAAAGAAATATTCATGTTCCTGCTGAATACATAGAAATATGCAAGACAGCTCGCAAAAAGCTATTTCCATACGAAGTGAATTACTTAACTTACGATTTTTTCATAAATTTCAATAAAATCGAATTTTATAAGAGCATTCGTTCTGGACGTGGCAAAAGAGATGCAAAAGTAACAGACATACGCGCACTCCAATATAATGCAAATGGTAATATATCTTTTAAGTTAAGGTTCAATGATTCCTGGAAAACTTTGCCACAACGAACGAATAAAAATGTAATTGCAACCAAATGGTGCGATTTGGAGCAACTTTACCAAAATAGAAGACCAATCACGCATAAAAAATACAATGACTTGCAATGCTTGAAACTAACATTGCCAAAAGATCATCATAAATATTATGATGACTTACCGTATGAATGAATTTTTATTTAATTATTTTATTTTTTTATAACTGATAAGCGGCAATGAATAAGACTGTAAAATTATAATTTGTGATTTAATTATCTAATCCTTTATTTTTTTTTTCTTTATAACTTATAAGCGGCAATGAATAAGACTGTTAAATTATAATTTGTGATTCAATTATCTAATCCTTTACTTAATTTAATTTAATAATTTTTAGTTCTACCGCAACAAAAAGGACTGTGTATATGTATACTTAAATTGTTTAACAATAAATAAGTTCCTATTTAGGTTTAAAACGTAAAGTATTCTTTTTATTTTTGGTGCTAAGTACAATTTTTTGTCTTTTTGTTGTAGTAGAAAAAGTGCTAAGTCAATTATTTTGTCTTTTTTTTGTCGTAGAAAAAGTGCTAAGTCAATTAATAGCCAAATGGAAGCCATTATACGTTCTTTTATTATTTTTTCTAATAAATATAATTTCATTGTTAGCTACCTCAAAAATGTGCATTTAAAGTTCTAAAAAAAAACGTTTCTTTCAAAAGTTATTGAGTTTTATTTGTCTCCTGTAAAATGTAAATTAAGTGACTTAGCACCTTTTCTTATGAAGCTGACGATATTTGTAATACGGTCGAAAATATCTTTTATTTGGTACCAATATTGGCATATCTTGCTCAGTATTTAAAAAAAATTGAGATAAGTGGCAACCCTGTGAACTGCCCCAAGTGGCAACATCCACGCATATAATCTTAGAATGAATCATACTATCTATAAAGCCAAATTTCGTCCAAATCGGTTGAGCGGTTCCCGAGATATAAGAAAAACGCCTACGCCTGAAAGTCTGCAACATACTATAACATGCTATAATTTCTATTTACGTGCCATAACTTCCGTTTCATCGTCATCCATTTTCTCAAATTTTACTCTCAATCAAAACTTCATATCGCCGCCTAAGAAGTTTACTTAAAAAAAATTTTTTTAAATGTTTTCAAAAACGCTTCATATGAGGGGACGGCCGACTTTTTTTTTCATACATTCTTGAATTTCGAAAATCTGGTGTTTATTTACATTTGTAACCGCTGCCCTTTTTCCTGTTTCCTTTATTACGTGCGAGCGCTTCCCTATTGCGTCGTATACGCAAGTAACAAAATACATACATTAGGCTGGGTCGATTTGTATGAACGAAAGTTAACCACTATCGCGCCATCGATTTTTCGATAGGTTTTGCGCTCAGGAAAAAAAGTTCCATTACGCATACCCCAAAAAATAATTTTCGAGCCTGCGAAATTTAATTTTTTTGAATTTTCTTCGACTTTGTTTTTTAAGTTTTTTTTTATGATCCACTAAACAAACTTTCATTTGTCTGACCCAAAAATGTCCGCTAAAAACGTTGGCGATAATTGTTTTTTGAAAAAAAAACAATATTTTTTGTTTTGGGGAGTGTTTTGGTCAAAAAATTTACCCTTTCGCTTTTCATTTTTTTAAGGATTTTTTCAGCTTACATGCAAACATGTTTTCGATTTGTCTCATATATCCTCTCCCACCCAAAATTATGCGCTAAAAACGTTGGCGATAGCAGTTTTTTTTTTAATTTATTATCAGGTTTTGGGACTTGTTCAGGTCGAAAAATCTATTTTTTCGATTTTTTATGCATTTCTTTTTCATTTTCAAGGCTCCAAATCATTTTTTATGTATTTTTTTCGATTTCATTTGGCGTAGTCCCAAGTGAATTCATGCGCTAAAGACGGTGGTTAATTAATTTTTTGAAAAAATTTATTTAATGGAGTTTTAGAAGAATTTTGGTCGAAAAAACCAATTTTTTTTAGACTTTTCATTGGATCAATTTTATAGACGGACCTGGCAACAGTAGCGGCGCTAGACCAAATCCAGGTGTCGGCGAACTAGCTTTACGAGGCATATGTTATATCCCCACCATGGGTTCAAAACACGGTTTTATTGTTCTTACAAAAAAAGGTCATGATGATAGCTTACCTATTTTTATACCCAGCGTACTAGTACTAGTACAAGGGTATATTAATTTTGTTCACATAACGGTTGTTTGTAACGGCACAAAATAATCGCGATAGATATAGAGTTCCATATATGAAAGTTCTTAGGATTAAAAGAGGAGTTCATTAAGCCATGTCCGTCCGTCTGTCGGTCCGTCCGTGTGTGTACACGATAACTTGAGTAAATATTGAGATATTTGCATGAAATTTTGTATACAGGTTAATTTTTGGCCAAGGTAGTTTGCTATTGAAAATGGGTGAAATCGTATGATAACCACGCCCCCTTTTTCGATATCGAAAATTTCGAAAATCACACAAATTGGCATATCTCGGCAGCTGAAGTGATATAATTTTATAGACGAACCCTCCTGGTCATTCTTTTATGATTTTTCCAAAAAAAATTTATAGTGGGCGTGGCACCGCCCACTTTTAAGGGGGGCAATTTTGAAAATTCGACTGGGCGTAACTTTTAAACTGATTACGATAGAGCGATGGAATTTGGCACAAAGCATACTAGTATCGTTGGGAGTATACCTGAGGAAACTGGAAAAAATCGCTCTCCAATCACGCCCACTTTCGATATCGAAAATTTCGAAAATCACATAAATTGACATACTTCGGTAACGGAAATGGCTAAAATGATATAGTTTGGTACGATGAACCTCCTAGTCATTCTATTATGATTTTTTGATAAATTTTTAAAAGTAGGCGTGGCATCGCCCACTTTTCAGGGAGGCATATTTGAAAATTTCACGGGTCATAACTTTTAAACTGATTACGGTAGAACGATGAAATTGGTACAAGGTATACTAGCATAATAGGGAGCATACCTGATGTATTTGGACGAAATCGATTTCCGACCACGCCCACTTTCGATATGGAACATTTCGAAAATCTAATAAATTGACATAATTCGGTAACGAAAATGGCTAAAATGATATAGGTTGGTAGGATGAACCCCTTCAATCAATCTATTATGATTTTTGATAAATGTTTAGATGTGGGCGTGGCAACGCCCACCTTTAAGGGAGGCATTTGGAATATTCGACTGGTCAAAACTTTTAAACTTATTATTTCAGACTCATGAAATTTGGCACAACATATACTAGCAATATAGGTGATGAAATTGGACGAGATCTCTTCCCGACCACGCCCACTTTCGATGTGGAAAATTTCGAAAATCACATAAATTCACATAATTCGGTAAGGTATATAGCTAAGATAGTAAAAACTTTAGGTAAATCCTCCTAGGGCCTATATCTTTGTTATCCCGTTCCGAAAATTACCGCTGGGTATATAATGTTCGGTTCACCCGAACTTAGACTTCCTTACTTGTTTTTAATAAAACCAAGCTTAACGTAAGAAAAACATGAAGAAAAATTGGTTGTTTAAGCGGCCTATTACCGTTCGCGAGTCGCTTGAGTTTTTCGAGTCACCTTATTCGGCGAGTCGCCTGGCTCGAATGATTATGGATAGCGAACATACCAGTTCGCCTGAAACATTTTGTTTCCAGTTCTCTGCAGTCGTCTGCATATGCCACTACCTTCCCGCCCAGCCTGTGGCAGCGAGTTGACAGTGAGGTTCCACAGAAGCGGGGAGATAACACCACCCAGAAGCATTCCTCTTGTAACATAGCGTGATATATCAACCGAGCCCAGTGATGAAACTTTTCTCCAGTCCAGACGGTGTTTATAGCATCAGGGCTAATGTTGTTGAAGGCTCCCTCAATGCCTAAGAAGGCCACCGGACAGTAATCTTTCTAATGCAACGATTTTTCAATAACAGAAATTAGGCTATGAATGCATGCTGATAGCATGGTAAGGTTGCCATCAACTTGTGTTTTACGTTGCGCTTCTGAGATTTACCACGTATTTTTTATTTTTAAAGTTTAATTTTCCGTATATCGGTGTTACATTTGTTTACGGGTTACTACATTGTTTTCGGTTCGCTTAACTTAACATGGCCACCCGCATAAATCCACTTAGAAAAGCTGATTCGCCCGCTAAAACACCAAATACTCCGTCATCAACTATATCTAGTAGTTTTGACAAGAAGATTGAAGAACAGAGAATCAGCATAATTAAAGAGCTGACAGCATTTATGCAGGCAAGTCAAGAAAGAGTGATCGAAAGGCAGAGAAGCATCATTGTTGAAGAGCTTACCACAGTTTTGAAGAGGACCGAGGTGAGATTGATGCAACGAATCGGTGCGTGATGTGTTTCGTATGAAAAGCACAAAAAGCAACAACAACAACCGCTAGCCTATTGTTGTGAAGTTAGTCTCTGCATATGATTTCTCACAGTTGCTTAGAGTCATAGCTAACTTTCGTAAGAGTGAGAAGAGATCAATTGCACTAGCAGACATCGACCTTCCAGGTTATGGTTATATATACCTGCATGAAAGCTTGCCGAAGATGCTAGGAGAGGTGATGTCTCATGCGTGTGAGCTTAGAAGAAACAAAAAATTTTTCTCTGTTTTTTATATCCGTGGAAAGATTTGCGTGCGCTTAAAATCTGATGATGAGCCCATACAAGTATGCACCATAGCCACCGTGGATTCTGTTTTGAGCAGCGCAACCTGATGCTTTTAAATTTGTATTTTTCTTTTTTTTATTTACGTATCATTAGACATGTATTTGTTTATTGCTGTATATATGTTGTTGTTTACTTATTATTATTTTCCACTTAGGCTAATAATGTATAACTTCTCATACACAAGCCTTGCTAATTACCATTGCTCATTCTTTTCTATGCCCACTTCTTATTTTACAGTGGGCGCAAATTTATCTTTTAATAGCCAAATTGAATTGTTAATTTTTATGTCCTTTGACTATGAATGACTTAACTGTCGGCTCTAACGAATTAAATCTTAAAACTGCGTTAAAATTGGTTAGTCATTTCCATCCTGGATTTCAAGTTTGCCATTTAAACGCAAGAAGCATAAATCAGTGCAAACTTGATTATCTTGGCTACATTTTTTAGAACGTGCGTATTGATGTTGTGTGTGTGACTGAAACTTGGTTTAGAAGTGATAATAATGATAATTTGTATGACTTGGGCGATTTTTCTGTTGTAAGAAACGATAGGCATCTTGACAAGCGTGGTTGCGGAATAGCAATTTACCATAAGAAGGGCTTGCAACATAAAATTGTATACAAATATAACCATCGGGATGAGGTTGAGTGTTTGATGGTTGAATTCTTTAACAATTTGCGATGCTGCCTGGTGATATGTGGATATAATCCTAGCAAGTATTGTGATTTAAATAACTTATTCCAACAAATCAATAGAATTAGCATAGAAAAATTGGTTGTTTAAGCGGCCTATTACCGTTCGCGAGTCGCTTGAGTTTTTCGAGTCACCTTATTCGGCGAGTCGCCTGGCTCGAATGATTATGGATAGCGAACATACCAGTTCGCCTGAAACATTTTGTTTCCAGTTCTCTGCAGTCGTCTGCATATGCCACTACCTTCCCGCCCAGCCTGTGGCAGCGAGTTGACAGTGAGGTTCCACAGAAGCGGGGAGATAACACCACCCAGAAGCATTCCCCTTGTAACATAGCGTGATATATCAACCGAGCCCAGTGATGAAACTTTTCTCCAGTCCAGACGGTGTTTATAGCATCAGGGCTAATGTTGTTGAAGGCTCCCTCAATGCCTAAGAAGGCCACCGGACAGTAATCTTTCTAATGCAACGATTTTTCAATAACAGAAATTAGGCTATGAATGCATGCTGATAGCATGGTAAGGTTGCCATCAACTTGTGTTTTACGTTGCGCTTCTGAGATTTACCACGTATTTTTTATTTTTAAAGTTTAATTTTCCGTATATCGGTGTTACATTTGTTTACGGGTTACTACATTGTTTTCGGTTCGCTTAACTTAACATGGCCACCCGCATAAATCCACTTAGAAAAGCTGATTCGCCCGCTAAAACACCAAATACTCCGTCATCAACTATATCTAGTAGTTTTGACAAGAAGATTGAAGAACAGAGAATCAGCATAATTAAAGAGCTGACAGCATTTATGCAGGCAAGTCAAGAAAGAGTGATCGAAAGGCAGAGAAGCATCATTGTTGAAGAGCTTACCACAGTTTTGAAGAGGACCGAGGTGAGATTGATGCAACGAATCGGTGCGTGATGTGTTTCGTATGAAAAGCACAAAAAGCAACAACAACAACCGCTAGCCTATTGTTGTGAAGTTAGTCTCTGCATATGATTTCTCACAGTTGCTTAGAGTCATAGCTAACTTTCGTAAGAGTGAGAAGAGATCAATTGCACTAGCAGACATCGACCTTCCAGGTTATGGTTATATATACCTGCATGAAAGCTTGCCGAAGATGCTAGGAGAGGTGATGTCTCATGCGTGTGAGCTTAGAAGAAACAAAAAATTTTTCTCTGTTTTTTATATCCGTGGAAAGATTTGCGTGCGCTTAAAATCTGATGATGAGCCCATACAAGTATGCACCATAGCCACCGTGGATTCTGTTTTGAGCAGCGCAACCTGATGCTTTTAAATTTGTATTTTTCTTTTTTTTATTTACGTATCATTAGACATGTATTTGTTTATTGCTGTATATATGTTGTTGTTTACTTATTATTATTTTCCACTTAGGCTAATAATGTATAACTTCTCATACACAAGCCTTGCTAATTACCATTGCTCATTCTTTTCTATGCCCACTTCTTATTTTACAGTGGGCGCAAATTTATCTTTTAATAGCCAAATTGAATTGTTAATTTTTATGTCCTTTGACTATGAATGACTTAACTGTCGGCTCTAACGAATTAAATCTTAAAACTGCGTTAAAATTGGTTAGTCATTTCCATCCTGGATTTCAAGTTTGCCATTTAAACGCAAGAAGCATAAATCAGTGCAAACTTGATTATCTTGGCTACATTTTTTAGAACGTGCGTATTGATGTTGTGTGTGTGACTGAAACTTGGTTTAGAAGTGATAATAATGATAATTTGTATGACTTGGGCGATTTTTCTGTTGTAAGAAACGATAGGCATCTTGACAAGCGTGGTTGCGGAATAGCAATTTACCATAAGAAGGGCTTGCAACATAAAATTGTATACAAATATAACCATCGGGATGAGGTTGAGTGTTTGATGGTTGAATTCTTTAACAATTTGCGATGCTGCCTGGTGATATGTGGATATAATCCTAGCAAGTATTGTGATTTAAATAACTTATTCCAACAAATCAATAGAATTAGCATAATGTATGAACACAAAGTTTTTTTTTGGTGGCCTTAACATATACCTTCTCTTGAGAAATGAACGTGCGAATAATCTTATTGATCAAATAGTTAGTGTTGGTTTGAAAATCATCAACGCTTTGCTAGCTCGATTTGGACCTAATTGTAAGCAAAGTTTGCTTGACCTATTTTGTGTGTCGAATATATCTTGCATATCTCATTTCAAGCAACTTTCTTTATGTAGTGTAAGCGACCATAACTTATTGTTTCTCAGTTATGATATAGATTTGAACTCCTCTAGTTATTCAGCACCTGACTTTTTTTTATTTTCGGGATTTTTAGAAAATTTCTATTAATGATTTAGCTACTGAAGCATCCATCCTTCGGTAGAACGATTGTTGGTATTTAACTGATATAAATGAAAAAGTTGGTAATTTTGACATGCTATTTAATTATCTATATGATAAATATGTTCCTTTAAGGAAAGTTTATACGCGCAAAAATAATCAGCCATGGTTCTCCAAGGGTGTACGTAAGGCAATAAATGATCGAAACAAGAGTTACTCTTGCTGGAAAAAAGATAGAAGTGAGGTAAATTGGTCGCTTGAGTTTTTCGAGTCACCTTATTCGGCGAGTCGCCTGGCTCGAATGATTATGGATAGCGAACATACCAGTTCGCCTGAAACATTTTGTTTCCAGTTCTCTGCAGTCGTCTGCATATGCCACTACCTTCCCGCCCAGCCTGTGGCAGCGAGTTGACAGTGAGGTTCCACAGAAGCGGGGAGATAACACCACCCAGAAGCATTCCCCTTGTAACATAGCGTGATATATCAACCGAGCCCAGTGATGAAACTTTTCTCCAGTCCAGACGGTGTTTATAGCATCAGGGCTAATGTTGTTGAAGGCTCCCTCAATGCCTAAGAAGGCCACCGGACAGTAATCTTTCTAATGCAACGATATTTCAATAACAGAAATTAGGCTATGAATGCATGCTGATAGCATGGTAAGGTTGCCATCAACTTGTGTTTTACGTTGCGCTTCTGAGATTTACCACGTATTTTTTATTTTTAAAGTTTAATTTTCCGTATATCGGTGTTACATTTGTTTACGGGTTACTACATTGTTTTCGGTTCGCTTAACTTAACATGGCCACCCGCATAAATCCACTTAGAAAAGCTGGTTCGCCCGCTAAAACACCAAATACTCCGTCATCAACTATATCTAGTAGTTTTGACAAGAAGATTGAAGAACAGAGAATCAGCATAATTAAAGAGCTGACAGCAGTTATGCAGGCAAGTCAAGAAAGAGTGATCGAAAGGCAGAGAAGCATCATTGTTGAAGAGCTTACCACAGTTTTGAAGAGGACCGAGGTGAGATTGATGCAACGAATCGGTGCGTGATATGTTTCGTATGAAAAGCACAAAAAGCAACAACAACAACCGCTAGCCTATTGTTGTGAAGTTAGTCTCTGCATATGATTTCTCACAGTTGCTTAGAGTCATAGCTAACTTTCGTAAGAGTGAGAAGAGATCAATTGCACTAGCAGACATCGACCTTCCAGGTTATGGTTATATATACCTGCATGAAAGCTTGCCGAAGATGCTAAGAGAGGTGATGTCTCATGCGTGTGAGCTTAGAAGAAACAAAAAATTGTTCTCTGTTTTTTATATCCGTGGAAAGATTTGCGTGCGCTTAAAATCTGATGATGAGCCCATACAAGTATGCACCATAGCCACCGTGGATTCTGTTTTGAGCAGCGCAACCTGATGCTTTTAAATTTGTATTTTTCTTTTTTTTATTTACGTATCATTAGACATGTATTTGTTTATTGCTGTATATATGTTGTTGTTTACTTATTATTATTTTCCACTTAGGCTAAAAATGTATAACTTCTCATACACAAGCCTTGCTAATTACCATTGCTCATTCTTTTCTATGCCCACTTCTTATTTTACAGTGGGCGCAAATTTATCTTTTAATAGCCAAATTGAATTGTTAATTTTTATGTCCTTTGACTATGAATGACTTAACTGTCGGCTCTAACGAATTAAATCTTAAAACTGCGTTAAAATTGGTTAGTCATTTCCATCCTGGATTTCAAGTTTGCCATTTAAACGCAAGAAGCATAAATCAGTGCAAACTTGATTATCTTGGCTACATTTTTTAGAACGTGCGTATTGATGTTGTGTGTGTGACTGAAACTTGGTTTAGAAGTGATAATAATGATAATTTGTATGACTTGGGCGATTTTTCTGTTGTAAGAAACGATAGGCATCTTGACAAGCGTGGTTGCGGAATAGCAATTTACCATAAGAAGGGGTTGCAACATAAAATTGTATACAAATATAACCATCGGGATGAGGTTGAGTGTTTGATGGTTGAATTCTTTAACAATTTGCGATGCTGCCTGGTGATATGTGGATATAATCCTAGCAAGTATTGTGATTTAAATAACTTATTCCAACAAATCAATAGAATTAGCATAATGTATGAACACAAAGTTTTTTTTTGGTGGCCTTAACATATACCTTCTCTTGAGAAATGAACGTGCGAATAATCTTATTGATCAAATAGTTAGTGTTGGTTTGAAAATCATCAACGCTTTGCTAGCTCGATTTGGACCTAATTGTAAGCAAAGTTTGCTTGACCTATTTTGTGTGTCGAATATATCTTGCATATCTCATTTCAAGCAACTTTCTTTATGTAGTGTAAGCGACCATAACTTATTGTTTCTCAGTTATGATATAGATTTGAACTCCTCTAGTTATTCAGCACCTGACTTTTTTTTATTTTCGGGATTTTTAGAAAATTTCTATTAATGATTTAGCTACTGAAGCATCCATCCTTCGGTAGAACGATTGTTGGTATTTAACTGATATAAATGAAAAAGTTGGTAATTTTGACATGCTATTTAATTATCTATATGATAAATATGTTCCTTTAAGGAAAGTTTATACGCGCAAAAATAATCAGCCATGGTTCTCCAAGGGTGTACGTAAGGCAATAAATGATCGAAACAAGAGTTACTCTTGCTGGAAAAAAGATAGAAGTGAGGTAAATTGGGCAGTCTACAAACGTATGCGAAACAGGAAGCCACACGTATAGCTAAAAGATTTTACTTCTAGAGTAAGTTAATGTTTAGCTTCCCCCCAAAGTTCTGTGGAAAAATTTAAGAAATCTTGGAGTAAAATCCGAAATGAAGTCTTACCCCTGAATTCTGTAAGCTATATCTAGTCACTAATAGAGACAATAGTCACTAATAGAGACATTTCATGTTCCAATTCCATTTCGTCCATACCAAAACTCAAACGACAAATCTCAAATTTTATGACTTGAGATGAGACAAAGTTACAGAATTCGAGGGTAAGTGTATGCTTGATCCGGACACCATGAACGAGTATTTCTCAGTAAAGCTCAGGAGGAACTGGATTTGAGCCTAATAATGACCTTGTTCTTAATACTGATAGCAAATTTATCTTTATCAATGTCTCGGAATCTGAAGGAATCCCGTGTATATTTTCAGTCAAGTCAAATGCGGTAGGAGAAGACAAAGTCAATTTAAGATTTTTAAAGTTAATTTTGCCCTATGTTGTTGCCCCTTTGACGCACATAATTAACTTTGCAATAACTGCTTCTAAGTTTCCCTATGTTGTTGCCCCTTTGACGCACATAATTAACTTTGCAATAACTGCTTCTAGGTTTCCCGACATTTGGAAAGTAGCCAATATAATACCTATGGCCAAGATAAGTAATGCTACTAAACATTGTGCTTTTCGGCCAATAAGCATTTTGTCGTCGCTGTCTAAGATTTTTGAAAGATTAATCCTAAATTAAATGCGGGGGTATCTATCATCGAATAATCTTATTACCGAATTTCAGTCCAGTTATCGACAGGGACATAGTTGTTCAACTTCCATATTAAAAGTGATGGAGGATATACGGCCATTCTTTGACAGAGGTAATCTCACTATTCTCACGTTATTAGACTTTTCGAAGGCTTTTGATACCGTTTGTCATCAAATTATGCTGCGAAAACTTTGCAAATGCAGTTGGATTAGTTGCAAACTATCTTTCAAATAGACACCAAGAGGTTTTATTAAAAAATAACTGCTCTACCCAGGTGCCAGTAACAGCGGGCGTAACACAGGGATTCTTGGTACCATTTTATTCTAATCTAATCATGGCTTGCGTCAAGCAAAGCACGCCAGTCATTCCTTTTTAGCGATAACTGACGCCAAAGGGAAAGAAGATAGTTCGTCTGTCCTCGTTCACCGCAAGACCCACTTTTTCCCCTTCTTTATCCAGCCCAGAGAAGGCAGCGCTTACGGCGCGGTTGTTAAGGCCAATGATATCAATATCAGCGGCATACGCCAGCAATTTAACGCTATTGTAAAAGATTGTACCATTGCGGTTTAGCTCTGCTGCTCGAATTATTTTCTCCAGCATCAGGTTGAAGAAATCACACGAAAGGGCGTCGCCCTGTCTGAAGCCTCGTCTGCTTTCAAATGGCTCAGAGAGGTCCTTCCCGATTCTGACGAAGCTATTGGTATTGCTCAGCGTTATTTGGCAAAGCCGTATAAGCTTTGCAGGGAAGTCAAATTCATACATGGCGCTATACAGGCAAATCCTTTTTGCGCTGTCAAAAGCGGCTTTAAAATCGAGAAAGAGGTGGTGTGTATCGATTATTTTATCATGGGTCTTCTCCAGGATTTGGCGTATCGGGAAAATCTGGTCGATGATAGACTTACCAGGTCTAAAGCTACACTGATAAGGTCCAATCAGTTGGTCTACGATGGGCTTCAGTCTTTCACACAATACGCTAGAAAGAACCTTATATGCGATATTAAGAAGACTGATTCCGCGGTAGTTGGTGCGGTTAGCGGGATCGCCTTTCTTGTGGATTGGGAAGAGCACACTTAAATTCCAATCTGGAGGCATGCACTCGTCTGACCATATTCTGCATAAGTGCTGATGCATGCTATTTACCAGCTCTTCGCCTCCGTGTTTGAACAGCTCGGCAGGTATTCCGTCTTTTCCAGGCGCTTTGTTTGATTTTGAGGATATAGCTATCCTCACTTCTTCATAGTCAGGTGCTGGGACGACCTTTCCATTGTCAGGGATTGGGATCTCCCTCGCAATTTAGCATTGAGGAGAAGTGCTCCCTCCATAATTTAAGTACATTCTGTACGTCAGTTACCAGGTCGCCATTATTGTCCTTACAGGAGCTTGCCCCGGTCTTTAAACCTTCCGTCATCCGCCGGATCTTTTAATAGAATTTTCGGGCATCGTTCCTGTCAGCCAGCATCTCAAGCTCCTTACACTCACACCTTTCGGCCTCACGTTTCTGTTTTCTGAAAAGGCGTCTCTCTTCCTTCTTCGCCTCACGATAGCGTTGCCATACACTGCGGGTTGCGCCCGTTCGCAACGTCTCCCTGTATGCAGCGTCCTTTTTGTCCGAGGCTGTGCTGCATTGGCGGCCGCCGTTGTGTAGCGGGTAAGTGTTCGGCCTTCTACACCAAGGCGTGGGCGTTCGATGCCCCGCAAAAGTAACATCAAAAATTATTTAGAAAAATTATTTTTCTAAACGGGGTCGCCCCTCGGCAGTAGTTTGGCAAACTCTCCGCGTGTATTTCTGCCATGAGAAGCTTCTCAGCAAAAAATTAATTTGCTTTGTGAGTGCCGTTCGGAGTCGGCAAAAAACTGTAGGTCCCGCCAACTTGTAGGAAAAACTCAAAAGCAACACACCACAAGTTGGAAAGAGAAGCCCGGCTAAAAATCTCGTTAGAGGTTATGATAACCTGTTGGTATATCGCCGCCATTAGTTTTTTTTTTTTCTGTGCTGCATTCCTCATCGTACCAGTTGTTCTTGCGGGATCGCTGAAACCATATAGTGGCCACAGCGGCGGTACTTAATGAGTGAGAGATATGCTTTCAATGCATAGTTAGGTCGAGAATTGCTCTCCGATAGCAGGTGTGAGAGTCGAGTGGAGAAATTATCAGCTGTCTGTGTCGCGCGCAGCTTCTCGACGTCAAACTTTCCTTCCGTTACTGAACACACTTTCTTCGCTGCACAGAGGCGTGTGCGTATCTTGGCTGCAACAAGATAATGGTCCGACTCGATATTGGAACCGCGTAGGGTACGCACATCTAGAACGGTGGAGCTGTGTCTGCCGTTGATCATGACATGATCAATCTGCTTTCTTGTTCTTTGATCAGGGGACAGCCAGGTGGCTTGATGTATTCGCTTATGCTGGAACCTGGTACTACTGATGACCATATTGCGAGCAGCGGCGTAGTCAATCAACCTAGTGGCGTTGGGGGTGTTATATCGTGGAGACTGAATTTTCCAACTGTAGGACCAAAGACTCCTTCCTTGCCCACCTTGGCATTAAAGCCGCCGAGCACGATTTTGATATGCTGGGGGCAGCGATTATAGGTCTGTTCAAGTTCATTGTAGAAGGAGTCCTTCTCTGCGTCGTCCGTCTCCTCAGTCGGCGCATAGGCGCAGATAAATGTTATGTTGAAAAACCTCGCCTTGATGCGGATCGCAGCGCGACGCTCGTTCACAGGAGTGAACGCTAGTACTTGGCGGCAAAGTCTCTTTCCCACCACAAATCCTATACCACGCGCTTTGCCGCGCGTCTGGCCACTGTAGTATACGTCACAAGGACCGATGGTCGTCTTTCCTTGCCCCGTCCATCGCATTTGCTGCAGGGTGGTGATGTCAGCTTTGCGTTCACGAGGACGTCAACCAGTCGGGCAGCGGAACGCTCCCTAGAGAGGGTCCGGATATTCACGTACATGCCCTAATATCCTTCTCGTAGTCCATAATTCGTTTTGCCGGGTCGGCAACATTAAAGGGGGTTCTCATCCGAGGCTTTGATTTTTTTCTTTTCATTGGAATTAGGTTTTCTACGCGGCGGATTCCAAACCCACATTTATATAGCGAGCCGCTTACTTCAAGACAGTCGCCCGCTTGCAGCCGCACCTCATGGTGAACAGACGCTGCGCAAAAGACCTCGGTAGGCCCTTAAACCAAATATGTCAGAGTGGCCCCACCGCACAGTGGGAAATAATTGAAGTTTACTGTTCATAATCCTCTACAGCCTTCCGCTGAGCCCGATTTTTGAATTTCGATTTGTTTACAATTTGTTTTTTTTGGTGCAAAGTGCGGGAAAACGGAAACTTTTGAAAAAAACGATAATATCCTGCTTCAGTTAGCAAAGTTTATTTTAAAAAACCTGTTTCAAAGTGAAGGTTAGAGGTATATAAAACGAAAAAAATTATCATTTGAAAATTTGAAAAAATTAAAAAAATTCTGAACTATGAGTAAAAAAAAAAATTTTGTTTTTTTTCTATAATTTGAGTATGCAGTTTTATAGGTCATAAATTTTGAGTATGATGAATTTTAGGAAGCTAGCTGTCACCGTTGATTTTTAAAATTTTGTTTTGTTTGACATCCTCGTATAGGACACCTTTGGGATTTTTTTAACTTCTTCAAAATTTTCAAATGGAATCTTTTTTGTCTTGTATTACTCTTACTATCATTTTGAAATAGTTTTCTTTTAAATAAACTTGTCTAACTGAAGCAGGGTAATATCGTTTTTGCAAAATTTTGCGTTTTCCCGCACTTTGCACCAAAGAACATAATGGTAACAAAACGAAATTCAAAAATGGGCTCAGCTATGCTCTTGGAAATCTCAAAATCTTTCATTTAAAAAAAAAATTGTCAAAATCGGATGAAAAATAAAGGCTGTAGAGGATTATGAACAGTAAAATTCAATAATTTCCGACTGTGCACCGGGGCTCCCTCTCTTTCTGCCGCTAGCCTAGATAGCTCACGTTGCCCAGAGTGTACGAAGGAGGACGCAAGAGTCGGGATTGGGCAAGGTCACACAGCAACCACACTCCCATTTTATTCACTCTTTATATTAATGATATTTTCAGGTGATGTCTTTACGCTGATGACGCTCAAATATATCTATCAGCACCTATGGGGCTTAGTGAGGACTTTGTATTTAAAATTAACGAGGATTTGAAGTCAATTTATCTGTGGTCGCAACATGATAGGCTTACTCTTAACGAGTCTAATACGGCTGATACATTAGTGCAAATTCCGAATTAACTGCGCTTTTGGGAGTTAACTTGAGCATAATCTTCATTATAAACTCCCAAAAATTAAGAAGATTTGAGCAGTTTTAAAAAATTTGCACTGGCAACACTCTGTACATAAATAGACAATAACACCCAGAAACACTAGGAAATTAAGGGTAGCTGACAGATAGGCGTCGCGCTGGTTTCCGATAGCAGGTGTGAGAGTCGAGTGGAGAAATTATCAGCTGTCTGTGTCGCGCGCAGCTTCTCGACGTCAAACTTTCCTTCCGTTACTGAACACACTTTCTTCGCTGCACAGAGGCGTGTGCGTATCTTGGCTGCAACAAGATAATGGTCCGACTCGATATTGGAACCGCGTAGGGTACGCACATCTAGAACGGTGGAGCTGTGTCTGCCGTTGATCATGACATGATCAATCTGCTTTCTTGTTCTTTGATCAGGGGACAGCCAGGTGGCTTGATGTATTCGCTTATGCTGGAACCTGGTACTACTGATGACCATATTGCGAGCAGCGGCGTAGTCAATCAACCTAGTGGCGTTGGGGGTGTTATATCGTGGAGACTGAATTTTCCAACTGTAGGACCAAAGACTCCTTCCTTGCCCACCTTGGCATTAAAGCCGCCGAGCACGATTTTGATATGCTGGGGGCAGCGATTATAGGTCTGTTCAAGTTCATTGTAGAAGGAGTCCTTCTCTGCGTCGTCCGTCTCCTCAGTCGGCGCATAGGCGCAGATAAATGTTATGTTGAAAAACCTCGCCTTGATGCGGATCGCAGCGCGACGCTCGTTCACAGGAGTGAACGCTAGTACTTGGCGGCAAAGTCTCTTTCCCACCACAAATCCTATACCACGCGCTTTGCCGCGCGTCTGGCCACTGTAGTATACGTCACAAGGACCGATGGTCGTCTTTCCTTGCCCCGTCCATCGCATTTGCTGCAGGGTGGTGATGTCAGCTTTGCGTTCACGAGGACGTCAACCAGTCGGGCAGCGGAACGCTCCCTAGAGAGGGTCCGGATATTCACGTACATGCCCTAATATCCTTCTCGTAGTCCATAATTCGTTTTGCCGGGTCGGCAACATTAAAGGGGGTTCTCATCCGAGGCTTTGATTTTTTTCTTTTCATTGGAATTAGGTTTTCTACGCGGCGGATTCCAAACCCACATTTATATAGCGAGCCGCTTACTTCAAGACAGTCGCCCGCTTGCAGCCGCACCTCATGGTGAACAGACGCTGCGCAAAAGACCTCGGTAGGCCCTTAAACCAAATATGTCAGAGTGGCCCCACCGCACAGTGGGAAATAATTGAAGTTTACTGTTCATAATCCTCTACAGCCTTCCGCTGAGCCCGATTTTTGAATTTCGATTTGTTTACAATTTGTTTTTTTTGGTGCAAAGCGCGGGAAAACGGAAACTTTTGAAAAAAACGATAATATCCTGCTTCAGTTAGCAAAGTTTATTTTAAAAAACCTGTTTCAAAGTGAAGGTTAGAGGTATATAAAACGAAAAAAATTATCATTTGAAAATTTGAAAAAATTAAAAAAATTCTGAACTATGAGTAAAAAAAAAAATTTTGTTTTTTTTCTATAATTTGAGTATGCAGTTTTATAGGTCATAAATTTTGAGTATGATGAATTTTAGGAAGCTAGCTGTCACCGTTGATTTTTAAAATTTTGTTTTGTTTGACATCCTCGTATAGGACACCTTTGGGATTTTTTTAACTTCTTCAAAATTTTCAAATGGAATCTTTTTTGTCTTGTATTACTCTTACTATCATTTTGAAATAGTTTTCTTTTAAATAAACTTGTCTAACTGAAGCAGGGTAATATCGTTTTTGCAAAATTTTGCGTTTTCCCGCACTTTGCACCAAAGAACATAATGGTAACAAAACGAAATTCAAAAATGGGCTCAGCTATGCTCTTGGAAATCTCAAAATCTTTCATTTAAAAAAAAAATTGTCAAAATCGGATGAAAAATAAAGGCTGTAGAGGATTATGAACAGTAAAATTCAATAATTTCCGACTGTGCACCGGGGCTCCCTCTCTTTCTGCCGCTAGCCTAGATAGCTCACGTTGCCCAGAGTGTACGAAGGAGGACGCAAGAGTCGGGATTGGGCAAGGTCACACAGCAACCACACTCCCATTTTATTCACTCTTTATATTAATGATATTTTCAGGTGATGTCTTTACGCTGATGACGCTCAAATATATCTATCAGCACCTATGGGGCTTAGTGAGGACTTTGTATTTAAAATTAACGAGGATTTGAAGTCAATTTATCTGTGGTCGCAACATGATAGGCTTACTCTTAACGAGTCTAATACGGCTGATACATTAGTGCAAATTCCGAATTAACTGCGCTTTTGGGAGTTAACTTGAGCATAATCTTCATTATAAACTCCCAAAAATTAAGAAGATTTGAGCAGTTTTAAAAAATTTGCACTGGCAACACTCTGTACATAAATAGACAATAACACCCAGAAACACTAGGAAATTAAGGGTAGCTGACAGATAGGCGTCGCGCTGGTTTCTAAGATCCGACTTTCGACAACTAGATGTCGCTGAGGTAGGCAAGAATATAGTGCAATAACAACCAAAGTAGTAATTCTCAATAGGTTAGGTTAGGTTCAAGTGGCTGCCGCAGAGGCACACTTAGGCCAGTTTTGAAAGGCCCGTTGTGATACCACCAACACAAGGAAAGTCAGTCCCGGGACCCAGCCATATGGAAAATCCCTGAGTTGTTGGGATTTTCCACATAGCAGAATACCGGGACTGACACTCCTAAACCGACACCGTTACTCCTCCTCGAACCACTTAGATGACTTTATTAAGCCCATCAAGTCCTTTATGTCCAGTTCCGCGATCTGGCTTAGGCTATCCAGGAACGGAACTCCCAAAAAGCGCGTTCTCGCTCCGCTTAAAGCCGGACAGTTGCAGATGAGGTGCTCCACTGTTTCCTTCTCCTCATCATCTTTGCAACTCCTGCAGCATCGTCGGTAGGGCACACCTAGCCTTTCTGCATGCCTACCAATGAGGCAGTGACCGGTTAATACCCCTATCAATTTGCAGATTTCCCTCCTAGTTAAGGTATAAATGCGTCTAGACCTTTTAAGATCCCATTTTGGCCAGGTTTGTTTCGATATCCAACACCCTGGGGATTGCAGCCATCTTTCGTTAGCTTGACGGAGTGTGTGCTCCTTCAGCATTAGTTTGCATGTGGCAAACGGCATACCTAAGCGCTCTTTATCCTGAAGAAACTGCTTGGTCGTGCCTTGCCTGGCAAGCTCGTCTGCCTTACAGTTTCCCTCAATGTCCCTATGTCCCGGGACCCATATGAGGTTGGTTTACGCGGTTCTGTTGGGCCATCTCCTGAAGAGATCGACGACAGCTGCGCGTCAGTTCAGAGTTGAACGTGTATGAGCCAAGGGATTTGATGGCCGCTTGGCTATAGCTGAAAATAGCGATATCTTCTCCGATAACACGTTTGCTTAACCAGGCCGCGGCGTCCAGGATTGCCGAGACTTCCGCCTGGAAGACGCTACAATGATCAGGTAGTCTGAAGGAAAGCTCAAGGTCCAAATCCCTTGAATAACCACTTCTCCAACTCTGCCGTCCAACTTCAAGCCGTCGGTGTATATGGAAGTGCCACCATTTGTTTCGGGACACCAATCCGTCCTCTCCCAGTCTTCTCTGCTGGGAATGTTTATTTTGAAACAGCTATCCCCGACTGTAGTGGTCGCACAACGATCTGTGCTTAGAGGGAGAAAGCTGTAAGATTCCAGAATACTGGAGTGTCCAATAGTACCCGCAGCCCAACTGGAGGTTTCTCTTAGGCGCAGAGCTGATGCCGCCGCTGAACGAAACCCTTCCAGATCAAGTGGCAAAATGTCCAGAATGACCTGCAGGGCTTCGTTGGGCGTTTTCCTTAGCGCACCGCTTATACAGATCATATGGGATCTATGGACTTTCCGCAACAGATTCAGGCATGTTGCCTTGCTCAGCGCAGGCCACCATACGACGACTCCATACAGCATGATTGGGCGAATGATGGCCGTGTAGATCCAACTGCATACTCTAGGGCTGAGCCCCCATTTTTTGCCAATGGCTCTTTTGCATGTGTAAAGAGCGATGCAGACTTTCTTCTGGCGCTGAAGAACATTCTCCTTCCAATTCAATTTCCTGTCCAGAACTATGCCTAGAAACTTGGCCTTATCCGACAAGCCCAGGCGCGTGGCGGTATTTTGTACCGGTTGGTGAAGAGGACAAGTTCCACCTTCCCCGGGTTGATACTAAGTCCGCAGCGAGAGGACCACGTCGAAACTTCTCGCAGTGCTACTTGCATCAGGTCACACAGAGTTTGTGGGAACTTGCTTCTGAATGCAATAGCTAAATCGTCTGCGTATGCCACTATCTTCCCGCCCCCCAGCTTGTGTCACGTAGCAACGAGTTGACTGTGAGGTTCCATAAAAGCGGGGAAAGAACACCACCCTGGGGTGTTCCCCTTGTGACATAACGTGATAACTCAACCGTACCAAGTGAAGAAGCTATTTTCCTTCCCCTTAAAAGTTGGTCAATTAAACCAGTTAGAGGTCTATCTATGCCCAGATTAGTTAGAGCGGAGTTGATAGCCTCCGGGCTTATATTGTTGAAAGTCCCCTCAATGTCTAGGAGGGCCACGAGACAGTAGTCCTTTTCAGACAGCGATTTCTCAATGACAGACACTAGGCTGTGCAGAGCGGTTTCTGTTGATTTACCCTTGGTGTATGCATGCTGATAGCTAGAGATAAGGTTGCTATCAATAGTCGTTGAGAGGTAGTCGCTTAGTATCCTCTCAAAGGTTTTTAGTACAAAGGACGAGAGACTGATCGGTCTGTAGTATTTTGGCTCGTAGTGGGATGCCTTCCCAGCCTTAGGGATAAACACTACCGTGGCGCTTCTCCAGAAGCCCGGAATGCGGTTGAGAGCCAGGCAGGCTGTGAAGAGAAATACCAGCCATTTAGCTGATGTCTCCAACGTGTTTATAAGTTGCGCGGGGATAATCCCATCCGGCCCGGTAGCCTTATACGGTTCAAAGCTCTTAACTGCCCACCTTACTCTTTCCTCAGTGATGGGTATATTTACTGCCAGGTTTGTTGCAGGTGCTAGTGGTGCGTCATGCAGATTCCCCGGCAAATGTGTATTCAAGAGCAGCTCAAGGGTTTCCTCTTCCGTACTGGTCCAGGATCCGTCAGGTTTTCGCAAATAGCTGATGGCTGTTTGACTTTTCGAGAGGACTCGTCTAAGTCTCGCTGTGTCGTCGACCTTTTCGACGCCAGTGCAGAAATTTCTCCACGAGGTTCTCTTCGCCTGTCTCAGAGCTTTTTTGTAGGCCCTTAGTTTAGCTTTATATTCGTGCCAATGAGGCTCAGAGCCGAAGCTCTTGACCTTGTTAAATTGTTTCCGGCATGATTTGCGGAGCGACTCCAAATCGTAGGACCACAAATGTGGCCTGTGTTTACCGCGTGGTTTTGGCACTGGACAAGCCTGTCCTAGAGCATTCGAGAGCGCCGATGTAAATGTAGTAACAAGATCCTCCAGCTCCTCTACTGACGAGGGGGCTTGTGAGGGCAGTACTGGTAGGTTTCTGTCTAATATTTCATTGTGTAACTGCCAATTAGTGTTATGTGGATTGCGCTTCATGATTGGTTGTTCTACAATAAAGTCCAAAACCATTTCTATGTAACGGTGGTCGGAGAATGAATGTTCTTCCAGAACCCGCCATTTTCTGACCCACTCATAAGCGCCTTCACTACAGATAGTGAGGTCTATGACCTCCCTGCGGGTCTTAGTGATAAAAGTAGGCTCATTACCCACGTTGCAAATCACCAGGTTGGTTGTTAAGAGGTAATCAAACAGAGACTCGCCCCTGGCATTGATGTCGGAGCTCCCCCATTGGACATGGTGAGCATTAGCGTCCGCTCCAATAATAAGATTACCCGTGCAGAAATTTGACACCAGGTCTTTCACCTCCATTTGTGGTGGGGGTTCTTCGGCGTCGTAGGGCATATAGACTGACGCCACCGTCAGGCGGGTCCTGTCAACCGTTAGACTGATAGCGGTAATATCACCATTGGAGTAGTTAGATAGGAGAAAGGAGTTCAACTCAGACTTGACCAAAATACACGTTCTGACTTTTCTCTCCTCGCTGGCTCGAATGAGCTTGAAGCCCTTAGTCCCCAGTCCGCAGATTCTCGAGCTATTGACCCAGGGTTCTTGGATGAGGACCACATCCACGTCGCCTTTAGAAAGACGACTATTTAAAGCAGCCGAAGCCACTTTAGATTTGTGCAGATTAATCTGAAGCACCACCAACATGAGAGCGCACAGACTTCCCTGCCGTCCCCATATCGTCGAGGTTTGCACCATCCCGGAGGTTTCCTATCAATGACGAGTTGTTCCGATTAACTGCCCGATATGGCGTGGCAGGAGTCTTGCTGTCTGTAGCGTTAGATGTTAATCGCTTAGCGTTGGCTGCTACCACCGTGACGTCGAGGACTTCCTCGTCCTGTAGGCTGTCCTCCATCTCCGAGTTGTTCACTGCACTATCACCAAGGGACGTGGCGGATAACATGCTTTCCGCATCGGAATCCTCTGCTTCCTCTTCTGGTAATTCGTTTTCCAGTTCCCCCGGAGCAGCCGAGAAGGCAGCGCGCTAGCATCACCACGATATACGTAGATAACGATCTGGCCTACGCTGTAGTGTACTAGGCCATTGCACCTTTTGAGGGGCTCGATTGATTCTTTATTCATGGTGAACACCACCTGTCTGTCGGGCCCTACCGCATCCCCGACCAGATTGACACTCCAGTCATGCGTTGGGAGGGATGGATTCATTAGCTGTAGCATCCCCAGAATTCTCTCGGGTTCGTCAGGGATGGCCGGAATCCACGCCCTTGCCCTTGGACGAGCTGGAATGTCCTTCCAGTCGACGACCTCTATCTTTGCGCCCTTGTAGACTTCACCCAGTTTAGCAGCTGCTGCCTTGTACAGTGCTACGGTTTTTTCATCCTCGCATGCGAGTAATTTAATCTGACCCTGGTGCCAACCCGCATCCGTTACTCGCGCCGAACTACCCGGAAACTCCGGAGCAACATTGAGAAGAATGTTGCCGAGTTCATTTCGCACGTAACGCCACCGGTCCTTAGGGATGGCCAGACGGTCATTGCCTCGGTCAAGGACGCCTATAAGGATCCTGTCCTTGGTTACCTCAGCAAAGCTTAGTTTGCCCGCTCCAGGGGTATTCTGATGCCGCTTGGGAGAATTTTAGCATGTAAGAATTTTGGAAATCCGGTATCACAGCTTTCGCTAGCTCTACCGATTTACTGTAATTCGGCGACAGCGATTCCTGCGGTACCCCTTCATACCTCTTCAGGATGTTTGCAGCCAATCTTTTCTCGTGGTGTGTGAAGCGGCGGGGAGATGTCTCCTGGGAGTGCGGACCCGTAGTTGCCATCGCGGTCGCTCTCCTTGCCGAAATCTCAGTTGCAGCTTCCTTCTCCTTCGAAACTCCGAGGCCAGGTCGTGAGACCGCTGCCACAGACGTAAAGATACTGGTTTTCATTTCAGCGGTTGATGGGAGTTTAGCATCCGCCGTTGTCCGTAAACTATATCTTCCTACACGCATTTCTGTATCCTCTTTATATTTAATACTTACTTCTGAAGGTATGTTTTAGATTGATTGTAAAGATGAATAAATAATTAGTAGTTATAACTTACTTTTATGTTAAGAAAATTATAATAATTTATTTTAATGTGATGCGATATGGCACGTTAAAAGACTCTGTCTTAGTTGTGTTCTAATAAAATAATAATAAAAATAGTAGTGGAGAGGTAGTCGTTTATTACCCTCTCGAAGGAGAAAAGGAAGAGAGACTGGAAAAAAAAGGAAGAGAGACTGATCGGCCTGTAGTCCTTGGGCTCGTAATGGGACACCTTCCCGCCTTAGGAATAAACACTAACGTGGCACTTCTCCAGGAGCACGGAATGTAACTAAGAGCCAGGCAGGCTGTATAAGGAAATACCAGCGATTTGGCTGATGTCTCCAACGTATTTATGAGTTGCGCGGGAATAATCCCGTCTGGCCCGGCAGCCTTCAACGGTTCGAAGCTTTTAACTGCACACCTAACCATTTCCTCCGTGATGGGTATGTTTACAGCCAGGTTTGTTGTAGGTGCTAAGGGTTACTCATGCAAGTTCCCTGGAAAGTGCGTATGGAGCAGCTCTAGGGTTTCCCCCTTCGTGCTGGTCCAGGATCCGTCAGGTTGGCGCTCAGACTTCCCTGCCACCGCCGTATCGTCGAGTTCTACCTCGTCTGGAGGCTTTTCTTTCAACGACGAGTTGTTCAGACGACGATTTGGCGGAAACCCTACTAACTGTGGCAGTATCAACATTGGTGCGCTCAGGACTAGCTGCTATCACCGTGACGTTGAGGTCTTCCCCGTCCAGGAGACCGTCTCCCATCTCCGAGCAGTTCACTGCTCCTTCGCCATTTGACGGGGCAGATAGCATACTTTCAGAGTCGGACACCTCCGACTCCTCTTTCGGCACATTGTCTTTGATCTTTGTCGTCGCATCAGAGAGGCTGCTAGGCTTATCTCGTAACGTAGTAGGCGGCGCTATTATCACAAGGGCAGCGTAGCCCTGTGGCTATCGACTTAAGTCCTCGTACCGCGGCGAGGTGTCCACCCTTCACGAGGGGCTTCATTTTTTCACATTCACTTATTTTTGAAGTTTGAGGCGAATGTTACCGGGCGACTCGCAGTCGGTAATACAAATGTTGGCGAGTCGCCCATATTTTTGTTCGCAAACCGTAATAGGCCCCGATTTTTATTGTATTTTTTTATTGAAGATTTCTTTTCCAGCATTTCAGGCCATAGTTAAACTGGGTGCAACACCTCAACAACCATCACCTTCTTCCTAAACGACCAACAGACAACCTCATAGGAAAATGAATGGTTGCTCCGAGTGCGCTTCGAAAAGAAGCGTGCAATAAAAAGCTTTCAGCAACGCTGCTGCCACAAAATGCCCACCAACAAAAAAAATCTTCGTTGGACAGTTCGGTTGCGGATTACGCGCACATCTTTCAACAAAAGTCAAAATTTTAGATTTTTTGTACTTTTCTCAAAAACGGCAAGTTTTTAAATTTGAGGGTTTTCTATCCCTCGACATTTGACCCCGAATAACTTTTTAGCACAAATGGGATCGATGAGGACTTTTGCAGTTTTATTCCTGGGGGTGAACCTAAGCTCCTGGCTGTGTGGAAATTTTCGTTATACAAGATAAACTAAACTTACCGGACTATGATATAATGCATGCAGAAAAGGTGGCTCTAGCTCGTTAACTATAGGCTTTACAAAAATAACTATTTTCATTGTCGATGGCGAGCTTCGTGACAAAGAAAGTAAAAGAAAAGGTTTCGAGAAAAATCCTGAAAAGTCCATACGTTGAATACAGGGACGGCAATATTTTATTTTTGAGTGACGAGTGACAAAAAAATAAAAAAAATTAAATTTTACTCGTTATTCAAAAAAATTTGAAAAATTTTGTATTCAAAATGGCCCAACTCTGGTGGAATATAAATATCTTCATACAATTTCCAGAGCTAATTTTACAATCACGATATCCCAGAACTGGTTTCTCTTAGAGAAAAAATTTTAGGACTATATTTGCAGATAACTTTCGAAAAAACTTACCGTTTTCGAGAAAAGTCCAAAAAACCTGAAAAGTTTACCCATGTAACTTTTTTAGCAGACATGGGATAGATGGGGACTTTTGAGGTTTTCTTGCTGAATGTGAACCTAAGATGTAGCTATGCAAAAATTTGGCGCTGTGGGAATTTTTTTATTTCAAATGTCTATATTGATCGGGCTATGTGCCAAATGATCGAAGGCCGTGTGCCAAACGATTGAAAATCATAAATTCTGACAGTTATCGTGGTGAATATGATTATTATGATTATTAAATACTAAAATATAAGAGAATGCCAAAATAAAGCAATATAATTGCTAAAAACCACGTAAATTGAAAATTTATTCACAGAATATTTGCTTTGCATGTTCTTTTTCCATAGGTCCAAATTTAATACTGTCAAAACTTACCTTTTCGTTTATCACAGCAAAATGGAAAACTTACATATACGCTTAAAGACCAATACCAGAAATTCGGTAACAGGTAACAAGGTCAATGGAAATAGTGTCAATTGACATTATTTCGCACCCCAAATGGAAATAGTGGTCAGTTGACGTAACTTCTCTTTGTCAATATGTTTATTGACGTCATTTCCTAATTGAAATGGAAATAGAGTCAACATTGCTTATAGCATGTCAACTGAACATCACGCGATGTTTGAGTTTGATGATGTGATTTTCAACATTACAAAAAGCGTCGCATTTTATAATATGATTTCAATTTAAAATACTCAATGGTACGATTTTTTAATTGTAAATTTTTATTTAATAATCTTATATAAATTAAGCGATATTTAATTATAAATTGAATTTTTTCTTTCAAATTTATCTTAAAAAGCGCCGAAGGCAAATATTTGAAATTAATTTTTAATTCAAAATTTTTATTTTTTTTAGTATGATATTATTTTAAAATATTTAATGGCTTGACTTTGAAATTTATTTTAAAAAGCGCCGCAGGCAAAAATTTGGAATAAAAAACGCGCGATTTTTAATATTAATTATATTTGCCTTCGGCGCTTTTTAAGATAAATAAAATATTTCATGGCATGACTTACAAATTTACTTAAATAAGAGCAGCATGAATTAAAATGAATTAAATTAGTTTAGTCAAAAGTGAATCAAAAAAGTCCAAAATATCCTTTATAGAAGGGCTTAGGAAAAATTCAAAATTATTATTGGAATCAAGTTCTTCCTTTCAAAGTATGTCGGCCATAACATATACGCGTTCGCGGCCCAGCCCAAAATCAATGACTATATTGACAAGTTGCTGTTGACTTTACTTGTCTTTACAAAATAGAAATAGTGTCAATTGACACTATTTCCATTTATAATGCGAAATAATGTCAATGGACACTATTTCCATTGACCTTGTTACCTGTCACCAGAAATTCCCCTAGTCCGCTTTTTAAAAATTTTTTGAAACCAATTTTATGGTAATACTATTCACACTTAAAATGAAGCTTTAACTCACTTTTTAATAAGCACTACACAAACCGAAAGTATTAATTTCGCACTTTTGCTAATCTTTTGGCAGATAGTGATTGCATGTTTTCGTACTAAAACTCTCAATTTCGGTACTCGAAACATGAAACATTTTTCTTTAAAGGGGATTGTGCTTTTGGGACAAAAATTTGTTAATAGCAGTTTAAGTTAATTAGATAGGGGCCAATCTTTTTTTGATTTTGCAATAACAGAAACGATTAAGTGCGATTTAATAAAAAAAAACATCCAACAGAATAGCTCGATACAAAATGATATCATAGCATTGTTCTAAGGGTATAATAAAAAACATTTTATTAATATCAATTAACGAAAAATTACAAAACTTGAAACTGGGTTTACACCGATTAAAACACAACGAAATTTTTACATGGATGCCCTAGAAAATAGTGAACTTTGTTGGAAGAACTGCCACTATTTTTGGTAAAGCACCTACCAACATTATAGACTTTATTCTTCGTATAATTAGCACAAATGTGCAAATAGACTACAAATAGACTACTGTGCTTAGAATATGGGCAAAATGCCGAAGTTTGCCCGAAAAAAAATTCCAAAACCCTTGCGTTTTCGGGGGACTTCAGACTTTTACCTCTTTATATTTAAATGAAATGTACTACAATACTGCATACTCAGATTTTTTCTAGAGAACCCGGGTCAGAAGTTCAAAACTTAGGACACATTTTGCAGTTTTTTTTTTTTAATTTTACGTAAAGCTTGGAGAAGCGACTTAAATGGCATTCAATGCAACATACGTGGAATTTGCAAACAAAATTAGGCAACATGGAATTTGAATGACATTAAGGGTTGAAACTCGGAGTTATAATCGGTTACAAATAATATGACCACCTCTGTATGTATGGACATACACAAAAGATATTTCACTGAATTTTTTCTATATAATCTAGTTTTGCCAAAATTCTTTTTCGGGAGTAAAAAATACAATAGAATAAATGTAAGAAAAAATATAAATAGCTTGAGAGTTTGTTCAACCCTTTTGCGAGCCGTCACTCTCGCGCGAGGCCGTCGGCGAACTTTCAGCAATCAAGGACTTATAATGCAATTTTCAGGCAATTTCTACCTTTGAAAGCCTTTTGCGAGGCTGTCCCAGGCGCGAGACCGTCGGCTGGCAACATAAAAAATTGGGTCACTCGAGGCAAGCAATTTCTTTACGGGCTTGTTTGTTACCTACTCGATGTCAGCCCGGCGGGCAGAACTCCTACTGGAAGACGTGTTAGGGGGGAGTGCGCTCCCCTCTTAAAAAACTGTAAGTAAACCAACCAGATTTTCTGAGCCTGAGGGTTCTTAGAGGTTCTTACGTAGAATCTTTAACTATTCTTAGAATTTTTATAATAGGCTTAGTTCTCCCACAATCTTCTGAAAGCTCAAAAACCTATTTTTTGGACCTCTGTAACTCTGTAATTAGAAGCAATATTTGGATCAAAGTGAGACTGGCCGTAATTGGAACTTTCGTACCAAAAATGGTTCTTTAAATATAATTTGGTACGTTGGTACGTTGTTATTGATTTAGGTACTTTCTCCCTTATAAACCAACTTTTGAGGACTTTTCTAATATAATATTTTTTATCGTTAAAAAATTTTACTTCAAGTAAGAGAAGTGGCATTAGTTCAAAATTAGCCCTTAAAAACAATTTTATTAGGAAAGGGACACCACTTCAAGTTGATAGTGGGCCTGGATTCTCTAACTGCGAGTTTTGAAATGTACTCTTTTTTCCAATATGAGACTGACCTAACAAAACGGCTTATTTCGATTTTTAACTTGGTGGTTCAGACAACATTACACATTATGTATTCAATAGAAACCTAAAACGTCATATTTCCTAAAAAAAAGATCCGCCAAAATCAAAATTTCGTTCAAATCAGAAATATTTCCTTCGCATTTGTTTGTGCGTGGGAATTTTTGCACCAAAACAACTGGGCGAGGCTTATATCATGCGGTAGATGGTGATAGGCCGGAAAAATAATTGATAGGTCAATATTTTATTTTTCGGAAAAAGTTTATTTTGTTGATTTTTTTTTTGGTTTTTTCGGTCTATAAAAATCTACGGCACGATATAAGCCTCGCCCACTTATTTTAACGCAAAAAATCGAATGGGATCCCGTATAAAATTGACTGTTTCACACAAAAGGGCACATTTCCAAAATATAAAGTTAAAAATCTACAACTACACAAACTAAAAATTCAAACAAACGATGACTCCAGTTGGGCGTAGCTGTTTTATTTTAGTGCCTCCAAATTAAAACTTTAAATTGTGGCTATTTAACTCTGTCAAAGGTTTTTTCGGTTTCTGAAAAGTTTTAAAAGTGGAAATAAGGGGTTTTGTTTGTTCAGTCCTCATATATTTTAAATGGTAAATTTCAAAACTCACAGTTAGTGTCTGACAAAGATATTTAGCTATATATTTGACTTTATTTTAAATTTTCAAAACTTAAGCGATGACCATCAGGGTTCAAATGCTTAAGCAAATATAGCAAAAGCAACGAAAATTTGCTGATGCTGAGCTTTTAGTCTTGCTTAGAAAGCGGCATATTTGCTATTGATTTTGCTTAAAAAAAAATCAGCAACCAAAAGCAGAACCTTTTGCTTGCTCTATAAACAACAAACTGCCAAAGTAGCCGCATAAAAATGCTGAGCAGCAAACAATAGATTGCTGACATTTCATTATTCAAAAACAAAAAAAAACAGAAAGAAATAATTAGAAAAAATTATAAAATTTCAGCAGAAAATATTTCAAGAACCATAAAGAGGAGACACTAAGCCTCCTTAACCCTAACACGAATCTTTCTCTGTCCTTTTTCTTATTTCCCTATTTCCTCTTCTTCTTCCATATCTCTCGTCTTCCTTTTGGCGGAATCAACCCTAAATTACCCTAAAATGATAGAAAACTGGCCTCAAAATAATCCCGAAATGACCTGAGAATGATCCTAAAATTGTTATAAAAATGACCCGAAAACATTGCAATGTCACCCTTATTTATTGCTTAAATACTGCTGGCACACTTGGCAGCAGCAACCAACTATCGATTGATTTTGCTGTGCTTATGACGTTTTCAGTAAGCTAGCAACAGCTAACTCATAGGCTGCGAAGCATTGAATATTTGCTTAATAGTAAACGATCAATTTATTACAGCATTTTTCGTGCTGCTGCTGTGGCAGCTGGTTTTTTCAAAGCAAAAGCAAAAACAAAATGCTATGCTTTAAAAATTTGTAAGCATGTTCGAACCCTGATGATAATGTTAAAATCATTACCCAGTGGACCTTACTTAAGTTGAGTGGCCATAATTTGAAAATAAATTCGGATATTAATTCTTTTTGGCAAAATATAGGCAGGTTGAAAAATGGACTGGGCGAGATAAAGTTCCCAGAATTGAACAATTTTATATTCAACTTACTAACTTTGTCACATAACTCTGCAGGTGCAGAAAGCAAGCTTCCATCAGTTAATCTTATTGAAACTGAGCTAAGAAATGAGCTAGTGTTTGAAACAATCAATAATATTACGGTTTGTAAAGAGCTAGTTAAAAACGAAATCCATAAAGTATGATCTGCTGAAAAAGACTATAAACCTATAAAATAAAAGCAAAGGCTACATTTATTTTTTCATCTACCATATTTTGTAGAAAATAAGCTCCTTTTAGTATATCTATCTTTAAAAAGAAAATGTAAGTATATCTGAGTACCTACTTGATCTCGACTATACGATCGACCATGTGTCTTTAAGCTTTAGGATGCAGATTTTTTTCTTATAAATTTACATATATAGACATTTGTAGTACAAATAGTGCTGTAAATTTATGTTTAAAGCCTCTGGTTCCCTATCGAAAATGAATAAAATGAAATAAACCGTTTGTCTTGTATTACTAGAAAACAATATTTTGGTACTTTGTCTTTACTGCCCAAGCTCAAAAAGTTACGTGTCAGCTACAAATTAGAAGTTAGGCAAGTTTACGTAGATGATCCCAAATACAATTTTTTTATTTTTTCCATATAAAATTTACAAGTAGAAAAATGAAAACATTTCAAATGGGATCATCTACTTGAGGTTACCCCAATTTTCCTTAGCAACTGCCAATAACTCTTTGACCTTGGACAGTAAAGACAAATGTTTGGGCTATCATATTCAGCCTCCCAAAGACTTATATCTCATTTACTTGTAGGCTTATGGCCTTATTTGATCCAAATATTGCTTTTGATTACAGAGGTCCAAATATAAAGGTATTTTGAGCTTCAAGCGCGGATTGTGTGAGAACTAAGCTCAATATAAAAATTGTAAGGATAGTTAAAGATTCTACGGAAGAACTCCTAAGAACCCTCAGAAAAGCTGGTTGGTTCACTTACAGTTTTTTTAAGACACGCCTAACCTTTGTCTTCCAGTAGGAGTTCTGTTGGCCGGGCTGGCGTCAAGTCGGTAACAAACGAGCCCGTAAATGTGGAAATTGACCTTGCTCGAGTGACCAAATTTTTTGTTGTCAGCTCCGTCTATAAATTTGAATTGAAAATCTAAAAAAATTGGTTTTTCGACCAAAATTCTT
The DNA here is from genome assembly GCA_964058755.1 of Campiglossa producta. Lineage (NCBI taxonomy): Eukaryota > Metazoa > Arthropoda > Insecta > Diptera > Tephritidae > Campiglossa > Campiglossa producta. The sequence goes on from CAXKVI010000011.1 coordinate 948,111, forward strand.
CTAAAACTCCATTAAATAATTTTTTTTAGCGCATCAATTCACTTGGCACTACGCCAATTTAAACCGAAAAAAATACATAAAAAATGATTTGGAGCCTTGAAAAAGATAAATAAATACATAAAAAATTGAAATGTACATTTTTCGACCAAAACAAGTCCCAAAAACCGAAAACAAATTTTTTTTTTCAAAAAACTGTTATCACCAAGTTTTTAGAGCATAATTTTAAGTGGGCAGGATATATGAGAAAAATTCGTTTTCATCGAAAACATGTTTGCATGTATCGTCGCCTAAGAGTGTAAACCTGCTAACGACAAAAAAAAACATATTTGCAGTAGAGGCAAAAAACTAAATATATCCTTAAATGTTAGCCTAAGGGTCGAATCCTGCATATAGTTTGTTAATCGCCTAACGTTGTATAGCCTCAATCCAAAAAGAAAGAAAGAAATAACGTTTTTATGGTTTTATTTGCAAATTTATAACTTAACAGGTTTTAGTTTTTTTGATTTTCAAAACTAAAATCGGATTTAGCAGTTTTTCTGTATGACAAAAAAAAATTTCCTCTTTTATATTTTGATAGTTACGATAATTGCACGCGGTTTTTTTTTGTTGGAAAGTTGGAAGCTTCAACTTTAAGACTATGTAAAAGTTGCTTGAAAAAACTTCCAAAAAATATACGAAAATTTACCTTAAAAAATGTAAAGGCTAAGAAGATCCCTCAGCAGACACCCTTAGTATGAAAATAACAAAACGAAATGTTCAGGTATTAAAAGCTAAAGGTAATAACTAAAGTTCATGAGAAATTTGTTTTTATATCTCTTAAGAAAACCTGAAAACCTGAAAACACGATATGATATATATGATTTATTTATTTATATGATTCTGTGTCACTTTCGTCTGGTATGAGGTCGGCTACCTCATTAAATGTATTTGAAATTGTTGGTGGAATTGGCACTTCTGGATCACTATTTCCATTGATGATACTTATGTACATTCACTTCAGCTGCAACGTCATTCATCTGTTATATCACAAATTATTTGAATCATTTCTAATACCAATAAAAATGGCTATTACCTTGGAATAAAATAATTCACTAAAATTAAACAATAACCGAACGTAAAGTAAAAGCACAATATATTGGATTTAGCAGTTGAGTTTGATCGCGTTGTAAAATATTGTTTTTTTTTTTCAAAAACTGTTATCGCCAACGTTTTTATCAGACATTTTTGGGTCGGACAGGGTATACATGAAAATTTTAAAATCCAGTGAAAGTTTGTTTAGTAGGTTATGAAAAAAACCTTAAAATCAAAGTCGAAGAAAATTCAAAAAAAATGAAATTTCGCAGGGGTATGCGTAGTGGACCTTGTTTCCTATAGTCTGAATGCGCGATATCGGTTAATAAATCGACCCGCCCTAACATACATATTAGGGTGATTCAAATAAAAAAAAATGGTTTTTTTCGGTCTTACCCCCTGAAACTTTAGGTATTAACGAGAAAATAAGCCTTGCAAAAAATTGGCTCTCTAACTTAATTACAACCATTTAAAATTTACTAAATTTTATACGTGTTACTGTGTATGTGTGTGCAATAGTACAAAACTCAGCCATTTTCAAATAGCTGTAATTATCGTAATAGTTAAGATAATCGCACATGGCTTACCATTTTGGAAGCTTCAAAGCTTCAACTTTAAGAGTATGTAAAAATATTTTCAAAAAAGTTTCAAAAATTAAAAGAAAAATGCCATATTTCCCCATACAAAATGTATGGGAAAGGGTGAAAAAATAGCCACCCCTAAGGCTTAAGTTAGAGCGCTAATTTTTTGCAAGGCTTATTTTCTCATCAAACCTAACTTTTTAGGGGTAAGACCAAGTCGACATTTTTTTTGAATCACCCTAATACATATATATGTATGTACCCACATATGTACACGCAAACCAGCAAAATGACTATAGTCATTACGCTTGACCAATAGTGCCTCGCTATAATACGGTGCACAACGAGTCACGGAGAAATGTAAATTACATGGAATTCAGTACGGCAATAAGGCCATGAATTGAAAATACATTCATACATACATACGTCCGAAATTTAATTATGCGAGAGATTCGTACATATGTACTTACATACATACGTATCGAGTTCTTTCACCATACGATCTAATTCAACATGAATGAGGTGGGGTGAGAGTGCCGCATAATCGGTTGACAGCGAACAAACACACAAACAGCGTTCTTTCACCATACGATCTCACCCCACCTCATTCATAACGCTGTTTGTGTGTTTATTCGTTGTCAAGTTCTAATGGCTCATTCGTTTAACAGCGAACAAACAACCAAACAGCTTTTTTGGAAAAAGTGCTATTTTTGTTTAAACAATTTTGGTTAAATAAGATATGAAACAACTTTTTTTTTTGATGCAGAACGAAAGTAAATATTTCAAAGTTTAACTTCAAGTAAGTTCCATTTTAATCGGTGGATTCGTTTAGGATTTATGGCTGTGTAAACAAAAATTGTATGGTTTTTTACCACATTTTGTCCGATTGCCACGCTCCCTTCATATATTTCTTCACGTTATAATGACATAAACCTTCCTCTTCAACCAATCTATTTATTAAAAAAAACCGCATAAAAATCCGTTGCTTAGTTTTCAAGACTTAAGCATTCAAGGGAAAAAACAGACAGAAAAAGTGACTTTGTTTTATAATATGTAGAGACTAGCTGACCCGGCAGACGTTGTCCTGCCACACATTTATTTTCCTGCATGTTTCTCTAACCCATACCATTACCATACCATTACTATACCATTACCATACTATTACAATACCATTACAATACCATTACCATACCATTACCATACCATTACTAAACCATTACCATACTATTACAATACCATTACCATACCATTACCATACCATTACCATACCATTACCATACCATTACCATACCATTACCATACCATTACCATACCATTACCATACCATTACCATACCATTACCATACCATTACCATACCATTACCATACCATTACCATACCATTACCATACCATTACCATACCATTACCATACCATTACCATACCATTACCATACCATTACCATACCATTACCATACCATTACCATACCATTACCATACCATTACCATACCATTACCATACCATTACCATACCATTACCATACCATTACCATACCATTACCATACCATTACCATACCATTACCATACCATTACCATACCATTACCATACCATTACCATACCATTACCATACCATTACCATACCATTACCATACCATTACCATACCATTACCATACCATTACCATACCATTACCATACCATTACCATACCATTACCATACCATTACCATACCATTACCATACTATTACCATACCATTACCATACCATTACCATACCATTACCATACCATTACCATACCATTACCATACCATTACCATACCTTTACCATACCATTACCATACCATTACCATACCATTACCATACCATTACCATACCATTACCATACCATTACCATACCATTACCATACCATTACCATACCATTACCATACCATTACCATACCATTACCATACCATTACCATACCATTACCATACCATTACCATACCATTACCATACCATTACCATACCATTACCATACCATTACCATACCATTACCATACCATTACCATACCATTACCATACCATTACCATACCATTACCATACCATTACCATACCATTACCATACCATTACCATACCATTACCATACCATTACCATACCATTACCATACCATTACCATACCATTACCATACCATTACCATACCATTACCATACCATTACCATACCATTACCATACCATTACCATACCATTACCATACCATTACCATACTATTACCATACCATTACCATACCATTACCATACCATTACCATACCATTACCATACCATTACCATACCATTACCATACCATTACCATACCATTACCATACCATTACCATACCATTACCATACCATTACCATACCATTACCATACCATTACCATACCATTACCATACCATTACCATACCATTACCATACCATTACCATACCATTACCATACCATTACCATACCATTACCATACCATTACCATACCATTACCATACCATTACCATACCATTACCATACCATTACCATACCATTACCATACCATTACCATACCATTACCATACCATTACCATACCATTACCATACCATTACCATACCATTACCATACCATTACCATACCATTACCATACCATTACCATACCATTACCATACCATTACCATACCATTACCATACCATTACCATACCATTACCATACCATTACCATACCATTACCATACCATTACCATACCATTACCATACCATTACCATACCATTACCATACCATTACCATACCATTACCATACCATTACCATACCATTACCATACCATTACCATACCATTACCATACCATTACCATACCATTACCATACCATTACCATACCATTACCATACCATTACCATACCATTACCATACCATTACCATACCATTACCATACCATTACCATACCATTACCATACCATTACCATACCATTACCATACCATTACCATACCATTACCATACCATTACCATACCATTACCATACCATTACCATACCATTACCATACCATTACCATACCATTACCATACCATTACCATACCATTACCATACCATTACCATACCATTACCATACCATTACCATACCATTACCATACCATTACCAAACCATTACCATACCATTACCATACCATTACCATACCATTACCATACCATTACCATACCATTACCATACCATTACCATACCATTACCATACCATTACCATACCATTACCATACCATTACCATACCATTACCATACCATTACCATACCATTACCATACCATTACCATACCATTACCATACCATTACCATACCATTACCATACCATTACCATACCATTACATTACCATTACCATACCATTACCATACCATTACCATACCATTACCATACCATTACCATACCATTACCATACCATTACCATACCATTACCATACCATTACCATACCATTACCATACCATTACCATACCATTACCATACCATTACCATACCATTACCATACCATTACCATACCATTACCATACCATTACCATACCATTACCATACCATTACCATACCATTACCATACCATTACCATACCATTACCATACCATTACCATACCATTACCATACCATTACCATACCATTACCATACCATTACCATACCATTACCATACCATTACCATACCATTACCATACCATTACCATACCATTACCATACCATTACCATACCATTTCCATACCATTACCATACCATTACCATACCATTACCATACCATTACCATACCATTACCATACCATTACCATACCATTACCATACCATTACCATACCATTACCATACCATTACCATACCATTACCATACCATTACCATACCATTACCATACCATTACCATACCATTACCATACCATTACCATACCATTACCATACCATTACCATACCATTACCATACCATTACCATACCATTACCATACCATTACCATACCATTACCATACCATTACCATACCATTACCATACCATTACCATACCATTACCATACCATTACCATACCATTACCATACCATTACCATACCATTACCATACCATTACCATACCATTACCATACCATTACCATACCATTACCATACCATTACCATACCATTACCATACCATTACCATACCATTACCATACCATTACCATACCATTACCATACCATTACCATACCATTACCATACCATTACCATACCATTACCATACCATTACCATACCATTACCATACCATTACCATACCATTACCATACCATTACCATACCATTGCCATACCATTACCATACCATTACCATACCATTACCATACCATTACCATACCATTGCCATACCATTGCCATACCATTACCATACCATTACCACACCATTACCATACCATTACCATACCATTACCATACCATTGCCATACCATTACCATACCATTACCATACCATTACCATACCATTACCATACCATTACCATACCATTACCATACCATTACCATACCATTACCATACCATTACCATACCATTACCATACCATTACCATACCATTACCATACCATTACCATACCATTACCATACCATTACCATACCATTACCATACCATTACCATACCATTACCATACCATTACCATACCATTACCATACCATTACCATACCATTACCATACCATTACCATACCATTACCATACCATTACCATACCATTACCATACCATTACCATACCATTACCATACCATTACCATACCATTACCATACCATTACCATACCATTACCATACCATTACCATACCATTACCATACCATTACCATACCATTACCATACCATTACCATACCATTACCATACCATTACCATACCATTACCATACCATTACCATACCATTACCATACCATTACCATACCATTACCATACCATTACCATACCATTACCATACCATTACCATACCATTACCATACCATTACCATACCATTACCATACCATTACCATACCATTACCATACCATTACCATACCATTACCATACCATTACCATACCATTACCATACCATTACCATACCATTACCATACCATTACCATACCATTACCATACCATTACCATACCATTACCATACCATTACCATACCATTACCATACCATTACCATACCATTACCATACCATTACCATACCATTACCATACCATTACCATACCATTACCATACCATTACCATACCATTACCATACCATTACCATACCATTACCATACCATTACCATACCATTACCATACCATTACCATACCATTACCATACCATTACCATACCATTACCATACCATTACCATACCATTACCATACCATTACCATACCATTACCATACCATTACCATACCATTACCATACCATTATGGGCGTCTGTACTAACGCCACTTTCTTTTATATATATAAATTTTTCTGTCTAGGTACTTTTCAGGATTTTTTGCGTGTTTTACTGGTAAGCTATAGTTATTTTCCAAGGGGGGTTTCCAATTGGCTTCAGTTATCGCTAAAAACTGACTGATGTGCTTTGGTACGAAACGGACAAAATCGCCTAGGCGGTTAGGCGTTAATAGAAGGTTAGATTTTAGTTATTTTCCACTTTTCACTCACTTTTGTAAATTTTTTTATTTTTATACCTATTACAAACTTAATTTCTTCTTTTTTGTGTTTTGGATTTGAACTTTTATTTTCATTTTTTTGCCAAAGATTTCTAAATTGAAAACAGTAAAAGTTTTCGCTCTAAGCGTTTACTCTGACTTTTTAAAGTTAAAAAACGGTTTGGCAAAATTTTAAAATTTTTTTTAATCAAAAAACTGAAAATGCCATTTTGTAGCCCGTTCAATCCTAACAAAGTGTAAGTTTTAAGTATCTCCTTTAATTGTGCAACATTTTTTTTTTGAGGGGATCAGACATTTTTTTCCATAGAACTAAAAATGTTGATTTTGGGATATATGGAGAAAAGTAAAAAAATTTTAACAATTGAAGAAGATTTTTGAGACACTTTACTTATTATATTTTCTTTAATTTTTTTCCCCTTTTATTTTATTTATTTTTTTATTTGTTTTTATTTCATTTTACTTTATTTTATTTTCTTTTGTTTTATTTTATTTCAATTTATTTTATTTTATTTTACTTTATTTTATTTTATTTTGTTTAAATTTATCTAATTTTATTTTATTTATCTATGCGAGTTGCAATTGCCAAGGTGATCACCTGTTGACTTTTTTCCGACAATTTGTTTTGTGTGGAAGTAACATTCATTCGTCTTGTCTTGACAACTACCCACCAGGTTGAAGTGTTCTGCCGGGCCTGCTAATACTTTGAACTAGTTTTTGCTACATACTATTTTATCAGCGGCTGAAAGAAAATCGTTTTCTAAAAATTATCAGTAGGTACTTCGACTAAAAAAATGTAATACATATAAGCAAACTAAAACTCTAAAAATGGGACCATTTACGTTTTTTCTGTATCATAAAATATTTCACTATAAACAAAATTTCAAATCGTTTAAAAATTACGATTTGCATTATAAATTTTTTTTAATCACCCCTTCGTGTGAGGTTTCTTACATTAATTTGTAAATATAGTTGAGACAATTTACCAGGCGCGTATTCAGGGGGGGGTGTCCAGGGTGTCCGGACACCACCCCTGCGCACGGGCCTGTATCTCTTCACTAATTTCACTCAACTTTCGCACAATTTTCTCGAAGCGATTGGGTAAGCGGTTTTATTGAACTAAGTTATCTTAAACTGTAGCTTTGATCTCTTGCGCAGCATGGAGACTGCAAGGTATGTGTTTGTATCAGACCTGTTAATTTTTATTAGTAATTAGCAGGGCAACCAAAAATATGCGGTAAAAAATGTGTTTTATGCCATAAAAAAATCCTTTAAAACAGCAAAATATGCACTTAAAATATGCGCTAAAAAATTTTTTTTTGGAATTAATTTTTAAACTCAAAGATTTTCTTAAAATTCACATATATTTACCTTTTATCGAAGAAAAAAAACATGGCATGGACAGAACATAAAGAAATAATAAGTTTTAAAAATAATGGTAGTCCAGGCGACGAAGTCAGAGAATCTACTAAATACGGAAGTGATTCGGACCATATGTTTTTTTTGGGTTATCTTTCTGCCTTCTAGAGAAAATGAAAGGGTAATATGAGAAAATATGCAGAGCGTTCTTGTCCGCAGCCATTTAAATTGCACTTTTCGTATTTAATTATTTCGTAAAAGGTAACAGCTAGATAAATTAAAAAAAAAACCTATGGCCCGCCACTTCCGCGTTTAGTCCCTGTCCCCTGACTATAGTGAAAAAGTTAATTTTTTTACATTTTAAAAATTTTGCAAATGAAATGCACTTATGTATGCATATCAGGGTGGGTCGATTTGTATGGACGCAAGTTAATCCATAGCGTCCCATCGATTTTTCGATAGGTTTTGGGCTCAGGAAAAACTTGTTTGACTTTTTTCGACTTTGATATTTAAGGTTTTTTTCATGACCTACTAAAACAAATTTCATTTGATTCTAAAACTTCCATTTATACCCTATCCGATTTAAAAGTGTCCGCTAAAAACGTTGGCGATAACAGTTTTTTGAAAAAAAAATTATTTTCCGGTTTTGAGACTTGTTTTGGTCGAAAAATCGAGTTTTTTCGACTTATTTTTATTTTCAAGGCTCCAAATCATTTTTTATATATTTTTTCCGTGTCAATCGACGTAGTCAAAAGTGAATGCATGTGCTTAAGATGGTGGTAAATGCCATGAAAGGTCTTGAAAAAAACCTTAAAAATCAAAGTCGAAAAAAAAATCAAAAAAGTGAAATTTCGCAGGCTTGAAAGTTATTTTTTTTGGGTATGCGTAGTGGAACTTTTGTGAGCCCAAAACCTATCGAAAAAGCGATGGCCCGCTATGGATTATTAAATCGACCCGCCCTAATGTATATTGCTGTTAAATTAAACAATAAACAGTTGCGACAAGTTTTCGAATAAAAAACTGCGTCTATTAACACGATAGGAGGCGTTATACAAAGAAAAACTTCTCTCTACCTCAACTGAGGCATATTTAAAGGCAGCAATTTCTGATATTTAGAATTTTTCAATAGGCTCTGTTTCATTTGAATTTTTGTCAGAAATTTGACTAGCAACTGTTTTTAAGATATTAAAACCTTGTTTTTTTTTAACATTTGAAAATTTTAATTTTACAGAGTCGCAGTCACATTTATCAAATGCTTCTTTTACATCTTGAACTATTTAAATTTGGTTGACTACACTCAGAGAAAAAACAAAAATTTCGTACTTAAATCAAGCCCAAATCAAGAATTTTGGTCACGAAAGTACGGTAATACCGAATATTCTTATACGAAGTACAAAATTCTTATATCAAGAATTTTTTTCTTACTTCGAAAATTCTTCTTCCAAGAATAAATTTGTCATTGAGAATCGAACTCAGGTCCCTCGAAAACTTAACCAGGGTGGTTACTATGTCATCGTTCATTTCATATCATCTGCATTACAAACCAATGTAATTCGCAGATAGTTTATGGAATTTTCTTAATATAAGTAAATTTTTCTAATTTATTGATTTGAGTATGTAATAGTTTTGTTTTAAGAACACTTTTTCTTAATTTAAGTACTTTATTCCTATTCGAAGCTTTTTGCATCTTATTTATTGATTGAAGTATGTAATGGTTCTGTTTTAAGAATAGAATTCTTAATATAAGTACTTTATTCTTATTCGAAGCTTTTTGCATCTCAATTTCAAAAACAAAAACGAAAAATTTTTATTCTAAGAATATTTAAATACGAAAAATTCTTGAAATTTTAAGAATAGAAAAAGATAAACTTAAATCCGGTCGGACCTAATTTTAGAATTCTTTTTTTCTCTGAGTGTAGACATAAATTACTTGTTTGAAGTTGCTTTATGGCTTCAGCTAAATCAGAAAAGTTATATTTAATATAAATAAGTTGCAAACCCAAATTGTGTTTTTTGAATAATTCTTGCATATCTTTCACAGATTGTTTTCTGCATAATAAACGGTGGCTTGTACCCAAGTTCCCCACAGCGTAATGACTGGCTGTGGCGGCAAGGGTAGCTCGGGTTCTATTTCTTTAAAAATTGCCAACCGTGGGGGTGCAACAACAGAAACTAAATGTAGTATTTTCTCTTTCCAACTCACATGTATGCTGATAAGAAGAAGTAACACAAAAATACCATTTATATACGCGCTCATATTTAGCTTTCGCCAAGTGTTTGGAAGCGCAAAAGTTAAAGGCGATTTAAATTTTTATCGCAGTAGGAATTCAATTTAAAACCATAAAATTTTTTTTGTAAGTATGTTATGAATTTGTGGTCATTAATTTGAGAATCTTTGAAAATTTGGTGGACTTTTGACCGTTTGTGAATAATTTTTCTTGAATTATTCTGTGTTTTTATTATTAGCGAACAAGATGGAAAAGCAACAACAATTACAAGTAAAAAATGTTACGCAAGTCAGGTCGTAATCAAAATCAAATTGAATGTTGAGTTGATAAATTTTTCAAGCAACTTCCAGAAATTGAATGAAAAATCGTGCAATGCAGATGCAACGATATAGAGATTGGGAAGACCTAAGGAGGGGGAACATACAGGGGCTCGGTAAAAAATCGTTCCAACTTACCAAGTCTCCATCATAGCAATTCACGTTCCACAGCCGCATCATCACGTTTCTCAGCAATATATAAATGCTTAATGGGTGAGAGTTCATGCGCACGCACTTGCATGTATATGTGTGCTAACAAAACACGAATAGCCATGCATGCACATACAGGTGAGTGGCTTGGTGTGGGTGATTGGAAATGTACATTAGGGTGGCACATTTTTTCATACTTTAGTCACCGGCCTAAACATACCGGCCCCCTTGCGACACGCAACATTCTTACCAGCCCCGGGATTTCCATCACGTCGTCTCTAATGCTAGGCTCTTAAACTCTAGTGGTGTGCTGCACTGTGCCCGCTTTCCTCCTTCGAGCCACCTCCTGCGGTTGAGGTCTGTCACCACCGGTAGTTTGGCCGTGTCGTACCTAGCTGTTAAATAGATAGAAGAGACTTGAAAAATAGAAGTGGTATATTTCTTGCCAGGAATCCCTAGTGCCATAAATGAGAAACAGAATTTTTTTTTTTTATTAAAAATGAGACTTACAACTAAATTTACCGAAAGCACCCACCCAAAGATGGTGCTCTGGGCAAAGAGTGACCCGAACGACGATGGCCCCGCGTTCGGGGTAACGACGTCGGCGTAGACGTCTCCGCCGAGGATCAGTTTAACCGGCGCCGACCTATAGAATTGCGGGTCGGCCAAACGAATGTGCTCATACGGAGCCGCGATTTTGGCGTCGACATGGTTTGCCGGACTCAGCCGCTGAAAATGACTGATGCACACCGCGTGTGCTGTGATGGTCGTGTTGTTGCCGTGCTTCCCTCGGATTTGGGGGAAGCAACCTTGCTCGCCGCCAGAGTGGGTGGGATGCAGCCCTAACCCTTCCGCCAAGCTGCGGTCGATAGCTGTGCGGGGTGAGCATGCATCAATTATAACGCGGACGTAGAAAAATCCGCCCCCGCTTCCAGCTTGACCACCGCAGTTGGCGCAAGGGTGGTCATGGGGCGCAACGGTGGTCCCACCCTGGTGAGAGCTCCGTCGAATCCGTCGCGGAATCCTCGGGATGACAGCTGGCGCGGCTGAATGGCCAGTCTACCCTCTGGGCGGCTCATAGAGATAATGGTGCGTAGCTGGCGCGGCTGAGTGGCCAGTCTACGCTCGTCTCGGCGACTTTCATGGTTGTGTAGTAGCTGGCGCGGCTGAGTGGCCAGTTTACGAGGTTCAGCGTCGGCCGAATGCGAAGCTGGCGCGCCTGGGGGGTCAGTCCTCGCTTGCGGCTGTTACGATGCGCGCGGCGAGAGGGAGGGCTGTTGTCGCGTTGTATTTGGTGTCGCCGCTCGTGGGCTAGAAGGGGTCGGAACCGCCGTGGTTCCGACACCCCTTGGACCGGTGGGAACGGCCGTGGTTCCGCTACCGGCTCGATGACTTCGCCCTCTTCCTGTGTCAGCCCCGTCTCCGAGGCCTGGATGGACAGCACCTCTTCTCGGCTCTCCTCTTCTTTCCTCTCCGTTGCTTGCTCGGCTTGCCACGCTTCTTCCATCTCCGCCTCTTCAACTTGTTGGGCCCAACTCTTGTAGGCCACCGGCTGGTCGTCTGTTTGGAGGTGGAGGGTGGTGTGATGCTTGTCACCACATCGTCGGCACCTGGCGTCGCTGGTGCATTCCCTAGCCCGATGCACCATTGAAAGGCAGTTGTCGCAGTATCTCGCCCGGATAACCTCCTTCAGACGTTGCAAGGGTGCCATTCCGTGATAAACATCACACGACCGAAGGGGGTGGCTTTCACCACCCAAAGGACATGGTTTCGGATACCGGGCGGCCATACGTGCGGCACGTTGGCGTAAGGAAGCATGGCGAGTCATGCTGCAGATAACCGAAAAAAAGAATGAAAGGAAAAAGATTTGAATTATGCATACGGTTGCCCATATACATACGTGGGAGGAAGGTGGCGAATAGCCGAAGTGACGACCTAAGGATCAACTTGAGATTAATTATTTTATAAATTATTTTTCACCGGAACGCGATATTTCCTTATATTTGGTCCTATATCAAACGTTATCCGAACGTTTTTCCTTCCCTTGCGGCAATTACGTCCGGCGACCCGTTGGTGCCTTCCGTTGTGGCAATTAAGTCCGGCGACACGTTGCTGCCGGCTGGTTGCCGCTTTACATAACCAAAACACATCTGAGGCACCGTGTGTTCCATTTCCTTCTTTATGTCGATCACTTGTCCGCTAGCCGGCGCAAGTGACACTAGTGCTGCGCAGAAGCAAGCTTTTTTGCTAGTGCTGCGCACAAGCACGCGTTTTCGGTACTCGATTGTGTTACCGATGCTGGTAGAGAGTGGTTGAGTGGCGGTTTTATTTTTTTTGTTTTGTGGGCAAAACAGTCCTGCCCCCCCAGAAAAAAAAGAATATTAAATAATTTAAATAAAGAAAACGCAAAGTGGTTTTTTTTTTCTAAAATATTATTTTTTTTTTTACTCCATATTGTTTATTCCTCGGTGATTTTGGCCGATCGAGTGAGAAAAGTGATTTTCTCCCTTGTATCTAATGATTCGGTATGCGTTACCGACTTTTGGTACAACGGGTTTTCGGTACCCGTGCGCATCACTAATCTTGGTTGGGTTTGTACAAAATGTATATAATTTTTGCAAGTGAATGAATGCAAACGGGAATGTGGGACCGAACCACACATCCATCGTTTGTTTTTTCATTCATTTATTTCCGGTTGGCACGCGTGGATTAGCAGCACTCAATTCCTAGGAGGTAAGTAAAATTTTGTTTTAATTGTACAAATTTATCCCTAACCTATCTCAACCTTTTCAGGTGGTGCTGCAGGTATGGATTCATAAAATCAGGTGGCTCATGGAGTGGACCTGGACATGGTGAGTATGTGTTTTTTGCGCTCCTCGAGATTTTGTAGCGTTTCGGCAGCAGCGCAAAAACTTCATTTTTAAGTCTCAAATGCTCTGTGACTTAGTTTTCTGATACGTGCATTTGTCGTAATATTCATGGCTTTTCTTTTATAGTGACATTATCTTACTGGATTTTCATTTGTTGTCGTGGTCGCTGTGTTCCTGCAAAGGTTTAATAAAAATGGCTCCTCCATCATACCCAGATCTTGGCAAACAAGCACGTGACGCCTTTAGCAAAGGCCAAAATTGTTTTGTAGTATTATTTATTTGTGTTTATTTACACTTTCTAAAGAAAGCAACATTGGGCGCATATTGGCTAAGCATAGCGGTAAACTCTCACTGCTATTCTACATAGCCGGCTTGGCGTGGTTCTTTTGCTTGGCACACCCTGAATTCAACCATGGAACTTATCTTTTAGAGGATGCGCTATCACCAGGTTTAGTGGATCCAGAAATGGGACAAGAATCAGTTCGTCTAGCGCAATCTTTATACGAAGAGCTACAACGTGAACGCACGAAACACAAATCAACCACACCACACGCTTGCATCGCTGCTAAAATGCATCAAATCGGTTTGGAGACACATGTGCACAATTTCACGTCGCGTTATCCCTTCAGCGATTTCAAGGAGTATCACGGCAAGAATGTTTGTGGCATATTACCTGCACCACGCATCAGTTCCACCGAAGGTGTGGTCTTCACGGTGCATGCAGACATTACAGCCAGTGTACCAATTTTGTTGGCTTTCGCAGATTTTGCCCGCAACAAAAATTACTGGGCAAAAGATTTAATATTTCTCGTAACCGAGCAGGAGCAATTAGGTATGCATGCATGGTTGGAGGCATATCATGAAGGTGGTATCGAAGATTCACAGATTTTACGTTGCGGAAATTTACCAGGACGTGAAGGGTCACTACAAGCAGCAGTAAGTTTGGAAATACACGATTTGGAACGATTGTTGTTGGAACAGCAGCGACGTGATCTAAAGAATCCCAATAAGGCGGCTAAAACACGACGATTCCTAGTGGCGGAAGGTATCTACATGAATACTGGCGAATTATGCCCACTACCAGCTTTGGTAGCGTTGCGTGCTAAATATAAATTACGTTTATTTTAGGATGAAAGCATATCTTTTGGTACACTCGGCAAAGCGGGACACGGGCTTACCGAACACTTTAATGTCGATCTCATTATGGTTGGCATGGAAAATTCTTTAGCTGCGATTGGCGGTTTTTTGTGTTGGCTCACATTTCATTGTTGAACATCAACCTCTCTGGTTTGGGTTATTGTTTCTCTGCTTCATTGCCGCCACCATTGACACAAGCTGCAATCTCAGCATTGGATCGTTTTGAAAATGAACCAAAAATGTTTATAGAAGTGCAGCAAATAGCACGCCAAGTACAAGGAAAATTTACAAATTGCAACTGCATGCATATATTGCTGAGAAACGTGATGATGCGGCTGTGGAACGTGAATTGCTATGATGGAGACTTGGTAAGTTGGAACGATTTTTTACCGAGCCCCTGTATGTTCCCCCTCCTTAGGTCTTCCCCCTCTCTATATCGTTGCACGATTTTTCATTCAATTTCTGGAAGTTGCTTGAAAAATTGCATGCAACAAAGTTGATAGTCAACCGACTTTGATCAACTCAACATTCAATTTGATTTTGATTACGACCTGACTTGCGTAAAATTTTTTTTTGTTTTTGTCACATTTTGTTGACAAGTTTTGCAATAAATATAAATAAAATAGACGTTGACTTCTAACTCCCTGTTTTCTTGCGCTCGTGACTAGGGAGGAATTTGCGTTGACATTGCGGATTAAAAATTATTCTGTTGCAAAAACATATCCTAGACATGACAATTCTAAACAATTTTTAACTAGTGAATGTTTCACATTTTCATACATTTTTGCTCACAAATTATATAAGTGTGAGAAAAACCGCACAATACGGAATTGTTTAGAATCGGTCTGGCTATGTTTATTTAATTTTTTTACGTAAGCAACCTTCAAATAGTTTTCCAAAAAACTGCATTAATTTAAAACGTGTAGTCAACTCATTTTTTTTTTTTTTTTTGAATCAACGGCACACGCGACGAAATTTGATTCCCAAATTTAACAATTGTTGATACCTTTTGGATGCTGTTTAGAATCCGTTTTCCAATAATTGAACAAAAGGTATCAAGATTTTGGGTCTCGGGTGTTTATGTGAGGGGATATCTGCGTTGTCGCAGATCCATTTTAGGATTCGGTGGCAGATTGGTTCACCTGTCTGCGTTAGGATTTCTTTGGCCTCTTTGTGGAGTGCGGATTATTTTCTGTTGCAGATCGGGTTCGCCCATCTGCGCTAGGCTTTCTGGTGTGCTCGTTGGGGGTAACGAGTTAATTGTGGGAATTTTGTTGAGGGATTTGGAAAGGTGGGGATGAACGGAGTGGAGGGAGATCGGATTGTTAGGATGAGGCATCGCACCATCCACTCCATCGGTTGGGAGTAGGATCAGCTTGACCACCGGTCTTTTGATCTGGCCCTTCTCGGTCATGAGGTCGACGACACGTACTCGGTTATCTTCTCCGGGGTGTACGTTGGTAACTCGACCGAGCCTCCATTCGTTTGGAGATAAGTTGTCTTCCTTGATGACAACGATATCCCCCACCTTAATGTTCTGTTTTGATTGTTTCCACTTCACTCGTTTTTGAAGTTCGGACAAATACTCCACCTTCCATCGCTTGCAGAAGGTATGATGGAGGGCCTTGAGTTTCTGCCATCGGTTGATCATGGAGGCAGAGCTTTCGCTAACATCGGGTTCTGGTGGAGCCATGAGGTGACTTCCAATGAGGAAGTGCCCCGGGGTAAGTGGCTCAAAATCTGAAGGGTTATTGGACGCGGGACTTAATGGTCGCGAGTTGAGGCAGGCTTCAATCCTACATAGTAACGTATGGAACTCTTCATGCGTGAAGTTGTGGGGCGAGGCTATCTTTTTAAAATGGCTTTTGAAGCTTTTGACTCCCGCCTCCCAGAGTCCCCTCATGTGTGGAGCCCCTGCCGGGATGAAATGCCATGCCATTAATTGATGGCTGTATTTCGAGATCGTTTGATCTCTTGCGTCCGCTATAACGGCTTTAAATTCGGATCGTAACGATCGTGATGCTCCGACAAAGTTAGTACCATTGTCGGAGTACATGTTTTTCGGACATCCTCTTCTAGCTATGAAACGCGAGAGGGCTGCTAGAAAGGATGGGGTACTAAGATCACTGGTCGCTTCCAGATGGATCGCTTTGGTGGTAAAACACGCGAAGAGGCAGACGTAGCCCTTTGAAAGTCGACACCCTCTCCCTCGGAAACTTTTGATATCGAATGGTCCTGCAAAGTCTACAATTATATGGGACTATGATTGGATGACGCTCGTTGTAAGCGAGGTCTTCCGACGCCCCAAGACGACCCCCGGCCCTGATAATATCGTCATTATCAACGAACGGGTTAAGTGGCAATATTTCCTGTCGATAACTGTTCCCTTCTTCAAATTCACGTACTCCTCAAAATAATTTTGCATCTGATATTGTTTGATCAGGAGTTGAGTCGTTGTCTTTATCTCATCGGATGAGATTAAGCACGACTTTTCCCGAAACGAAGCTTTTTTTATGGGGTGTGGTCTTCGAAAGAATCTCAGAGTGTATGATAATACACTCAAAGCCCTAGGTAAATCTGAAAACCGATCTAGAGTCTCGATTTCTTTTCGCTTCGATATTGCGTAGTTTTGCGCTCTCTTTTCCTCCACGGATGTTAGAAACTCGGTTTCTTGTGCTGGCCACCCTGAATTGTCTTCTTATAACCAAGAAGGTCCCTGCCACCACAATGCCGTTGCGGCATTCCTCTGCTTCCTAAATCTGCCGGATTCGATTCCGAGTTGACATGATGCCAGTCCTTACTTCCGACCAAGCCGATGATCTTGGTTATCCTGTGTGCGACGAATGTTGACCAGGAACATGGTGGTTTCCGTATCCATGCTAGGAATCCATCCACAAATGTTGTTTGGCCTGCCCTAATTTTATTTTTCGGAAAATGGATTCCATTATCTCCGCCAAGAGTACAGCTCCGCAGAGTTCCAAGCGCGGTTTTTACCGGCGCTACTCTCGTTTTGGCTAGAAGAAGGTTGACGAAGATCTGATCATCCCTTTTTACATGCAAGTAGACGGCAGCAGCGTATGCTTTTTCCGACGCGTCACAGAATCCATGGATTTCGACCTCATCTTCTGGTGAAAATTTACCCATCGGGGTATCCTGATGTTATCGATTTCCTTGTAGTCCCTTTTAAAATTCCCCCATCGTTCCAAAGTGTTGGACGAGACTGGCTCATCCCAATCGGTGCCCTCCAACCAGATATTCTGCATCAGTATTTTGGCCACAATGACCATTGGTGCATGCCATCCTAAAGGGTCGAAAAGCTTGGCGATGGCGGTAGTATTGCTCGTTTAGTGAGCTGTTCACATTCGTCCACTGACCCTGCCTTAAAATAAAGGAGGTCCGAATGAGCATTCCATCTAACGCCCAACGCCTTAACGGTGCTAGTGTCTTCGAACGCCAGGAAGTCCTCGGTCAGCCGATCCGCTTTTGGGATGTCGTTGAGAATTTCCTCGGTCTATCGGTTCTTGTGGTGATGTGCGGTAAACTATCCTTGGAAATTTGGAATGATTTCCGTTCATCCAAATTTGTCTATACATCTTCTCGATGTCACTATTGAAGACATATCGATATAATCTCCAACGCAGTATTAGAACTGGGAGATCTGCTTGAAGAACTGGCCCTGGTAGGAGAATGTGGTTTAGACTTATACCGTTTGCCGTTGGGCTTGAGGCATTAAAAACGACCCGCACCTTTGTGGTGGTAGACTCCGCCTTTACTACGGCGTGATGGGGCAAAAAATAGTTATCAGACGACTCAGCTGATATCATGGCAGTAATTTTTTGCATATGCCCTAATGTCTCGTATTCAGACAGGACCCTGGTATACTCTTTTCCTAATTCTGGGTCCTTTGCTAACCCTGTCTCATTCCTAAAGAATTGCGAACACGCCCTCCTAAGAGACCCACCTATATTTAGCTTATCTGGGTACTCCTGTCTGAATGGTAGCGAGACTACATATCTCCCATCCTCGTTCCTATGCGTAGTTTCCTTATATAACTTTTCGCAGTATTTATCATCTGCGTTTGGACTCTTTTGTTTAGGCAGATTTTCCAGCTCCCAGAACTTAGTAAGTTCTTTGTCCAAAGCGACTTCGCTGTAAAAGGACACTATATTTGTTGTTGGCCTCGGTGACTCCACGTGGCCGGTGAGTATCCAACCGAATACTGTTTCTTGGGCCAGAAGTGTATTAAGGACATTCTTCTTCAGCCCACCTAGTATAATTTGCGGGTACACATCTCCGCCGAGTATAATGTTAACTTCCTCGTTGACATAAAATCGTTTATCTGCCAAGACTAAGTCTGGAAAAGCCTGCATAGTCATAGCGTCGACATGGCAGGATGGCAGATTTCCAGTTAGTTTGGCCAGAATTAACACGGATGTGGTTAGGCTGAAGTCAGGGTCCACTGTTGAACGCAGTTCGATGCTGGATGCCTCCTTGACTTGTGCCGACATGGCATTCGTTATACCCGATACGCGGGTATTCGTTTTCTTTGCCGGTAAGTTGATTCTGCGTTTCAGACGTTCTGTCATAAAGGAACATTCTGACCCAGAATCTATCAGTGCTCTCGCTGGGAAGTCTGTACCATTATGACGAATAGTTACTCTAGCTGTCCCTAGCAGCACACCTGCGCTTGACTGTACATGGCAGGATTTTATGTTTTTATCGTTCGCCTCCCGTCTCCCTTGTGATTGCGTAGAAGTGGAAGCACTATTATCCATATTGTACTGGGTGGTGTTGTTTGTTTCCTGGTTCTGCCGCGTTTCTATATGTAGGAGCGTGTTGTGTCGTGGCACTTGCTGCAGTCGTATGAGCTTGGGCACTTCGTCACGGTATGTCCTGGGGACAGGCAGTTCAAACACCCCTGATTGGTTTTTATAAAACTAACTCGCTCTTCCGGCGTTAATCTCAAAAAACGGGGGCATCCTCGTAGTCTATGACGAGTAGATTTGCATTTGGTGAACATTAATTTTGTGACCTTTACTTGGTACGTACCAAGCTTTTTTGCAGGTGGTTCGGTCGCTTTTTCGTAGTTTGCGGTTTTTGGACTTGCGAACTTGCAGTCCCCACAAACCCAGACACAGTTTCGAGTGTCTGGAAAGGATTTGACAAGAATTTGTCCATATCCTCCCATTTGGATATTTCCACCTTATGGTCTATGCTTTGCTCCCATAGACCAAGCGTACTCTCTGGCAACTTAGTCGAGCACAGATACGTAACAATTGCGTCCCAATTTGATGTGTAAATTTTATGACTTCTTAGGGACGCCAGGCAATTATTAATTTGCCGTTGCAGGGTTTTTATCGCGCTGCCACACTCACTCTCTACCTTCTATAAATTAAACAGTATTTGCAATTGCGTGTTTACTAAGATACGCTTTTTTCGTATTTCTCGCATAAATTTTTCCACGCTGTATCAAATCCCTCATTCGTGAGTGGACTTTTTTCCACTATATCCCTCGCTTCCCCTTTTGTCTTATTGACGAGATGAAAAAGCTTCTCAACGGGTGTTAGGCGTTTGTTCAAAATATAAATGGCCGCGAACATATCCCTAAATGTAGGCCATGAGAGATAATCGCCTTTGAATACTTCAGTATCGCATGGAGGCAAGCTGATACTGTGTTCCCGTTCAGACTGATTGGCAGGGGTTTTCATTACCTTTGTGAAGGTTTCCTGGCGTGTAGCCATGTTAGACATGCAACGTAAATAAATTGCATATGTACCTTTGTATTTATTTTTCACGGAGGTAATGCCTGCCGCGTCTAACTTACTTGAGCTCATTAGCTCATCATACGCCCCTTTAACTTTTCTCCAGTGGACTTTCAACTCCTCTTGTTGCAGAGTTAATGTATGGACAGTATGGGTTTCTACATCTGCATCATTATAATCGGACTCGAACTCAGTGATATTATCAGCTAATCTGATGAAGTTATCCATTTTATTGGTCTTAACTGAGTGTTGGTTTTAGGCAGACAAGGAAAAGAGGGTGTTAGATGAAGGTTGAATGGGTGAGATTGCAGAGATTTCCAAAGGGAACTGAAACGCCAAAAATAACTTCTCCAACACAATTTCAATAACCACCGTCGTTTGAATAATTATTTGTTTATTTATTTTAATATTCAAAACTCTTTATTATTGCCGACTTGGCCGTATTGTCTGACCCTTTGTTCAAAAAATATGTCGCAACAACAACACTGGCTTATTCGCCACCCACACACGTATATACAGGTTATGTGGAAATTTGATTTTCCCAAAAAAAATTTTAATTAAAAGTGCGCGGTACACCTAAACGAGCGAGAAAGTGAATTTTTAGTGAAATTCAAGAGATTTAAATCGTGAAGTGAACTACTAGCCTTCGATTACACTATTTTGTGCGCGTTAAAACAAAAAACACCAACAATAGAAAGGCTCTTTGAAATGTGCGGTTATGTTACCTCTTACTTTGCGCTGTGTCTGGAAAACCTTACCGCTGGTGGGGGGATAAACCAAATAGTCGAAAGTAGAAAGCCGAACTTTAACAAATTATGTGGCAAATCAGTTATTAATTTCACTTTCACTTAAACCGGAATCACTTTCTTCGCACTTACGTTTGGGTGAATCGCGGCACTTTTAAAATTAAATATGTTTCACACTAACAAAATAATTGGCAAGAAATATGACCAACTTACGTTGCTTTGATGCGGTGAAGTTCAAGTGTGGACAAAATCAGAATATGTTGTGGCTGTAACTTGTGCAATAAATGGCAGAGTGGTGTGGTCAAAAGGCTGCTTATGTTTGTGGCTGTAGCTTTTGCAAATAGTGCACTGTTGAATATAGTGGATAGTTTTTGTGGCAGGCTGTGATTACAAACGGCTTTGTGTTTTTTGGACAGTTTTTTCTTCGCTGTAGTGGTCGAGTAATGGACTGTAGATTTTTTTCCGTGCTGGTTCTAAAATTGAGCGGCGAGATGGACCATGAATAATTTCGACTTCGGTTCTTGGCAAGCAGCGGTGGTTCAGACACCGCGGTCGAAGTTATGATATGTGGTGCAAGAAATAAAACGTGAAAACGAGAATTCCTCGATTAATGCACAGGCCGTTTATTGTATAGAAATAGTGTCAACAAAGTTATTTTGGTTACCTTAATTATGGCGTGGTGGAAATCCTGGGGCTGTACTGTCCGGGCTCGTTGCTGGCTGGCAGAAGAATAGGCCGTTGTCAAGTCGTCGACAACCGTTGAACCGCGAAACCATCCTCCGGTTTTTAAGGGGAGGTGGACCCACACATGCGCACGCACTTGCATGTATATGTGTGCTGACAAAACACGAATAGTCATGCATGCACATACAGGTGGGTGGCTTGGTGTGGGTGATTGGAAATGTACATTAGGGTGGCACATTTTTTCATACTTTAGGCACCGGGCCTAAATACATATTAATAGGAGTATTAACTGGGCACTGCCTTATTGGTAGGCACGCAGAAAGACTACGTGTGCCCTACCCACGATGCTGTAGGAGTTGCAAAGATGACAAGGAGGAGGAAACGGTGGAGCAATTGCCCGGCTTTAAGTGGCGCGAGAATGCGCTTTTTGGGAGTGCCCTTCCTGGTTAGCCTACGCCAGTCCCAAATCCGAAATTATCCGAAAACAATCCCGAAATGGTCCCGAAAAAATTCCAAAATAGTCCCGAAAAATTATTGAAATGTCCCCTATAAAGGTCCTTCATATCCCTGAATTAAACCTAGAAGTATCGTCAAAAGATTTTTTTGATCTACATTTTTTACAATTATTCACGCAACATATGCATACTTTTATGAAGATGAACGACAAGAAGTACGTTCATGCATTGATTCGAGAAGGAATTTTTGAATGATGTGAATGTGAGTGACAGAGAGTGAATGTTTCCGAATTCTGACCCATACAATTATTTATTTATTTACGTTGGACTGCATGCCTTTGGTTAGCATAAGCTTGTAAGAATTAGAGTAAATATGTAGTGTAGTATATAAGTAGTACAAAAGTATTGTAAAGTATAAATAAGCTGAAGTTATTCAATAAAGTCAAGATTTGGCACTCCAAGATGTCTCAAAAATTATAGTGTAGATAGCGGATCATGATGTTCCGATATACATCAAATTTCCAGGCTGTCAAAAATCAACAAAATAAAAAGAATAAAATATCAGTGCAGAATAGGCAACTGCCTATAGGCCCCGCATAGACCCAGGGCCCCGTCCACCCACAAAAAAAAAATATATATTCTAATGAACGAAAACTTTATTTGAAAACTGGTATGAAATTTCCCAACAAACAATGTTAAAGCAATTCACGATTAATATCGCATGATAGTTTAAAAAACATTAATTAAATTTTGGTAGAGAGCTCAGATTCGCCGTCCGGAAGAAAACTTCAAAAAGCCCCATCGATCCCATGTGTTCTAAAAACGTTATTCGGGGTCCAATTCTGAGGTTCTAAGGATTTTTCTCGAAAAAGGAAGGTTTTTTCGAAAAATTACCTGAGACTAAGTTGTTGAACTTTCTACAAGTATGGTCCTGACATTTTTCTCTAAGAGCAACCAGTTCTGAGATATCGCGATTGTAAAGTGCGCTTTGGAAAATATATGCCACGTACATACTTTCCAGTATTTTTCTCGAAAACTTTAGTATGCCTAGAAAAATCTTCTCTTACCGTTTATTTGTCACGAAGTGTCCCATCGACAGTGAAAATAGTTATTTTTGTAAAGCCCATAGTTTTCGAACTAGATCCACCTTTTCTCCATGAATAATATAAAAAAATACTAGTCTGGTAAATTTAGTTTATCTTGTATAACAAAAACTCCCACAGATACAATTTTTTGTCAGGAGCCTAATTTCACCCCCGGGAAGAAAACTGCAAAAGTCCCCATCGATCCCATTTGGCATAAAAAAGTTATTTGGGGACAAAAAACGAGAAAAATCCAAGTAGGGGGTTTTTTTTATAATTTTTCTCGACTTTTGCCCAAAAACCTTTTTTCTTTTTAAGCTCTTTACAAAAATTTAGCTCTGTGGAAATTTTTGTTATACAAGATAGCTCCATTTTCCCAAACTAGTATTTTTTGATATTATGGATGGAGAAAAGGTTGCTCTAGCTCGATAACTATAGGCTTTACAAAATAACTATTTTCATTGTCGATGGGGAACTTCGTGACATATAAACGGTAAAAGAAAATTTTTTTACGCATACTTAAGTTTTCGAGAAATATCCGGAGAAGTCCGTATACATATGTATTTTGACCACTTCGATAAGGGGATGTCAGTTTTCGAAAGTAAGCATGACATAAATAAAGACCAATAAGTCGGCGTATATATGTAGGTGTATTCAACACAAAAAATTCCAAAATGTTCCTTTCTGTCAAATATACCATTTTTATCCATATAGAAACTAATGGCGGCGATATACCAACAGGTTATCATAACCTCTAACGAGATCTTTTCTTTCCAACTTGTGGTGTGTTGCTTTTTGAGTTTTTCCTACAAGTTGGCGGGACCTACAGTTTTTTGCCGACTCCGAACGGCACTTGCAAAGCAAATGAATTTTTTGCTGGGAAGCTTCTCATGGCAGAAATACACCCGGAGAGTTTGCCAAACTACTGCCGAGGGGCGACCCCGTTTTAGAAACATTATTTTTCTAAATAATTTTTGGTGTTACTTTTGCCGGGCATCGAACCGCCACGACTTGGTGTAGAAGGCCGAACACTTAACCGCTACACCACGGCGGCCGCCATATGGTTTCTTAAAAAAATTCATTGTCTAGGGGCCCCGACAGAATTTTTGCCTACGGCCTCCGAAGGTGTTAATCCGGCCCTGTTAAAGATACTTACCTTATCCCTATATTTTGTTACGTATATATAGAGCTCCTTTAGTGCGGCTATCGTATCAAATTCATCGTTTTGCTGTTCTGATAGTTGATGCATTGCTGTATTCATTTCCTGCTCACTTATTTGTGGCAAATTAGCTACTTCGCGATAAAATTGCATAACCATTTTCCGGTACAGGGGAATATCCTTGAGAAAAAAATAAAATAAAATTACCAAGAAATTAATCAGATTATGAACTATATAAACCACCTTTGCAAATAGCAACTTGTTTGATGGTGAATCCTTTCCTAATCTAAGCTCAGTTGTTGAGCAAGCATCCATAAAGGTCTGCGCAATTACACTCAGGCATGAATCCACTGTAACTGTTTTATTTACATCGAAAATGAAATCCGGATTTTTTATAAAATTTACCCAAAACCTCAAGGGAAAGCTATTCGATTTCCATGCATGGAGGACTTCTTCGTCAACATCGTGTCTTCGAGCTGCTTCATCAAGAAGATCGAACAACCATTTAACAGCTGGGGGCAGCTCTTCGTTCACATTTAGTATTGTTGAAAAAAAATCATCAACAAACTTTTGTATGGTCCCTTTCGCGGCTAACAACCTCGTTAAATAAACTTCAGGGATTGTCTTTCTAACACGTTCGCTACCTTTACTCTTGTTAGGACCAGGAACGTTTCTACCTGATATTACAGCGTTCTTTACATTCATATAATGTTCAGCCATTACAGGTTTTACAAGATGGAAAGTTCTCGGCTGCTGTAGCCCACTTTCGTTTTCGTGGTTAATAATATGCGATTGAGAGTTGTTTAAATAGAAAACTAGGACAATATAAGTGTGTTTGTATACGCCATTTTTATACTGCAAGTTAATACTTACCATTATGATAGGACGGGTGATGCTTGCTATAATGCATTCTATAACCATCACCCTGACGAGCCATCAGTGACATTACCGCAGATTCTTTAACACCGTAATGTGCAAGTGTATTAATACGTTTCCAACCATTTATTATTTTCGTAGTTAGGTCTTCATCTTGTAGAGTTAGATGGCCGCCACGACCGTGACGCCATTCCAAATCAACTTCGTATACTGATGGTCGGCAAGAAAATGGAGTGTTTTTAAATAGTGAGTCCAATATTTTTGATTTTACTTGTGTAATCGTATCCCAATCAAGTACTTTGCATTGAACTTTTTCATCCAGATCATCTTGAATAATGTGGAGTAAAACAATGGAATGCGGGATCTGTTCATGTAGTAAACACTCTTCAGATAATGAGTAACGGGCATCATGTGTTACCGCGTCTACCAGGCCCTTTTCAATCTGATGTTTAACTGCTTTAAATAGAAGAAAGAGGCTTGATCCACCATATTCTTTCAAATAGTCGTACATACAAATTGCCATGTAATTCGTAAGCATTTTTTCAACCACACTTTCCGTGCGCCTCAACATTAAATGTGGATTCGGTCCTACTACTGACTTATCTATTAAACGTAACAATAGGCATTTCAAGATTTCTGTTGCATACTCCATTTTGTTTTTTAGAACTATCATTACTAGCGAGGCGACATTAACTCTGTAATCAAATGATTTAATTCTTGACTTTGTTTAATTATTATTTAGAAGGTGTTACTCACTTATCGCGTATAGTGAATGATTTTTGAGTTTCTAAAGTTTCAATGAAAGTTAATATAAAACATTTGTTGCCTATTAGCTGCTCGAACTGAAGCATTGCAGTATCGTAAGGAGTGTGAAGATTGTTCATTCGAAGCTAACAAAAAAAATTTAGAAACATTACAATGATAATGTAATAACGTGTTATTTTTTTAGGACATAATAAGAATGACACAATATTTCATATATAATCTAGTACAACAATACCTGAAGGTGCTAAAAATTTCTTTAATTAAATATGTAAAGTAAAATAATAACGGGAACTCACCAAACTGCACGAACCAGTAAAAAGTAAAGAAAAGGAAAGGAAAGCAAATGAAAGCAAGGGAAAGGAGAGAAAATGAAAGGAAAGAAAGATGACTAAAGGCGACCTGAAATAAATAATTATAAACATTAAAAGACCATTACTGAATGGTGTAAAGAGGGAGGAAAAGGTAAAAAAATGGAATGTATAGAAACGGAAAATATAAAAATAAGGAAAAAATAAGAAATAACCAAAAAAGTGAAAGTAAAGGAAACTGAACACTCTAGTAATTGTAAATGCAAGTTAACTTTCAGAAAACGCTGTGGCTGCAGATAGTGAAACAAAATCTGAAAGCTCAGAGAGCGAGGACGAGAATTATCTAGTTATTTGTGATAGTGCTAATTGTGTCATAAAAAAAGTAAGACCTATTTCTCGTGCGTTTCGCAAACCGCCCACCAAAAATGACATTCTACAACATTATGTCGATTTTGAGCACGGAAAGGAGTTAAAGATGTTATTGGATTGCAAGACTAGGGCCCGGTTTTTCGGTGCAATTTTAAACCACCACACTGCAGTTTTAACTTGCACTGAAAAACTGGGCCTAGATCTAAAAGTATACTAGACATGTGAGATAATTTGTTTTGTTGGAAAAAGTCTTAAAAAGGCCATAGTTGATCTTAAAATAAATTCATTGCTACTGTGTCAACTGCTTGGCTACATCGCATACCACAGGCGAATGCAACTCCACCGGCAGTTGCCGCCACTGCGGACGAGCTGACAATACTCTGTTGCATCGTCCCTCCGCTCCATCATCGACACGCAACCGGCATGTGACGCCTCCGCCACCGGCACGTCAGAGGCGCGAGGAACAACGCAGAACGCGACAGCGTACAATTGAACGGCCAGCAGCTCGTTTGTCGAGCCGCAGTGGTAATCAGCGTAATATACGAAAATTGGTGAACCAAGCAAAGGTTACGCTACAAAAACTGAACCTATCAACTCCGCAGGCCGGCCGCCATGTTGAAGACATGGATGAAAATCTAATCCAATTAGATTAATCTATATATATTTACCTTTAAAACTTTCCTGGTAAACTGAATCCTAAAAATGTTGAATTTTTATATAAAGTTGAATTTCTTATACTTACCTTATTGCATACACACATATATACTTACCTCTACCATTAAATACTTACCTCCTATTACACTTACCATTTGTATCCATACTTACCCTAAATTAACCTTACCTTTGAATTCGACGGCGGCCGCCGTGGTGTAGCGGTTAAGTGTTCGAAAGTGTGCAAAAGTAACATAAAAAATTAATTAGAAAAACAATTTTTCTAAACGGGGTCGCCCCTCGGCAGTAGTTTGGCAAATTCTCCGGGTGTATTTCTGCCATGAGAAGCTTCTCAGCAAAAAAAAATTCATTTGCTTTGCAAGTGCCGTTCGGAGTCGGCAAAAAACTGTAGGTCCCGCCAACCTGTAGGAAAACTCAAAAGCAACACACCACAAGTTGGAAAGAGAAGCTCGGCTAAAAATCTCGTTAGAGGTTATGATAACCTGTTGGTATATCGCTGCCATTAGTTTTTTTTTTTAATTCGACCCATCCTAATGTGGAACTCTTAACTTGGAAAACTACAGCTTTTCTATTTACTTACCTTTTTTATATGTACATATGTTGGTATGCTCACAGCACAGCTTAGCGGGCGGTCATCGATGGCCGCTTAGTTCAGTTTATGTTGAGCGCGCGGTTTATTAGCTACAAAATATATTTATAAGTAAAATTAATTGTAATAAAATACAAACCTTTTCAGTATAAAATTAAAGTACGTACCCATTGTGAATTAACGGTGTGAACTAAAGAACGAAATTGTTAAATAAAATTATATTATTAAACTCTATTTTAAAACTTAAAACTTAAACCAATAGTGTTTAGTGTTTATTTCCAAAGGAATAGTGCTAACCTTATACAGATATCAAGAAAAACCAATCGGGAGTCAGAATCCGGTTAACCACATTATTCTGTAAGTAAACAGGAAAGACAAGCCAGTCGCCCACAGAAATACGAAAACACCCAGAGACCATTCGCAAATAGTAATAATTCCACCCAAAGACGCGCAGAGCCCATGGAACATTACGGTAAGCCACAGGGGAACTTACAAAAGCGGGCAGCGAACTCAGGACGTCACACCGGACCTAAAATGCAGCGCGTTAACAATCTTACGGAAGATCAGGTTTCGCAAAACGAATCCTCATACAACAATGAAGTGGAGCAGGTGGCCGACGATATTGAAACAGATGAGGTTAATTTTTTAGGGAAAAATCCCTCCTTCCTTGGATTTCAAGGACAAGAAGGGGGAAAGAGATCAAGTTCCTTGTAGACACCAGGGCATCAAGAAGTTATATCAAGCCACTCCCAGGACTAAAAGGAGTAAGAAAGGTGGAATATTCATTTTTAGTAAAATCAATTCATGGGGTGACCTCCATCAAACATAAATGTAAGGTTAGAATGTTTGGAGTGGTAGCGGAATTTTTTCTGCTACCCAATCTGTCTTCATTTGACGGTGTTATTATCCTGAACCAACTAAACAGGGCCCATGCAGCTAATGATCTGAAAACTAATACAATAACGCACGATTCTGGCGAGGAAATTATCCTATTTGTATCTAGCGAGGATGTTGGTCACTTACAATTGCAGGCCAAGCAGGTCCAACAAAATTTAGAGAAAGCCTTCTCCAGAATGATAGGAAATATAAACGGGGTATTTGCAGACCCACACGAGGCACTACCCTACAATACAAATGTAGTAGCAGCGAGTAGGGGGGAGGAGGACCGTGACGCCATTCCAAATCAACTTCGTATACTGATGGTCGGCAAGAAAATGGAGTGTTTTTAAATAGTGAGTCCAATATTTTTGATTTTACTTGTGTAATCGTATCCCAATCAAGTACTTTGCATTGAACTTTTTCATCCAGATCATCTTGAATAATGTGGAGTAAAACAATGGAATGCGGGATCTGTTCATGTAGTAAACACTCTTCAGATAATGAGTAACGGGCATCATGTGTTACCGCGTCTACCAGGCCCTTTTCAATCTGATGTTTAACTGCTTTAAATAGAAGAAAGAGGCTTGATCCACCATATTCTTTCAAATAGTCGTACATACAAATTGCCATGTAATTCGTAAGCATTTTTTCAACCACACTTTCCGTGCGCCTCAACATTAAATGTGGATTCGGTCCTACTACTGACTTATCTATTAAACGTAACAATAGGCATTTCAAGATTTCTGTTGCATACTCCATTTTGTTTTTTAGAACTATCATTACTAGCGAGGCGACATTAACTCTGTAATCAAATGATTTAATTCTTGACTTTGTTTAATTATTATTTAGAAGGTGTTACTCACTTATCGCGTATAGTGAATGATTTTTGAGTTTCTAAAGTTTCAATGAAAGTTAATATAAAACATTTGTTGCCTATTAGCTGCTCGAACTGAAGCATTGCAGTATCGTAAGGAGTGTGAAGATTGTTCATTCGAAGCTAACAAAAAAAATTTAGAAACATTACAATGATAATGTAATAACGTGTTATTTTTTTAGGACATAATAAGAATGACACAATATTTCATAAATAATCTAGTACAACAATACCTGAAGGTGCTAAAAATTTCTTTAATTAAATATGTAAAGTAAAATAATAACGGGAACTCACCAAACTGCACGAACCAGTAAAAAGTAAAGAAAAGGAAAGGAAAGCAAATGAAAGCAAGGGAAAGGAGAGAAAATGAAAGGAAAGAAAGATGACTAAAGGCGACCTGAAATAAATAATTATAAACATTAAAAGACCATTACTGAATGGTGTAAAGAGGGAGGAAAAGGTAAAAAAATGGAATGTATAGAAACGGAAAATATAAAAATAAGGAAAAAATAAGAAATAACCAAAAAAGTGAAAGTAAAGGAAACTGAACACTCTAGTAATTGTAAATGCAAGTTAACTTTCAGAAAACGCTGTGGCTGCAGATAGTGAAACAAAATCTGAAAGCTCAGAGAGCGAGGACGAGAATTATCTAGTTATTTGTGATAGTGCTAATTGTGTCATAAAAAAAGTAAGACCTATTTCTCGTGCGTTTCGCAAACCGCCCACCAAAAATGACATTCTACAACATTATGTCGATTTTGAGCACGGAAAGGAGTTAAAGATGTTATTGGATTGCAAGACTAGGGCCCGGTTTTTCGGTGCAATTTTAAACCACCACACTGCAGTTTTAACTTGCACTGAAAAACTGGGCCTAGATCTAAAAGTATACTAGACATGTGAGATAATTTGTTTTGTTGGAAAAAGTCTTAAAAAGACCATAGTTGATCTTAAAATAAATTCATTGCTACTGTGTCAACTGCTTGGCTACATCGCATACCACAGGCGAATGCAACTCCACCGGCAGTTGCCGCCACTGCGGACGAGCTGACAATACTCTGTTGCATCGTCCGTCCGCTCCATCATCGACACGCAACCGGCATGTGACGCCTCCGCCACCGGCACGTCAGAGGCGCGAGGAACAACGCAGAACGCGACAGCGTACAATTGAACGGCCAGCAGCTCGTTTGTCGAGCCGCAGTGGTAATCAGCGTAATATACGAAAATTGGTGAACCAAGCAAAAGTTACGCTACAAAAACTGAACCTATCAACTCCGCAGGCCGGCCGCCATGTTGAAGACATGGATGAAAATCTAATCCAATTAGATTAATCTATATATATTTACCTTTAAAACTTTCCTGGTAAACTGAATCCTAAAAATGTTGAATTTTTATATAAAGTTGAATTTTTTATACTTACCTTATTGCATACACACATATATACTTACCTCTACCATTAAATACTTACCTCCTATTACACTTACCATTTGTATCCATACTTACCCTAAATTAACCTTACCTTTGAATTCGACGGCGGCCGCCGTGGTGTAGCGGTTAAGTGTTCGAAAGTGTGCAAAAGTAACATAAAAAATTAATTAGAAAAACAATTTTTCTAAACGGGGTCGCCCCTCGGCAGTAGTTTGTCAAATTCTCCGGGTGTATTTCTGCCATGAGAAGCTTCTCAGCAAAAAAAAATTCATTTGCTTTGCAAGTGCCGTTCGGAGTCGGCAAAAAACTGTAGGTCCCGCCAACCTGTAGGAAAACTCAAAAGCAACACACCACAAGTTGGAAAGAGAAGCTCGGCTAAAAATCTCGTTAGAGGTTATGATAACCTGTTGGTATATCGCTGCCATTAGTTTTTTTTTTTAATTCGACCCATCCTAATGTGGAACTCTTAACTTGGAAAACTACAGCTTTTCTATTTACTTACCTTTTTTATATGTACATATGTTGGTATGCTCACAGCACAGCTTAGCGGGCGGTCATCGATGGCCGCTTAGTTCAGTTTATGTTGAGCGCGCGGTTTATTAGCTACAAAATATATTTATAAGTAAAATTAATTGTAATAAAATACAAACCTTTTCAGTATAAAATTAAAGTACGTACCCATTGTGAATTAACGGTGTGAACTAAAGAACGAAATTGTTAAATAAAATTATATTATTAAACTCTATTTTAAAACTTAAAACTTAAACCAATAGTGTTTAGTGTTTATTTCCAAAGGAATAGTGCTAACCTTATACAGATATCAAGAAAAACCAATCGGGAGTCAGAATCCGGTTAACCACATTATTCTGTAAGTAAACAGGAAAGACAAGCCAGTCGCCCACAGAAATACGAAAACACCCAGAGACCATTCGCAAATAGTAATAATTCCACCCAAAGACGCGCAGAGCCCATGGAACATTACGGTAAGCCACAGGGGAACTTACAAAAGCGGGCAGCGAACTCAGGACGTCACACCGGACCTAAAATGCAGCGCGTTAACAATCTTACGGAAGATCAGGTTTCGCAAAACGAATCCTCATACAACAATGAAGTGGAGCAGGTGGCCGACGATATTGAAACAGATGAGGTTAATTTTTTAGGGAAAAATCCCTCCTTCCTTGGATTTCAAGGACAAGAAGGGGGAAAGAGATCAAGTTCCTTGTAGACACCAGGGCATCAAGAAGTTATATCAAGCCACTCCCAGGACTAAAAGGAGTAAGAAAGGTGGAATATTCATTTTTAGTAAAATCAATTCATGGGGTGACCTCCATCAAACATAAATGTAAGGTTAGAATGTTTGGAGTGGTAGCGGAATTTTTTCTGCTACCCAATCTGTCTTCATTTGACGGTGTTATTATCCTGAACCAACTAAACAGGGCCCATGCAGCTAATGATCTGAAAACTAATACAATAACGCACGATTCTGGCGAGGAAATTATCCTATTTGTATCTAGCGAGGATGTTGGTCACTTACAATTGCAGGCCAAGCAGGTCCAACAAAATTTAGAGAAAGCCTTCTCCAGAATGATAGGAAATATAAACGGGGTATTTGCAGACCCACACGAGGCACTACCCTACAATACAAATGTAGTAGCAGCGAGTAGGGGGGAGGAGGAGTAAATTGTTTACTACCATTGATCTTAAATCGAGTATCCATCAGATCAACCTGTCAGAACGGGACAGAGAGAAACCCGCATTTTCTGTGAAAAATGGAAAGTACGAATTCTGCAAATTGCCCTTCGGTCTAAAGAATGCCCACAGCATTTTCCAAGGGAATAGACGATGTGTTAAGTGAACACATGGGAACGAAATGCTTCGTCTATATGGACGATGTGATTATATTTTCAAAAAATGAGGACCAACATTTAAAAGATATAGAACTGATTTTAAGAAGTCTGTTCGGAGCCAACATGAGGATGTCAGCAGAGAAATCCAAATTTTTTAAAACCGAAGTTGAGTTTTTGGGATTCTTAGTTTCACAGAGCGGGATGAAAACATGTCCGGATAAAGTAGACTCAATTCGTAATTTCCAGGAGCCTACTGCCCTGGGAGGGCTAAGATTATTTTTGGGTTTAGCGGGATACTATCGCTGTTTTATAAAGGACTTCGCTAAGATAGCAAAGCCACTCTCGAATAGAATGAGGGGTGAATATAGCCGAGCGTCACAGTGGAAAAAGATTCAAATCGATCTGACTGATGAACAGAAAAAAGGTTTCACCACCTTAAAAGCAATACTTGCATCGGAGGAGGTCGCACTAACCTACCCTGATTTTAGGAAATCGTTTGAACTATCTACTGATGCATCCTTACACGCAATAGGTGCTGTCTTATCGCAGGAAGGAAAACCTATAACTATGATTTCCCGCACTTTAACCAGTAGCAAAGAACATTTTGGCACAAACGAAAGGGAGTTGCTGGCCATCGTTTGGGCACTAAAAGCACTCAGAAACTATCTTTATGGTGTAACAAACCTCACTATTCACATAGATCACCAGCCGCTTACTTTCGCAATTTCAGACAGAAATCCAAACTCAAAAATAAAAAGATGGAAAGCATTCATAGACGAATGCAACGCGAAACTCATCTACAAGCCAGGTAAAGAGAATGTATTCGCAGACGCAACAGATGAATGCCCTGGATAACATGAGCACCGAAACGATTCACAGCGAGGAAACGTCGACTAACACAATTGAAAGAACGGATAAACCGGTGAACTGCTTCCGAAACCAGAGAAGGGGAAGGAATTACACCGGGAAAAAGAACTTTCATTATTCGTTCATTATTTTTGAAAAAGACAAAAGAGATATTATCAGCCTCCTACAAGAAACGGTAAAATCAGATGTTGTCAACGCAATACAGTGCGACCTACACACGCTTGCCCTATTTCAAGATGAACTGCTTAGACTCTTTCCAACAACAAAATTCCGGCATACAGAAAAATATGTCAACGACACAAATAAGCAACAGGAAATAATCGCAGCTGAGCACAATCGAGCACATCGAGAGGCCCAGGAGAATATGAAGCAGATACTGGAAGACTATTTTTTCCCAAAAATGGGGAGAAAGGCTTCACAATTTGCTGCCAACTGTCGCACATGCTCTAAAGCAAAGTAGTACGGTCGCCATCCACAAAAGCAACTCATTGCACAGACGCCCATTCCCTCATACTGCGGAGAGATAGTCCACATAGACATATTTTCAACGGGCTCTAAATATTTTCTGACTTGCATGGACAAGTTTTCAAAGTTTGCTATCGTACAAACTTTAAGGTCTAGAACAATAGTAGACGAGAAGCCGCAACTTCTCCAAATACTTAATATGTTTTCGGTCACGAAAACTGTGTACTGTGACAACGAAAAGTCATTAAATTCTCAAAGCATCAAATCCACATTAAAAAATCACTTTAATATCGACATCGCGAATGCCCCGCCCCTTCGTAGTACGTCAAACGGTCAGGTAGAGCGATGCCAATGAGTGTCAAGTTAGATAGGCACTCTAATGCAATCGAGTCGGGACCAGGTGGATAATTTGCCGTTATTTTGCCGGGAAAGAATTAATTTTGCCGTGTAATTTTTTCCCGGAATTTTGGGGTGCTTTGCTAACTTGATATCAACTTAGCTAAGCACCCTAATGAAAACGGTGTTAGAGACAAGATATCGAAACCGGACTTGTTTCATATTTTGCCGTGATTTTGCCGGGAAAGAATTAATTTTGCCGGGTAATTTTTTCCCGGAATTTTGGGGTGCTTTGCTAAGTTGATATCAACTTAGCTAAGCACTCTAATGAAAACGGTGTTAGAGACAAGATATCGAAACCGGACTTGTTTCATATTTTGCCGTTTGCTAAGTTGACACGAAACTTCGTATATGAAAAAGTCCAAAAATAATTGCCCGGGAAAATTAATTCTTTCCCGGCAAAATAACGGCAAAATATGAAACAAGTCCGGTTTCGATATCTTGTCTCTAACACCGTTTTCATTAGGGTGCTTAGCTAAGTTGACACGAAACTTCGTATATGAAAAAGTCCAAAAATAATTGCCAGGCAAAATTAATTCTTTCCCGGCAAAATCACGGGAAAATAACGGCAAAATATGAAACAAGTCCGGTTTCGATATCTTGTCTCTAACACATTTTTCATTAGGGTGCTTAGCTAAGTTGACACGAAACTTCGTATATGAAAAAGTCCAAAAATAATTGCCCGGCAAAATTAATTCTTTCCCGGCAAAATCACGGAAAAATAACGGCAAAATATGAAACAAGTCCGGTTTCGATATCTTGTCTCTAACACCGTTTTCATTAGGGTGCTTAGCTAAGTTGATATCAAGTTAGCAAAGTTTCGATATCTTGTCTCTAACACCGTTTTCATTAGGGTGCTTAGCTAAGTTGATATCAAGTTAGCAAAGCACCCCAAAATTCTGGGAAAAAATTACCCGGCAAAATTAATTCTTTCCCGGCAAAATCACGGCAAAATAACGGCAAAATATGAAACAAGTCCGGTTTCGATATCTTGTCTCTAACACCGTTTTCATTAGGGTGCTTAGCTAAGTTGATATCAAGTTAGCAAAGCACCCCAAAATTCCGGGAACAAATTCCCCCGCAAAATTAATTCTTTCCCGGCAAAATATGAAACAAGTCCGGTTTCGATATCTTGTCTCTAACACCGTTTTCATTAGGGTGCTTAGCTAGGTTGATATCAAGTTAGCAAAGCACCCCAAAATTCCGGGAAAAAATTACCCGGCAAAATTAATTCTTTCCTGGCAAAATCACGGCAAAATATGAAACAAGTCCGGTTTCGATATCTTGTCTCTAACACCGTTTTCATTAGGGTGCTTAGCTAAGTTGATATCAAGTTAGCAAAGCACCCCAAAATTCCGGGAACAAATTCCCCCGCAAAATTAATTCTTTCCCGGCAAAATATGAAACAAGTCCGGTTTCGATATCTTGTCTCTAACACCGTTTTCATTAGGGTGCTTAGCTAAGTTGATATCAAGTTAGCAAAGCACCCCAAAATTCCGGGAACAAATTCCCCCGCAAAATTAATTCTTTCCCGGCAAAATATGAAACAAGTCCGGTTTCGATATCTTGTCTCTAACACCGTTTTCATTAGGGTGCTTAGCTAAGTGGACACGAAACTTCGTATATGAAAAAGTCCAAAAATAATTGCCATGCAAAATTAATTCCTTCCCCGCAAAATCACGGCAAAATATGAAACAAGTCCGGTTTCGATATCTTGTGTCTAACACCGTTTTCATTAGGGTGCTTAGCTAAGTTGATATCAAGTTAGCAAAGCACCCCAAAATTCCGGGAAAAAATTACCCGGCAAAATTAATTCTTTCCCGGCAAAATAACGGCAAAATATGAAACAAGTCCGGTTTTGATATCTTGTCTCTAACACCGTTTTCATTAGGGTGCTTAGCTAAGTTGATATCAAGTTAGCAAAGCACCCCAAAATTCCGGGAAAAAATTCCCCCGCAAAATTAATTCTTTCCCGGCAAAATAACGGCAAAATATGAAACAAGTCCGGTTTCGATATCTTGTCTCTAACACCGTTTTCATTAGGGTGATTATCTAAGTTGACACGAAACTTCGTATATGAAAAATTCCAAAAATAATTGCCCGGCAAAATTAATTCTTTCCCGGCAAAATCACGGCAAAATATGAAACAAGTCCGGTTTCGATATCTTGTCTCTAACACCGTTTTCATCAGGGTGCTTAGCTAAGTTGATATCAAGTTAGCAAAGCACCCCAAAATTCCGGGAAAAAATTACCCGGCAAAATTAATTCTTTCCCGGCAAAATCACGTCAAAATAACGCCAAAATATGAAACAAGTCCGGTTTCGATATCTTGTCTCTAACACCGGTTTCATTAGGGTGCTTAGCTATGTTGACATCAAGTTAGCAAAGCACCCCAAAATTCCGGGAAAAAATTCCCCCGCAAAATTAATTCTTTCCCGGCAAAATCACGGCAAAATAGCGGCAAAATATGAAACAAGTCCGGTTTCGATATCTTGTCTCTAACACCGTTTTCATTAGGGTGCTTAGCTAAGTTGACACGAAACTTCGTATATGAAAAAGTCCAAAAATAATTGCCCGGCAAAATTAATTCTTTCCCGGCAAAATCACGGCAAAATATGAAACAAGTCCGGTTTCGATATCTTGTCTCTAACACCGTTTTCATTAGGGTGCTTAGCTAAGTTGATATCAAGTTAGCAAAGCACCCCAAAATCACGGCAAAATAACGGCAAATTATCCACTTGGTCCCGACTCGATTGCATTACATGACACTCATGCGATGCCATAACACCTTGATGGAAATATCGCGATGCCTTAAACTCGATGCCAGCCTGGACGATATCGAGGAGATAATCCTTTTGGCCACAATAAGATACAACAGATCCATTCACACTGTGACCGGGACGAAATCGCTATTTTTCGTGCAGAAAAAGAGGACAAGCAAATAATGTCCTGCATAAAAAATGGACAAGATAAAGAATTAAGAACCCATAATAAGAACAGACAAGATAGAGTGTCGGGGTAGGTGAAAAGGTCCTAGTCAAAAATAATAGAAGACTAGGCAATATACTTACACCTCTTTATACCGAAGAGAAAGTCGAAAAAGATTTCGGCACTATGGTGCTCATAAGAAGAAGGAGGGTCAACATAAGGGCCAAATATTTTTATACATTTCAAACTTCTAGTACTATTTAATATCTATAAGAATTCCCACTCACAAATTTTCCGGATAAGCTTTACGTGGTGAAGAATCTATGTAGGGAGAGGGGATATTATTTTCCAGATTTTAGTTCATTTTAAAAACATTTTAAATTAAAAATATTTTTTTATTCTATTTTTTATTTTATACTTTTTAGTTGTGAGCAGGGGCGCAGCTAGGGGGTGGTCAACTTTTTTTTTTTTTTTTTTTGTGGTTGCGTCATTTGAAGACTGTAGAACTCCCGCAGAGAAAGCAAAAATATGTTTGAACGTATATGAGAAATTTATATTTTTTTTTTAATTTTTATTTTAGTAAAAAAATTGGATCAAAAACACCAAAAAAAGACGGAAATATGATTTTTTTAAATTTAATACTAAATAAGTTTTGAAAAAGTAACTTTACAAAAAAAAGTTGTTTAACCTTTTTTGTAGCCCACTCAATTTCCTTTAAGAATCTGTATCTATATTTGTTGTACATGGATTTTCGCATTTTTGACAATTTTTGAAAGAAAAATGGAAATTGAAACAACATGCTAATTTCTGAAGCTAGAATACTAGAAAATTTTGGTCAATGCAAATTTTGTAGGGAATTCGATTTCCTTCAAAAATATGTTCAGGTAAATGGTGTTTTACAACAATGGTTTGTCGTTTTTATACCAAATATGAGGTAAAGTCTGTAAAATCTAAACTAGCGATGATAGACCTCTAGACTTTAATTTAAAAATCTGAAAAAATTACAGAAAAAAAAGAAAATCAATATAATTTTTGAAAAAAAACGAAATTTTGAATTTTTGGCCCAGTCTAATGTATAATTATGTTTTTTAAAAGCTTTCTTTACGCTACTCCTGACTGGCGCTATAAAATAATTTTGTAAGAAGTTGTGTTAGGAAAATATTAAAAAGAAAAAAATTAAAACCACCCCAAACATTTTGTTCTGGCTGCGCCCCTGGTTGTGAGTCTGTGAAATTTCTAAGATTGTAATCGGACATTCTCTGTCATATT
Source organism: Campiglossa producta (assembly GCA_964058755.1). NCBI lineage: Eukaryota > Metazoa > Arthropoda > Insecta > Diptera > Tephritidae > Campiglossa > Campiglossa producta. The sequence goes on from CAXKVI010000011.1 coordinate 987,831, forward strand.
AATGGTACTCATGTAACCACACTGAACCAAAAAAGTTAATGTATCCAATGAAAAAGTACATAGATTTTAAGAATTGTTCGTTAAAACCTCTCCAAAGAACTTTTCGTAGAAATTTAAGAACATTTCCTAGAATATAAGTACTTTTTCGTAAAATATGTAAACAAATCCACAGAAAGCATGTATTCATTCATAAATTGTAAGAAAATTTTCTTAGATTCTATGATTTTTTCTTATATGTTAAGAAAACCCAGCGTGAACTGCTATGAAACTTTGTTCGTAAAAAACATGTACTTTCTTGGTTCAGGGTATATAACTTAACGAAAGCGTAAATATATACATTTAACATCTTAGTTTGATGAACGCTATAGATAAATTTATGTGAATACTTTTTATTTTGAAATTCCCATTAAAAAAAGTAATTTTTGACCCATTTTTTGGCATATTCTTTTATTTTTGTCTATTGTGCATTGACTGCTTTGAAAAACTGCATGCCGAACAGTGTCATCAAATTGGGTAAATTTTCGAGGTGTTTACACACTAAACTCCTCGGGGAAGTTGACCGAATTTGTGTAAACTTCGACCCATAAAAATTTTGACAGTTCATTTACGCATTCGCCAATTTTCTACGTTTACACGCTTTACGCGGTGTTTCTATGGTTACATGAATTTTTCTTTTAATTATTCTTTTTTGAGCAATATAAAATAACTAATCTTTCCTTTGTGCAACAATGACTGCGCCTAATGTATGCAGATGGCGTTGAAGATTGCATGTTCGAATAAGTGAAATTCAAATATTCGAAATTTCGATGCTGTTGATGGCGCTGAAAACGCATTATAGCATGTGTACGAAATATTCAGATAGCAATAAGGAAGATAGGCCGATAAATGGGACTTTTGCAATTAAAGCAATATTTTGGATTTTTTTTTCGTATAATGCATTGTCAGCGAAACCTGAACGATGGTGAAAATTTCAAAACCCTAGCTCAACGGGAAGTTAGTTAAAAATCCAAAGCAAAATCTCTGGAAATGAAACTTTTTGCCACCTATCGGAATAATTTTTTTGTTATATTGCGTGGGGCAGAAAACTAAACGATGATGAAAATTTCAAAATTCTTCCTCAACGGGAAGTTCGTTAAAAAACGAATTAATCGACACCGAAAACAGACCTTCGCATTTCTTAAGTACAGCGACTCACGCGCCACCTAGCGGGTCCAATTTTTTTTGAACATTTGGAAATTGATTAAGTAATACACACGGTAAATATCGGCTAAATCGGTCCATAATTAGGATTTTCAGTTTTCATTACCCCGATCTCTGCTCCACCTAGCGGAATTTTTTTTGGAAAATATTTCTTTTCATAGTAGTAATACATGTTCCGAATTTCAGCCAAGTCGGACCATAAATGCGATTTTTGAAAATATAGCGACCCACGCGCCACCTATCGGATTTTTTTTTTTTTTTTTCATAACTGAACTGTGGTGAAAATTTCAAGACCCTAGCACAACAGGAAGTTGGTTCAAAATCGAATGCAAAAATCCGGGCACAAGAACAACGAAAGCGACCTAATAAAAACTGTCACCCTGTTGTTCGCGGCGGTGTACTTTTACCGCGTGAGGGTTGCTGCTGTCGGGACCTAGGTGTTACCGGCTGGAGAATCTTATTTGCTGCTACCTTATTTTTCCGGAACTCTGCTTCTTTTTAATTTCAGTGCGGGTCACCGCCTTAACAACAGCCGTAAAATAAAACTAACGCTTTTGCACTTTTAAAGTTTTCTTTATTATTCGCGCAACTAAATTTAGCGACTGTCCGCTAGCTCGGTGGTGAAATAATTAATGATAGCTGACAGGAAAGCGATATGGCACGAACCGAATGTTTCGCGACCATGTCGTTCCTGTCAGTCATCACTTGTCTCTTTTCTTCGCATGCCCTACAGGTGCATGGCACCTGCTATGCGATGACGTTTCACACCCTTCTAGCAAAGTCTACAACCTTTGCGAGTTTAGGGTGTGTTGCGTGATCACTAAACAGGTGGCATGTCGTGTAGGAACGCAATGACTAGACTAACCATCAACTAACCTTACATCATCCTTTTAGGGAAAAGAAGAATTTGGTAAAGTGATCAGGTTTACCATATTCTTCTTACCCATATACATACTAAAATTGTTTTGAATGACCGGATATTGAACATTAGGGTGTTCCTCCCCTTTTTATTAATTCGGTCATTCTAAGCAATTTTTGCTAAAATGCTTAAGACACAAAATGCTTGATTCTTAATTATATGCTAGTTTATTTAACATTAAAAAGTAATAATGAATTTATATGAATTACAATATTTTTTTTTTTTTTTGGTTTGCACAAAATTATTCTTCGTTTTATGTTTCTTTTAAAGAGCATTTTTGGTTTTTACATTTTTGGAATATGGTTTTTTTACTTTTGCGTTTGTTAATAATGACGAATTTTATATGTATGTATAAGAATAACTAACATTTTGTAAATTTTATAATTTTTTGCATATATACAAAATTTGTATATTTTGATTTGTATGCCTTCTTGGCTAAATAATGAAAACGCTTATGTATATTTTATAATTATGCGACAATTAAGTTTTGGTTTAGGTTTGATATGAAATAAAAATTTGTTTTTGTATTTTACATATGTACATGTTGAGTTTGAGTTTTTGCCTTCTTGGCTGTATAACCAAATCGCTTATACTAATAAGTGTAAATTTTGAAAACTTTGAAGCTTTTGAAAATGGAAAGATTAAATAACGTTTTTTTTTTACCTCTTAAGGAAAAATATGTTAATTTACTTTACATAGCCTATTTTTATGGACTACTTTATCTTTATTATTTAATTCATCAAAAATAGTTACATCAGGCTCATCGATTTTCTTTATAGTGAATTTGTGCCATTTTATGTGTGTTTTGCATTCGAAATTTTATTTCCTTAGCATAGTTTTCGACATTATAAATTGCATCAATTTTATCTTTTGTTAATTCATTTGGCAAAGTTGCCTTTTTTGCAAATACTAATTCAAAAGGTGAAATTTTATTGTCAAAAACTGTGCTTGTTGTAGTATTGTGTAAAAATGTAAAGTATTTTAAATAAGTATCCCAATCTGAATGGGTATCATTCAAATATGCACGTAAGTATTCGTTAAAGACTCTATGATTACGTTCAATTGTACCAACAGTTTCGTGATGGTATGCAGTTGAAAAATCATGTTTTACATTCAACAGTTGGGTTATTTCAGCAATTAATTCATTTTTAAATTCTGTGCCCAAATCTGATTTTATGGAATTCATTACACCGTAAGTTAAGATAAAACCTTCAAAAATTGCAGATGCAATTGTTTTTGCGGACTTATCTGGTATAGCTACTGTTACTAGATATTTAGTCATGTCACAAATCATGGTTAGTGCGAACTTATTACCATATTTGGACTCAGGTAGGGGTCCTATTGTATCGATTATTAATACATCAAAAGGTTTACAAGGTGTTGGAGTTATTACGAGATTTTCTTTTGTTTTTGGTTTCACCTTGTTCAAGAGACATTTATTACAACTTTTTACGTATTTTGCTATATCGCGAGTCATATTTTTCCAATAAAATTTTGTTCTTAGTTTTGCGTAAAGTTTTTTGGAACCACAATGTCCTCCTGAAATAGGGTCGTCGTGGTAAATTGTCATCAACTTAAGCTTTTTGTCATCGTCTGTCACAGTTTCAACTGGATCTGTTAAAATAATTTCTAAAAATTTGAGTAATTTATTTCCGCGATCTTTTAAATTTATAATAGTATAATGATTGAAAAAAATATCATTTTTAGGCCATTTTATTTGCTTAATTTTGTAGTTGCTGTCTTCTGAATAAAGCCTCGAAAGTAATTTCTCTAAAGACATTATTTCGTTAGCAACCTCAAAACTAAGTAACTCGAGTTTTTTATGTTTAATATGCGCAAAAATATGTAAATATGTAGTTTTTCTATTTTTGTCGTAAATAATTTCACATCTTATACGCGGTATTTTATTTGAGAAGTTAAATGAAAATTTATCGTAAACTTGTAAAGTTTGTTGTTTGTCTATAGTTGTGACGTTTTCCTTAAGTAAGTTTTTGTCGTTTGATCGATTTGCCATCGTCCTAGTTTTTACTGCTAAAATTTGTTTGTTAGATTCTCTAATTTCATCGATTGTGATGCGTGAAAGTGCATCAGCGCCTACATTTGATTTACCTTTAATGTAAACAATAGTGAAGTTATATTCCGCTAGTTCAAGCCTAATTCTTGAAAGTTTTGAAGAGGGGTCTTTAATATTGAATAGGTATTCTAGTGGTCTATGGTCTGATTTTACAATAAAGTTGGTACCATAAACATATTGTCGAAATTGCTTTATTGCGAAGTAAATGGCTAAAAGTTCCAATTCTATGATTTTTTTCTTTTCGGCATTATTAAATGCTTTAGAAGCGAAACAAATTGGTACATCACTGCCCTCATGATCCTGACTTAAAATAGCACCGCATCCAGTTATTGAAGCATCTACTGTAATAATAAATTGTTTAGTAAAATCTGGGTATTGTAGCAATTTTGGTGAAAGCAAAGCTGCTTTCATAGTTAAAAATGATCTTTCGCACTCAACATCCCAGACAAATTCAACTCTTTTTCTAATTAACCGATTTAGAGGCGCTGCCAGTGACGCTAAATTAGGTATAAAACACCTGTAGTAATTGGCAAATGCGACGAAACGTCGAACCGCATTTTTATCGGTCGGTTTTGTGTACTTTTTAATAGCGTTAATTTTTGAGTCATCTGGCAACAGCCCCTTTGCAGTACATTTGTGACCTAGAAAAGTTACCTCTGGTCGTAAGAAATTGTTGTTGTTGGTATTTAGTTTGAGATTGAAAGACCTACAAGTTTCGAAAACTTTTGAAAGATTTTTGATATGGTGTGCTTCACTACAACCAATGACGATAATATCGTCGACATATAAAAATGCAACATTGGGTGGAATACCCGAAAAAGCTATGGTCATCATTCGCGAGAATGAATTTGGTGCTACATTTAACCCGAATGGAAGGACTTTCCATCTAAATGCACCTCGGTCAGTGCTGAAAGAAGTAATGTCGCGATAGTCAGGATGCAAGGGAATTCGGTGAAATCCCGAAAAAAAAACCAATGTCGAAAAGTACTTAGCTCTACCAAGATTATCTTAAATATCGTCAACTCTAGCAAGAGGAAATTTATCAGCAATGAGTTTTTATTAACTCCGCGAAAATCTACGCACATGCGGTAAGCTTTTTGACCATTGGTATCCTTTTTGGGGACCACAATCAATGGACTATTGTAATTAGAATAGCTAGGCTCAATCAAATCATTATCTAACAACTTATTTACTTGGCGATTTATTTCCTCACGTTGGGAATATGGCAATCGATAGTTTTTAACATATACCGGGTCGTTGTCTGTCACTCTTAATGTTTGCTCGTAAAAATTGTTTAAAGTCATTTTGTCTGTGTCCAGAGCGAAAATGTCAGCATAATTTATGCAAAGGTCGATTAATTTACTATGAGAATTTTGAGGAATTTGGTTTTTTAAAATGGAAATCAGTTTTTGCGTACGTTTTTCTTCCGTTTCTGTTTTGTTAATTGAATAAACGTTGTAATTTGAAAGTTTTTCTGACCGAATACTGTTTCTTTTAATATACTTTACATCATCTGTTGTGTTTATAACTTTAACTATTGGGTTATTAGAATTAACAATGCATCTCGCTGTGAAAACACCTTTTTCAATTTCTTGAGAATCCACGAAAAGTGGGTCGGGTAGTTTTCCTAAATCAAAAAGTCTATATATTTCACATCTGGGCGGTATTACACAACTGTCGCTTTCTGTTCCGTGAAGGATTGGTACCGCGACTTTTTCATCACCTACCCAAAAGGAAATATTATTTTTATACCCAGCTGTACTTGTACACAGGGTATTATAACTTTGTTAGGATAACGGTTGGTTGTACAGGTATAAAGGAATCGAGATAGATATAGACTTCCATATATCAATATGATGAGGATCGAAAAAAAATTTGATTGAGCCATGTCCGTCCGTCCGTCCGTCCGTCCGTCCGTCCGTCCGTCCGTCTGTCCGTTAACACGATAACTTGAGCAAATAATGAGATATCTTCACCAAATTTGGCATGCGTACTTATTTGGGTTCAGAATAGATTGCTATTGAAAATGGGTAAAATCGGACCATAACCACGCCCCTTTTTCGATATCGAAAATTTCGAAAAACGTATAAAATGGGTTAATTCAATATTAGAAGCAGCTGCAATGATAAAATTTGCAATATGTATTGATTTAGATGTTCTAAGGCCGATTTTATAAAAAATTTTGAAAAGGGGGCGTGGTACCGCCCACGTATATTTGAAGAAATTTTAAAATTTTGACTCTTAATAACTTCACAAGAGTTTATGCTAGTATAACGAAATTTCGTAGAGGACATACTATTGTTGTGGTAAATTCAGCTATAGAAAATAAACGAAATCGCTTCGCGACCACGCCTACTTTTTCATAAAAGTTATATTGAAAGGAGGTGGAAATATTGAAAAGTCCATATCTAATTAACTGATTTCGCTATAATAATATAATTTGGTACATACATCAACTTTCATATTCTTTACATAATATTTTCAAAATTTTGGAAAGTGGGCGTGGCACCGCCCACTTATGAGTCAAGCAATTTTTAAATTCGACTGCTAACAACTTCAGAACGGTATGAGATAGATTTACGAAACTAGGTACCAGGCATGTTATGTTTATGTAGAGTACTACCACAGAAAATAAGAAAAATCGGTGAACGATCACGCCCACTTTATGTGCACAGCTGGGTATGTAATGTTCGGTTTCACCCGAACTTAGACTTCCTTACTTGTTTTTCATAACTTATGATGCATTTGTTAATTTTCAGAAAATCTTTACCCAGTATACCATCTGATGGTATATTAAAGTCTTCATTTACAATGTGCAAAGTATGTTTAATAGAAAAGTTGGAAAAATTTAAATTTACGGTAAATTTACCCAAAGTTGAAACAGAATTGGAAGTGACGCCGGTAATGTTAATAATATCGTTTGTATTAAAAGGAGTATTTCTGTCTCTACTTGAAATTTTTACTAAAGAAATGTCTGCTTGTGTGTCTACTAAGAACAAAATTTTTGTGACTCGTTAAGTTGTAATTCAATAAAATCTGAGTAGGTAATTTAAATTTAGGCAATAACAAAAAATAGCTTTTGGTAAATTAGAATCGCTTAATTGCTGTATTCGTCCTCCCCCAGTGTTCGCTCCTGAGGGGCATTCGCGTTTAAAGCGCGGACATTCGCGTTTCTACCTCTACCCTTTGTTGTTCTTGAATTGTTACCGCTATTGTTACTAGTACTGTTACCGGAATTTGAACGTGAATTATTATTGTTGTTATTTCGACTTTGATACCTATTTCCGTTAGCAAATCGATTTCGTTGACTATTATTACCATTGGAGTTGTTATTGTATGAAAATGATCCATTATTTCTATAGCTGTTAAAGTTTCATTAACTGAATTTACTTGCGTCGGTATAGCTTCTCGGGGTTTTCCCTCTAACTTTGATTTTATGAATGCTATGAATGTACTAGTTAAACCCTCATCTAATTCTTCGATAAGATTAATTTTATTAATAAACGATTCGAGTGCTAACGGATCTCCATTATAATTTTCCCTAATTGTCGAAGCACAAAGGCTTATTAAGGATTTTTTTCTTCAATACTAGGCATTTTAATGGAATTCTGAGTACAAATCGAAATATTTGGTGAACTTATTGCAACTATTGGTTCTTCTATTAGAGTTAACGAATCTTCCAGAGTTAAGGAATCGTTTAAGTTTGGTAGAGAGGTGCTTTTTGAAATAGGAACAAGCGATGAAGTTAGTGATTTTGTATCTGAGTATTCCTCCTCAGAACCAGATTCAATTGAGTCTGTTTTGCAAAAAAAGCTCTAATGGCTCTAATGCAATTTCAATATGAAAATCTAATTTATCGAAGCACCGTTCTAAAAGATCTCTACAACGTTCTCATTTTACTTGTGCTTTTGAGGACTCATGTAGTTCAGTATGATTTTTGACATGTATTAAAATGTGATTATAAGAAGCTAAAAGTAGTTTCTTATATTCGTTGAGCTTTTCTATTTTCGACGAAAGTTGTCGATTTTGCAAAACTCTTTTAGTAACTTTTACAAACTCCGAATATCTTTCTGTAAATTGTTCTTCTAAATCAGTCATACCACTATAAGTCCAAAAAACACAGCAAAATCTCGATTCCGTTAACTTAGGTTAGGTTCAAGTGGCTGCCGCAGAGGCACACCTAGTTTCCTCCTCCTCATCATCCTTACAACTCCTACAGCATCGTCGGTAGGGCACACCAAGTCTTTCTGCGTGCCTACCAATGAGGCAGTGCCCAGTTAATACGCCTATTAATATGGAGATTTCTCTTCTCCTTAGGGCATAAATTTGCCTTGATCTTTTATGATCCCATTTCGGCCAGGTTTCTTTGGATATCCGGCATCCTGGAGATTGCAGCCATCTTTCGTTGGCTTGGCGGAGTGTGTACTCCTTCAGCATAAGCTTGCATGTAGCAAACGGCATACCTAAGCGCTCTTTATCGCAAAGAACCTGCTTGGTCGTGCCCTGCCTCGCAAGTTCGTCTGCCCTACAATTTCCCTCAATGACCCTATGCCCCGGGACCCATGAGAGGTTAACGCGATTTTCTTGGGCCATCTCTTGTAGAGATCGACGACAGCTGAGCGTCAGTTCAGAGTTGAACGAGTAAAAGCCAAGGGATTTAATGGCCGCTTGGCTGTCGCTGAATATAAAAATGTCCTGTCTGATAGTGTGTTGGCCTATCCAAGCCGCGGCGTCCATGATTGCTGAAACTTCAGCCTGGAAGACACTGCAGTGATCAGGTAGTCTGAAGGAGAGCTCAAGGTTCAGATTATTTGAATAAACCCCTCCCCCAACTCTGCCGTCTAACTTCGAGCCATCAGTATAAATGAAAGTGCCGCCATGAGTGACGGGACTGCGATCCGTGCTCTCCCATTCCTCCCTGCTGGGAATGTTGATTTTAAAACCGCTATCTCCGACTGTTGTGGTCGCACAGCGATCTGTGCTCAGCGGAAGAAAGCTATAGGATCCCAAAATACAGGCGTGTCCAGTAGTGCTTGCGCCCCAGCCGGACGTTTCCCTTAGACGCAGAGCCGATGCTGCTGCTACTCGGTGCCCTTCCAGATCGAGTGACAAAATGCCAAGAATGGCCTGGAGTGCTTCATTGGGTGTTGTTCTTAACGCACCGCTTATGCAGATCATGCAAGATCTGTGTACTTTACCTAGCAGATTAAGGTTTGTTGCCTTGCTCAGCGCAGGCCACCATACCACAACTCCATAGAGCATGATTGGTCGAATGATTGCAGTGTAAATCCATTTGCATATTTTGGGGCTGAGCCCCCATTTCTTTCCAATGGCTCTTTTGCACGTGTAGAGTGCAATACACCCTTTCTTCTGGCGCTGAAGAACATTCTCCTTCCAGGTTAGTTTCCTATCCAGAACTGTGCCCAAGAACTTGGCTTTGTCAGCCCAGTTCAGGTGCACGTTATTCAGTTTTGGTAGTATTAGCGGTGGTATCTTATAGCGGTTGGTGAAAAGGACCAGTTCTACTTTTCCCGGGTTGATGCTCAGTCCGCAGCGCGAGCACCATGAGGAAACCTCTCTCAGTGCTACTTGCATCAAGTCGCGCAGGGTTTGTGGGAATTTGCCCCTGTATACTATAGCTAAGTCATCTGCATATGCCAATACCTTCCCGCCCCCCCCAGCTTGTGTCTCTCAGCATCGAGTTGACAGTGAGGTTCCATAGAAGCGGGGAGAGAACACCACCCTGAGGCGTTCCCCTTGTGACATAGCGTGATAAGTCAACCGAGCCCAGTGATGAAACTATTCGTCTACCCCTTAGCAGTTGATCAATAAGTCCAATAAGAGACCTGCTTATGCCCAGACTTGTTAAAGCGGTGTTTATAGCATCAGGGCTTATGTGGTTGAAGGCTGCTTCAATATCTAAAAAGGCCACAAGACAGTACCTACTCCTTTTCATACAGTGATTTTTCAATAACAGAAACTAGGCTGTGAAGCGCATTTTCGGTAGATTTCCCTTTGGTGTATGCATGCTGACAACTACAGATCAGGTTGCTATCAATAGTAGAGGAGAGGTAGTCATTTATTATCCTCTCGAAGGTCTTGAGCACAAAGGATGAGAGACTGATCGGCCTATAGTCCTTGGGCTCGTAATGAGACGCCTTCCCCGCCTTAGGAATAAAGACTACCGTGGCACTTCTCCAGGAGCACGGAATGTAGCTAAGAGCCAGGCAGGCTGTATAGAGAAATACCAGCCATTTGGCTGATGTCTCCAGCGTGTTTATGAGTTGTGCGGGAATAATCCCGCCTGGCCCGGCAGCCTTGAACGGTTCGAAGCTTTTAACCGCCCACCTAACCTTTTCCTCCGTGATGGGTATGTGTACAGCCAGGTTTGTTGTAGGTGCTAGGGGTTCCTTATGCAAGTTCCCTGGGAAGTGCGTATTCAAGAGCATCTCTAGGGTTTCCCTATCCGTGGTGGTCCAGGATCCGTCAGGTTTGCGCAAATAGCTTGAGGCTGTTTGAGTTTTTGAGAACACTCGTCTAAGTCTCGCTGTATCGTCGACATTTTCGACCCCAGTGCAGAAATTTCTCCACGATACTCTCTTCGCCTGCCTCAGAGCTTTTTTGTAGGCCCTGAGTTTAACTTTATATTCGAGCCATTGATTCTCCGTGCCAAGGCTCTTGGCCTTATTGAATTGTGTCCTAATCATTCCTTTTTTAGCGATAACTGACGCCAATGGGAACCCCAAGGGAGTTCAAGTCATCCTCCACCTGTTGTTTCCATCTCAGTCGAGGCCTCCCCTTTCCTCTGCTGCCGAATTCAGGCGACGATAGGAAAACCTTCTGTGCTGGAGCTTCTTTGTCCATTCGCATAACATGGCCCAGCCAGCGGAGTCTTTGGGCTTTAATTCGCTGAACTATGGTCAGATCTGCGTAGAGCTCGATACTCGCCGTTGGCATCACGGGAAGGACCATAAATCTTCCGGAGAACTTTTCTCTCAAATACTCCCAGGGCCATCTCATCTTCTCTTGACATTGTCCATGAATCTGAGCCATACATCAGGACAGGTATGATGAGAGACTTATAGAGCGTGATCTTTGTTCTTCGAGAGAGGACTTTACTTCTCAATTGCCTACTCAGTCCAAAGTAGCACTTGTTGCCAAGAGTGAATCTCCGCTGGATTTCTAGACTGATATTATTTTCGGTGTTGATACTGCTTCCCAAATAGACGAAGTCCCTCACAGTTTCAAATTTGTAACTATCAACAGTGACATGGCTGCCAAGGCGCAGGTGCGCCGATTATTTCTTTGATGACAGCAAATACTTCGTCTTGTCCTCGTTCACCGCAAGACCCACTTTTTTCGCTTCTTTATCCAGCCCAGAGAAGGCAGCACTTACGGCGCGGTTGTTAAGGCCAATGATATCAATATCATCGGCATACGCCAGCAATTGTACGCTCTTGTAGAAGATTGTGCCATTGCGGTTTAGCTCTGCTGCTCGAATTATCTTCTCCAGCATCAGGTTGAAGAAATCGCACGAAAGGGAGTCGCCCTGTCTGAAGCCTCGTTTGGTTTCAAATGGCTCAGAGAGGTCCTTCCCGATTCTGACGAAGCTGTTGGTATTGCTCAGCGTCATTTGGCAAAGCCGTATAAGCTTTGCAGGGAAGTCAAACTCAGACATGGCGGTATACAGGCAACTCCTTTTTGCGCTGTCAAAAGCGGCTTTAAAATCGACAAAGAAGTGGTGTGTATCGATTCTTTTATCATGGGCCTTCTCCAGGATTTGGCGTATCGTGAAAATCTGGTCGATGGTAGACTTACCAGGTCTAAAGCCACACTGATAAGGTCCAATCAGTTTGTCCACGATGGGCTTCAGTCTTTCACACAATACGCTAGAAAGAACCTTATATGCGATATTAAGAAGACTGATTCCAGGGTAGTTGGTGGGGTTAGCGGGATCGCCTTTCTTGTGGTTTGGGCAGAGTACACTTAAATTCCAATCTGGAGGCATGCACTCGTCTGACCATATTCTGCATAAGAGCTGATGCATGCTTTTTACCAGCTCTTCGCCTCCGTGTTTGAACAGCTCGGCGGGTAGTCCGTCTTTTCCAGGCGCTTTGTTGTTTTTGAGCCGGGATATAGCTATGCTCACTTCTTCATAAACAGGTGGTGGGACGACCTTTCCATCGTCAGGGATTGGGGTATCGGGTTCAACGTCTCCCTCGCAGTTTAGCAGTGAGGAGAAGTGCTCCCTCCATAATTTAAGTACACTCTGTACGTCGGTTACCAGGTCGCCATTATTGTCCTTACACGAACTTGCCCCGGTCTTTAAACCTTGCTTCATCCGCCGGATCTTTTCGTAGAATTTTCGGGCATCATTCCTGTCAGCCAGCATATCAAGCTCCTCACACTCACGCCTTTGGGCCTCACGTTTCTTTTTTCTGAAAAGGCGTCTCTCCTCCTTCTTCGCCTCACGATAGCGTTGCCATACTGCGGGTTGCGCCCGTTCGCAACGTCTCCCTGTATGCAGCGTCCTTTTTGTCCGAGGCTGTGGTGCATTCCTCATCGTACCAGTTGTTCTTGCGGGCTCGCCGAAACCCTATAGTGGCTTCAGCGGCGGTACGTAATGAGTGAGAGATATGCTTCCATTGCTCGGTTACATCGTTAGGTCGAGGATTGCTCTCCGATAGTAGGTGTGAGAGTCGAGTGGGGAAATTATCAGCTGTCTGTGTCACGCGCAGCTTCTCGACGTCAAACTTTCCTTCCGTTACTGTGCTTACTTTCTTCGCTGCACAGAGGCGTGTGCGTATCTTGGCTGCAACAAGATAATGGACCGAGTCGTTATTGGGACCGCGTAGGGTACGCACGTCTAGAACGGTGGAGCTGTGTCTGCCGTCGATCATGACATGATCAATCTGGTTTCTTGTTCTTTGATCAGGGGACAGCCAGGTAGCTTGGTGTATTCGCTTATGCTGGAACCTGGTACTACTGATGACCATATTGCGGGAAGCGGCGAAGTCAATCAACCTAGTGCCGTTGGGGGATGTTATATCGTGGAGACTGAATTTTCCAACTGTGGGACCAAAGACGCCTTCCTTGCCCACCTTGGCATTAAAGTCGCCGAGCACGATTTTGATATCATGCAGAGGGCAGCGATCATAGGCTTGTTCAAGTTTATCGTAGAAGCAGTCTCCTCAGTCGGCGTATAGGCGCAGATAAATGTTATGTTGAAAAACCTCGCCTTGATGCGGATCGCAGCGAGACGCTCGTCCACAGGAGTGAACGCTAGTACTTGGCGGCGAAGTCTCTTTCCCACCACAAATCCTACACCACGCGCTTTGCCGCGTGTCTGGCCACTGTAGTATACGTCACAAGGACCGATGGCCGTCTTTCCTTGCCCCGTCCATCGCATTTCCTGCAGGGCGGTGATGTCAGCCTTTGCGCTCGCGAGGACATCAACCAATCGGGCAGCGGTACGCTCCCTAGAAAGGGTCCGGACATTCCACGTACATGCCCTAATATCCTTCTCATTGTCCTTACTTCGTTTTGCCGGGTCGTCAACATTAAAGGGGGTTCTCATCCGAGGCTTTTTCGATTTTTTCATTGGACTAGATTTTTTACGTGGCGGGTCCCAAACCCAGCGCACAACCCGTTTCGGGGTATTTTGTTTTGAAAATATTTTTACACATTTATATAGCGAGCCGCTTGCTTCAAGACAGAAACCCGCTTGCAGCCGCACCTCATGGTGAACAGACGCTGCGCAAAAGACCTCGGTGAGCCCTTAAACCAAGTGTGTCAGAGTGGCCCCACCGGGGCTCCCTCTCTTTCTGCCGCGAGCCTAGATAGCTCACGTTGCCCAGAGTGTACAAACGAGGATGCAAGAGTCGGGATTGGGCAAGGTCATACAGCAACCACACCCCCATACACTCCCAAAAATATATAGTATATTACTAATACCTACAAACTAGGATGCATAACTCTAAAATATGCTAAGGGCCACTTGCATAAAAGCCGATTAAGCCTAATCGGTGATTAACTTGACAGCTAACCATACAAAATACGTCAATTAAACTCCGGTTAGTCGTTATCAGCTTTTATGCAAGCGGCCCTAAGTCAACATATAGTTGCAATAAATATATAAGTATGACAGTCGCACTGACAAACTGACGTTGTGACTCAGTTAGGCATTGCGACTGCCTTTGGCGGTGTCTTTGACCGTCCGCACAAGTGTAACAAGGTCCTCGCTATTTGCGGCGTGTGCAGTCTTTGTATAAACTCCCGCTGAGTTCAATGTAACTGATTTGGGTAGAATGTTGTTTGTGTTCATTCATATTTGTTTATACATTATTTGTGCGCACATGATAATTACAGTAAGAGGGCGATGTGTTTATGTAATGCTACACGTTCCCTCTTAAAAAAAAATAGATATATATATTTGTAGTCAACTATATATATCTATTTTACTTATTCAATGAACCGCTTGATGCCTGTTTGGGTTGACAAAATTTTAATTATTTCAGGATCTTGTTACCATTGTTTTGTGTTTGTTTGTATACGGCTTGTGCCGTATATTAGATTGAGTAAATTGGAATGCTTATGTATATATTTTTTTTTTGTTGTTATTACTAAATTATTATGGATGCAGTGCCATGTTTATTTTTAAAGGTTTTAAATTGGTTTAAGCCTATTCTTTTGGATTACGATTTCCTTTTTGTTTTTATTTATATCTCCTATACTATGTGGAATTAAAGTATAGTTCTTATTTTTATCAATGGTTTTAACTTTATAGTGTCCTCTATATCTATTCTCTAACTTACGGAAGGCCTCTTCTATAGCTATTTTTGTCATAATTTGATTTTTGCTTTTCTTTAGCTTCTTGAATCAATTTTCTTGCTCTTTGCTGTGCTATTTGAAGTTTGTATTTTACTTCTCTGTCATATGCCTCGTGGTTGTATACCGGTCTAATTTTATCTTCTTTCAAAAATTCATAACTTGGTGATGGTTTTGCGAATATTAGTTCGAAAGTAAAATAATTATGTGTTGTTGATGGCGTTGTATTGTAACAATAAGCGAAATACCTGAGGTATTCATCCCAATCGTCTCTGTCACTGGATATGTATGTACGCATATATTCGTTGAATGTCCGGTGACTGCGGTCTACAGTACCCAAAGTCTGGGGATGGTACGGTGTAGAAGTTTTATGCTCAATTTTTAACAATTTACACAGTTCCTTGAACAGGCTATTTTTGTATTCTGTGACCATGTCTGTTAAAATTGTTTTCATTTGACCATAAATCAGGATGAAATGCTCGAATATGGCTTTAGCGACCGTTGTTTTATGTTTGCTTGGAACTGGAATCGCTACCAAATATTTGGTTAGATCGCATATAATGGTAATTGCATATTCGTTTCCGTTTATTGACCTTGGCAATGGGCCGACTGTGTCAATTTGTACAATATCAAATGCCTTCGGAGGCGTCTCCGTAATTGTCATTGGTTCTTTGATATGTTTATTAATTTTATTTTTCTTGCAGTGGATGCAGTTCTTTACATATTTTCGTATGTCATTTTTCATATTCAGCCAGCTATATTTCTGCTTGATTTTATCAGTCATGCGATTTATTCCTGGGTGGCCACCACTAATAGGATCGTCATGATATTTGTGCAGAATTTCTTTGATTTTCCCGGGATTTGTCACACATATAACCTCTGGGGTTAGAGCGATTGTTAACTTTTTGAGAACTTTATTTCCCATTTCCATAAATTTGCCTACTGCAGTTTTCTTGCTGTGGATGCAGTTCTTTACATATTTTCGTATGTGATTTTTCATATTCAGCCAGCTATATTTCTGCTTGATTTTATCAGCAATGCGACTTATTCCTGGGTGGCCACCACTAATAGGATCGTCATGATATTTGTGCAGAATTTCTTTGATTTTCCCGGGATTTGTCACACATATAACCTCTGGGGTTAGAGCGATTGTTAACTTTTTGGGAACTTTATTTCCCATTTCCATAAATTTGCCTACTGCAGTATAATTCTTTTTAAACAATTTGTCCCCTAACGACAACTGTACTTGTACAAGTCCTAAATTGCCGGCTTCTCGTTCGAGCCTGGTAAAGAATTGTCCTAAGTCAATCTTCAATCTTATCCTCAACAATTGAAAACGAGCTCGACATGTCTTTTTACTTCAAATTTATTTAGCGCTTCGTAAATTTTGGGGTTCTCTTTGTGACTTTCTTTAATTTCAATTTTATTACTGGTCTTTTTAGCTGCTGATCTTGTTGTTATTTTTAATATTTTACTTGCTTCCACTGACATATCTTTTAAATTTGTAATAGTTATGCGGGATAATGCAACGCGATATGATTTTCTTTACCAGCTATATACTCCACCTCAAAATCGTACTCTTCTAAATCTAATCTTACCCGCGTCAGCTTAGATGAAGGACTTTTCATTGAAAATAGGTATGTTAATGGGCGATGGTCGGTTTATACTAAGAATTTTCTACCATAGACGTATGGTCTGAAGAAGGTTATGGCCCAATGGAATGCGGCCAGTTCTTTTTCTATTGTGGCTTTGTTGGTTTCACCTTTTGTGAAGGACCTGGAAGCGTAGACAATTGGTAACTGTTTGTCATCATGTTCTTGGCTAAGGACTGCCCCACAAGCGTACCCACTAGCGTCTGTTGTTATGCAGAATTCTTTATCGAAATCTGGGTATTGCAAAAGTTTTGGACTAATTAATGCTTCCTTTAAATAGACAAAAGCTTTTTGACATTCTTCTGTCCATTCGAAGGAAACATTCTTTTTGCAAAGCCTAGTTAGTTTTCGTGAGTGTTCCGCGAAATTCGGTACAAATCTTCTGTAGTAATTGCAGAAAGCTACGAATCTCTTAACTTCATCCGCAGTTTTTGGCGCTGGGTAATTTTGAACTGTTTCAAATTTGCTTGGGTCGGGTAATATTCCCTTGTTTGTACATTTATGTCCTAGGTAAGTTACCTCTTGGCTGAAAAATAGGCATTTATCTGGATGTAATTTTAGATTGTATTTTCTACATGTAGAGAACAAGTCTCTTAAATTTTTTAGCATATGGTTTTCTGAACAACCTAATACAACTAAATCATCCATGTAGAGAAATGCTTGAGATGGTTTAAGGCCAGCGAATGAATGCTAATGTCATCATTCGTTGGAATGAATTTGCAGCTACTTTTAATCCATATGGTAATCTTTTGAATCTATATGTGCCATTTTCGGCAGTGAATGAAGTAATGTCCCTAGAGTCTGCGTGTAATTCTATTTGATGAAAACCTGACGTAAGGTCTAGGCATGAAAAATATTTTGCTCTTCCAAGTTGATCTAGAATGTCATCAATTCTTGGGAGTGGGAATTTATCTGCTGCTAAGTTTTTATTTACTTGCCTTGTAGTCAACAACCAATCTCCATCTTTTTTCTGTTTTTCCTGGAAGTGATTTTTTAGGAACTAATAAAATTGGACTATTATATTCTGAAATTGAAGGTTCTATTATATCATCTTTAATTAGCTTATTTACTTGTTTGGTTATTTCTCCTTTTTGTGTTTGGGGTAATCTATAATTTTTAATATAAACGGGGTTGTCTTCCTTCATATATAATTTTTGTTTATAAAAATTATTAGAAGTAATTGGTTCTGTTTCCAGTGCAAATATATCTATGAATTCTGTGCAAAGTGATGTTAATTGAGCTTTAACAAAATTTGGAAAATTTTTGGTTAGTCTGTTTAATTTATCTGTATCTGTGCAACTTTTACAGTGTGTGTTAGCTTTAATTAATTAATCGTCTAAATTTTCGGTATTAATTTTATAATTTTGAATAGTTGTGTTGTTATGTGTCGTGTTAATAATTCTAACGAAAGTTTGCTCGTTAGTTGTAATAGTATTTGCAAAATAAATGCCTTCGGATAATTGTTGGTGTGGTATGAAAATATTTTTGTTATTTGTATTTATTTTAATTTGTCTAATAACTTTCGATCTAGCTGGGATTGTGATTGTGTTGACCGACAGACAGTTTGTTAGATACATTGTTATTGTTTGAGGGAAATCATATGGTCTTAGGATTAGTTTATCCTCTGTTTTTCCATAATCTAGAATACAATGTATTTCTTTATGAAATCTAGGCCTATTATTCCATCACATGGAATTGGAAAGTTGTCTTCTACAACATGAAATTTATGATAAATTAGAAGGTCATCGCCTTTTAGATCTGTTTTTATTGTGCCTAAAGTGCTAGTTATTCCCCGACCAATGCCTTTTAAATCTGTGATTTGTTCAGTATTTATTTTTTCTTTATTATTTATTTGCGGTTTTTTAATTATGGAGATATCGGCTCCAGTATCAATTAAAAAATTTGAATATGAATTGTTTAATGAAGTCCTTGTAGATATATAGCTGTTTAAATTTAGATTAAGTACGCATATTTTTCTCTTTGTTAATTTTGAAGTGGAGTTTCTGGTTTTCGGTTTCGGTTATGGCGCGCACATTACGGTTCTGGTTGTAGGATCTATTGCCGTTTTGGGCTTGTGATCCTCTTCGGTTATTATTGTTGTTGTACTACCTCGAGTTATTGTTATATCTCGGTTGTGGTCTGAATCTCCGATTTTGGTATTTTCCATAGTTGTTACTACAGTAACCTCCACGGAAACTACTCCTGTACTGACCTTGCTGTCGTACATTTAAAATCGTGTTTGAGTTGCCAGTGATCTCAGTACAACTGTTAGTGAATTTCGAGATTGCATCATTCATTTTGAGAACGTTCCTGCTTGCATGATCATCTTGACCTTGTCATTAGAGCAGTTTTTACACATGGCCTTAACTGCTGCCTGTGTTGAATATCTCGTGGCTAAGTCTGGGTTTAATCCATCAGAGATATATGCTCCTTCTAAAGACCTTGTAATTTTTTCAATTTCCGCAGTATATTGGTTAGCAGTTTTGCTACGCTGTTGGATGTTCAGTAGTTTAGCGGTTAAAACTTCCACTGATTCACCCTTTATTGCGGTTTTTAATTTGTTTTTATTTGTTCGATCGTGGACTCATTACTAATAAAATTCCTTGCTGTACCTTTCAGCTTTGTTTTTATCATGGTAATGGCCAATGCCTCGTGTGTATCCTTGATTTGCTCAAGTATATCGAGTGCATCTAGGAAACTATGTAGATTTTCTGGTTTACCATCAAACTCTGGTAATACTGACGAAGCAGTTTTAATGAATTCTACTACGGTTTGTGGCATTGTGACCTTTATTATTGGGATGTTTATTTTAAATTTTTCCACCGATGAAGGTGAGGGGGTTCGGCTAGGAACTCGTTCAGGTAGAAGTGATAAAAAATCTATTTGAATTTCTTCTTCTGTTGTATTTGGTATATCAAAATCGATATTGTGTTTGGCTAGAGCAGCGACTAGTTTGTCTCGAACTGTCGAGAAAAATTGGTAAGCTTCTTTTTGGTGTTCTTCGGTAAGTATGCGCTTTCCCGCATTGACCACCTGTCTAATGTTGTTAAGAGCTTCCAGAATTGTATTTAAATATTTAACTATAGTTTCTCTTGTTATGGGAATACTTTTATTAATAAATTTATATGATTTGCCAACTTTTGCTTTTTCTTCATTTAATTTGTCATATATTTCTTGCCAATTAGATGCGCTGTTGGACATTATTCAATTGTCTCAATTTGTTCTTTATATAATTTTTTATTAGAATTATTATTGTGACAATTAAAAATGAACTTACGCATATAAAAATTACCAACTGTTTATCAGAGATTTCTGCTTTATCTTCTATAATTGGGTGTGTTTCAAATTTGGCAATTTTATTATCGTTAATTTTATCTTCAGAGGTTTCTTTCCCTACCTCATATCCTGCTATAGCTACTAAAATACCGTTCAATGCGGTTTTCCACCATGCCATTTTAAAATGTAATAGTAAAATTTTTCGAACTCAAATTTTTATTTATTCATAAATTTGTCTTTTAAATTACAATTCTTAATTAAAGTTTATTTTCAGACTTTACTTTACTTATTAATCTACTTACTTCTTCTACTAATGTGGAAGGATATAATAAATCTTCCATTGTAGGTTCTCTACCCATTCCTATATATAACCAAAATTTTCTTAAGCAATTTAAATTATGCCTGTTACTTCCCTTATCTCGTGATCTTGATTTACGAGCAATGTCTGCGTTTTCACGCTCTAAGTTATCTACTTTTGTGTTTTTTGCGTCGTAATCAAGATCATCGGGCAATGCACTATCCATAAGAAAAGATTATTTAAAATAAATAAATTTTAACAAAGGCGTTTGAATTTACACAATTTTTTTTTTCTTTAAATTATAGTTTTTTAATTCTACCTTACGCTGCCGTTAGTTTTGTCTTAAATTTACTAATATTTGCTGCCAGTCATATAACCAAAATACTAATATTTGCAAAATATCAATGTTTGCTGCCAGTCATGAAATTATCAATATTCCACTTCGTCTTGCGCATCGTCTATGTCCTCTATTTTCAATATTTGCAAAAGATCAATGTTTGCTGCCAGTCTTCACGTGCATCATAAATTTAACCACCAGTATTTTCATAGGCTAACTTGTTTTGCCTTTGGATTTTGTATTTTCAGCTGGCGGTATCATTATGTAGAGCTGAGTGTATTGTTATTATTTTTATTTATTTAAAAGCCTGACAGGATCGCCGTATTGCCAAATAAATAGAAACGCTTGAAGTTTGGTCAATGATTGATTTTCTTTATTGATTTCACTTTCTTTTATACTAAATTCTTACACTAATACTTACAAATTATTTACGAACTAAAACGTATACCTACATATGTGTATATTACTAATACCTACAAACTAGAATGCATAACTCTAAAATATGCTAAGTCAACATATGGTTGCAATAAATATATAAGTATGACAGTCGCACTGACAAAGTGACGTTTGACTCAGTTAGGCATTGCGACTGTCTTTGGCGGTGTCTTTGACCGTCCGCACAAGTGTAACAAGATCCTCGCTATTTGCGGCGTGTGCAGTCTTTGTATAAACTCCCGCTGAGTTCAATGTAACTGATTTGGGTAGAATGTTGTTTGTGTTCATTCATATTTGTTTATACATTATTTGTGCGCACATGACATTTACAGTAAAAGGGCGATGTGTTTATGTAATGCTACACAGGCTTTTATAACTGTTAACGACTTTAACAGACTGACGAACGCAACAGCGCAACAAAACGTCTCACAGGTCAGACAGTTTAACATCAACACAGAGCTACAGAAGGAAATTAACAGCCTTACTACTACGGCAAATAAATTAGTAAAGTCAGCGAAGCAGAAAGAAATAGATACGGGTTACTTACAGCCAGAAATAGGGCAATAATAACAGAATTAGATAACATAATTACCTCTATCACTTTCGCAAGCCTCAACGTAGCCGATATAGTACCTTCAACTAGAGTTAAGATTGTTTAGTATAATAACGCAATATACTTTCTAATAAAATATCCCATACCTAGATTTAGATGTAAGAAACAATGACTTAACCAGTAGCGTACGGCAAGAACCTACATTGGCTACATGCGAAAATAACACAGTGGCTGTAAAGAATTGTAGCAACACAACTACAGCATTCTGGTTAGCATCATCAGCGAAATTATGCGCATTGCAACTAATGACACACCACACTGCCAATTGCGAAACGACATTTAATTATCTCTCACCTATTACAACGATTTGGAGACGGCCTGATTGTCATTAATGATCATATTGCGGTAATAGAACACGATGATGTTCCAGTTACGGTCAACGGGACTTAGCTGGTGACCTTCGAGAAACAGGTAAACGTTAACGGAACTTTATTTTGTAATGAAAATTCCACAGCACCTTTGAAACCTGAACCCAAGGGCCGTGGACGTCCCTCACTTAGAAGGGGAGTAGTTATCGTAAATTAACTCCCACAGTTGCTAGATCAAAGTTCACACGGTTGCTGGCACAAGTAGCTGTGTCAGCAAAACAACAGCTATTGCCACTATTCCCGGAACATTCATTTCATGCATTCACCTGCAACCAACGATCAGCGTATTTAACGGAGTCAGCGTAAACAAGAAATTACAACACAATTCTGTCTCAGCCACTATTCGCCAGCTGCGCGGCAGCAGCATCGCGCTACGCCGTAGGTTAGGTTTTAAGTTAGAGTTAAGTAGATTGTCAGTCAGAAATAAGACCCATAGCTGATCAAATGTCAGCTATGCAAAAAAATAAATAAACCAACCGTAAATTCGTATCATTTACATATCTTACTTCTCCCTCAATTTAGCGATGAAGATACCACTACTATTCAAACTGAGATCAACGGAGCCGCTGGCACATTGGTCTCAACATATATGGCGCACGATGCACCATCTCCCGTAACGGCTGTGCGCAATATTTTCATGAGAACAACAGGACATATTATCGTCAAATCAAAAAGAACCTCCTGGAGGGATTTCTGCAGTAGCATGGAATAAGTATCTGAGGGTCCTAGGCTACGTAAGATCTTATCTAAATCACCTTATAGTGCGCCGGGATGCCTACTAAGACCAGATGGGTCATGGACAAACACGCGGGAGGAAACTCTACAACTTCTCCTTAATATCCACTTTCCGGATGCGGAAAACGACCATAGGTCGTGTTTGGCAGATAGCTCCTGCAGTACCTTGACTATAAAAGAATTGAATGGGCCATCGGGACATTCAAGCCATTCAAAGCAAAGGGCCTAGATGGGATTTCGCCCGTACATCTTGAGAAATCTATAGAGCTGAGCATCCCTTGGATGCTAGCAATTTACAAAGGGTGTTTACTTTTAATTACATCCTCAACCCTTGGAGGAACTCTAATACTATGGATACATACACGGAGATTATCTCCAATAAATCTTCTTTAATCAGATCTAAATTTTACCCTGACACACAAAATTTAAGATTAACAGCATTGAGAATTACTACTTTGGTTGTTACTGCACCATATTTTTACCTACCTCGGCGACATCTAGCTGTCAATAGTCGGATTTTACAAACCAGCGCGACGCTTATCTGTCAGCTACCCTTAATTTCATAGTGTTTCTTGCTGTTGTTGCCTATTTATCTACAGAGTGTTGCCAGTGCAAATTTTTTAAAACTGCTCAAATCTTCTTAATTTTTGGGAGTTAATTCGGAATTGGCGCTAATGTATCAGCCGTATAAGGTCTCATGTTGGACCAAAGGACTTCAGACCTATCAATCTGGTGTCCTTCCAACTTAAGATACTGGAGAGGTTAATTGAGCCCCAAGTAAGAGATAAGCTAGAGAGAAAAATCATACCATCGCAGCATGAATACATGAAGGGTAGATCCACAGAAACAGCGTTACATGATATTTTCACGCACATAGAAAAATTCCTATCGAATAAGGAACCTATTCTATTAATACGCTAACAAATTTTACATACAAACAATAGCCAAGCTAAAACCAATACTAAATATGCATACATTTTTATAAAATGAATATGGATTTCTTGCAATGCCTCTAAGGCAGTGCACAATTCCCTAATATATAACCAATACTGCTTCATTTATCTATAATGAAAATGTCTCATGCCGCTTGAATTGGTTATCTGACAATCAATTCGTACATAAAGCGATAGCCCAGTGGGATGCGTCAGGGGTAGTGGTCGAGCGGTTGATGGTACGAGCACAGCTACAGCTATCGGGCAACATTTTTTTTCTTTTTATACCTTTCATGAAGATGAAATGGTATTATAACTTTGGTCCGATGTTTGTAAGTATGAGAAGAAGAAGAGATGGACCCATCAATAAGTATACCAAAATGATCAGGATGACGAGATGAGTTGATTTAGCCATGTCTGTCTGTCTGTTTGAACGCAAACTAGTCCCTCAGTTTTTGAGATATTTGGCTCAAATTGTGTATGCGGCCACCATTTTCTAATATAGGAATCATTTGTCGGAACCAGCAAGATCGGACCGATATTACATATATCTCCCATACAATCGATTGTTCCGATAAAAGGATTTTGGGCTATATATCCTGTAATTAAAGGGATAGAAACGTTAAATTTTGAAATTATTGCCATTTTTATATGTGAAATATCGATGTTGAAAATCATTGAGATGGGATAAATATTTCACATAGCCCCATACAATCGATTGTTCCGAAAAAAGGATTTTGGGCTATAACTCCTGTAATTAAACACGTAGGAACGTGAAATTTTGTAAGTATTGCTATTTTAATATGTGAAATATCAATGTTGAAAATCATCGAGATGGGATAAATATTTCACATAGCCCCCATACAATCGATTGTACCGATAAACGGATTTTGCTAGATAGCTCCTGTAATTATATACATAGGTAGGAACGGGAAATTTCGTAACTATTGCTCTTTTAGAATGTGGAATGTCGATGTTAAAAATCAAGGAGATTGGACCAATTTTTCACATAGCCCCCATATAATCGATAGTTTCGATAATTTCGGTATGAGCTAAAGTTAAATTGACACAGGCTGTACTGGGGATCGAACAGTGAAAATCTTGACGCTTATTCATAAAAGGTATATAGCCTTCGGCACAGCCGAAGACAGCTTTCCTTACTTGTTTGTCATTGAAAATTGTTTTTATTTTTTTAAACAAGTCTAGACAAACTTTGACCACTTTTGAATAAAATTTAAAAATAAAAATCAATATACTCACATTTTTTTTTTTTCAAAAATCAATAAAAAATGTCTTTTTAAATATTTCTAAGTTATGGTTAAGGACAAAAGCTAGGAAACGCTCAAACTGTTTTTGCAAAAGGCTAGAGTTTTCGACCACTTTTAAATAATTTTTTTTTAATCAATATACCTAAATTTTTTTTTTTTCAAAAATCGAATCAAAAATCGATTTAAAATGTCTTTTTAAATATTTCCAAGCTATAGTTAAGGAAAAAAGCTAGAAAACCCTCAAACTTTTTTTGCAAAAGGCTAGAGTTGCCCGATTTGACCACTTTTGAATAAATTTTTCTTTTAATCAATATACCTACATTTTTATTAAAAAATCAAATGAAAAATCGATATAAAATGTCTTTTTAAATATTTCTAAGTTATGGTTAAAGAAAAAAGCTAGAAACCCCTCAAACAGTTTTTCCAAAAGCTAGAGTTTGCCCGATTTGACCACTTTTGAATACATTTTTTTTTTTTTAAATCAACCCTGCAAACCACTGCTAACCGTATTACAAACGCACACACACTTTTTATTTGACAAATTTCCCAAAATTATGTTAACCTTAAGCAAACAAAAAAGAAATAAATTAAAATGTGGGCCTATAAATACCAAAAGTCCATTGCAGGGTTAATGTGCAAAAGTTTTGTCAGAAAGTGAAAACATTGCTGTGCCCAAAATAATGAGTGCGAGTGAAACCGCATGAAATTCTGTTAAAATATCCCTCAAATTTCAACGCCATTTTTTAAAAAAAAATTTCACCGCGTTAGCTGAGCTAAAACTTTTGAATAAAATTTTTAAATATTTAATTTCAATAAGAGTTTAGTTATAAAATAGCTAGTATTTGTGTTGTGCTTAAGCCGTTTCAAATAAAAACATCGTCTTTATTTTGTTCGTGGCCGTATTTTGACGTACCTATCCAGTTTTCATCACCAGGATCAGGAATTAATTTTTTTATGAGCACCATTGCCACAAAAAATTAAAAATCCACTATATCGCAATTTATTAACAACAGCATCCCAACCCGTTGTTTCTTTCTAAAAAATTTAGCCGGCAGCCTTCACAATACGGCCAGCCAGTAACAACAGCATTAGCTGCCGTCAACAACCGTTTTTATCAACATCAGGTCCATTCAAAAATTGTTTATAGCAACATAAACACCACTAACAACAACGACAGCATCAGCTGCAATCAACAACTTTTTTAACAACAACACCAGTCAACAGCAATTGTTTGCAGCAGCATCAGCACCAGTAACAACAACGACAGCATCGCCTCCCAGTTGGTGCACCCTGGGTAACGCTAAATGACCTACATAGCCTACACGACTAGTTTCTTGTATTGCCGGTTCTACGAGAACGGTACCAGTACTTGTGCTGTACCCATCGTGCCGAAACGACCCGGGCCGTTTTCTTATATCGACCCGGCCAAGAGCAATACACTCGGGGTGACCCTGTCTGACATTTAGGCAGGGCTACACCTCGCTACAACAACAACAACAACAACAGCATCAGCTGCAATCAACAACAGCTTTTTTAACAACATTATCAGCACCAGTCAAAAACAATTGTTTGTAGCAGCATCATCACCAGTAACAACAACGACGCATCAGCTGCAATCAACAACACTTTTTTAACACCCTTTCAATAACGACAGCATCACCGCCAGTCAACAACCATAACAACACAGCATAAACGCCAGCGCAGAGTCAACCGTTCCCATTTAAGGTGCAAATTTGGTAAGTTATTAACAATACTAACATGATCCGGTTTTTAGTGCAATTTAAAACCACATTGTTCCCTAAAGTTTATCCCTTGCAAATTGAGCCGTTAAGTCTAAACTCTCACTGTACCTACTAAAATTTGCACTGAAAAACCGGGTCTGTATATGTCGAACCTGTATTCTTCATTTACAACTAAAGTCATAGGGCCATAGTCATAGTCGAAATAAAGAAGGTACTAAAGTTAGCGTCAGCTTTTATGACAGATAGTCCTTTGGAAATGGTGACAAAGAGCTGACGCTAATTTTAGTGCCTACTTTTTTTCGACTGTGACTACGGGCCACAGTTATTTAGTAAACTCATACTTATCCAGACTAAACAACATAATTTTACACACATGCCATGTTACATCTCTTGTAACTGTTCAACTGAACCTACTCTATTGAACATCCATGTCGCTCTGACCCAACTCTTTTGAAACTGCTTGTTTCCTTGCACTTCCGTTAAAAGAGCTTTATTAACACTTTCGGAATGATCATGCACTCTAGGCAGGGCGAAGCACTGTTAACAACAACAAAAATTCCAACATCCTTTTTTTTTAAAGAAATTATATTTGTAACTAAAACTTGTGGCTCATTAACAATCATTCATCGCCGAGAGCTCGATATTTTTTCAACATGTGGAGCCATAACCATCGAAAGGACTTTAGCAACACAATTCTCAATTTTCCCTTTATGATAAGAGTCAACAGCCTATATGCATCAGTTGCTCAAATTTCATAGCTCTCTGATATACTCTTATGACTAAAGGAATTTAGTCTTAAGCGCTAATTTAATATTCTAATTGGTGTAGGGTAAAACATTTATTTTGTCGAGTAAGCCCTTTGCGGCTATGGCCCGATATGTTCATTGATTTTAAAGTTATATGCCTTTACTATAATTACATTTGGTAATTGTCTACTTCAGCTGCCAACGGCTAATAAATTAGCTGACCAAACTCCGTCTTTTGAGCCCACTCCCATGGTTTTAGCTAATTTATTAGCAGTTGACAGCTAAAGTGGACAATTACCTTACATTTTGTTATTTTAGTAACTCGAACGGCATACAAAGTGATTTATCGTCCATGGCAGGTGCACCAGGCTCTGCATCCTCCTCTGAAAATCAACAAATAACCAAATCAGTGATAAAAGCACCTCTTTAAAAATACAAAAACATTTTCACAAACCTTGCACTATCGCCCATTATTTTATTTGCCCAAGCTATGTATTTCTACGCATAAAAGTTTCCAACAATTGACTGATTTTTCAAGTCTACATCTTTTAAAGCTAGAAATGCATCTGGCCTAAACACGCCTGTCACGGCCACAATTTGGTTTGCTTTCGTATATTTGGGACCAAGTTCTATACGTGACCATTGTGTATCACTACCAAGTGTGAACTCTTCTTTTGACAACACACATTAAAATGTCGGTTTGTTTACATCCTGCACATATTAAAATGTCGCCAGCACCGAATAACAGAAAAGCAAATGGCGTTGTTTAACATCCTGCACACATCAACATGGCGGTCTCCTATCTTTTACCTAATGGTAGAAAGAGATGGGAAGATGGAAAGAAGTGAGACAAAAAAGGAAATTAAGAACAGGTGACTAAACTCACTTTGAAGTTTTCACGACTATGTCTATGATATCACACTTGTTATTAACCACAATCTCAAACAGGTGTTAAACTCATTTTGGAATTTTGACGTCTATGCATAAGAGTTTACACTTGGTATTGATACACAATGTACGTGACGATACAATGATTAATTTTCCAACCTAGTGAATATATATCACGACAATCACCTTTACATCTCTTCACTGTGATGCCGAAAGCCAAAATAATTGTCTGAATTCATGCACAATGTGGTGGCAATACTAATCCTTGATTGTATGCACCATAATATCATAACACCAATAGTGCGGGTGGTTATACCATGATTTTTGGAATACATGATGAATGGTAGCGCCTTCAATGGTACGTCCTGAAGACAAATCAAAAGCCCCAACTGTAGTAGTATAATCAGCACAGCAAATTTCTCTTTCTGTTTTAGAAGACTTAATAACACTTCTTTGTCAGCCTATTTTATTGCTAATGATGCTGTATGGCCTTGCAAAGAAATTTGCTAGTTTTTAAATCTAGCGATGAGCGATAGGTATCAAATCGATATTCAATATTGTGACGAATTCGATGATTCCTCGATTACTTTCCCTGAGTTCGATCACTGTACGTTAAATAAAACACTCAATTCTGCTTAATAAATAGTACGCTTTATTCACTACTAAAAACCGTAATACACCACTGTAACAATTGTCACAATTATTGCCATGACCTATTGAGAAGCTGACTACGTAGAAAATTACTTGAAAAACTGATTTTTTAATACTATTTTTGATTAAAAGAATTATAAAATTAAAAAAAAAATACTGAAAACTTGATAATTTGCAGTGTATTATTTTTCCTGGATTTGAATCCAGGGTCTTTCGTCCGGCATTCCTACTCTCTACCCACTCTCTTTGTCTCCTTCCAACTTAATATATAATATAACTAGTAATACCCGGCGTGCGTTGCTACGCCAAAGAGGTACACGCCAAATATCAAGCACATGGAATCATAAATATGATTTTGTAGAATATATCGAGCTCTACATACTAAATGTCAAGTAAATCTTATCCATTATACGATAGTTTACAATAAGTAAGTCCTGGGTCCACTTTCCGGAAGAAAAAG
The DNA here is from genome assembly GCA_964058755.1 of Campiglossa producta. Classification (NCBI taxonomy): domain Eukaryota; kingdom Metazoa; phylum Arthropoda; class Insecta; order Diptera; family Tephritidae; genus Campiglossa; species Campiglossa producta. The sequence continues at coordinate 1,017,252 of CAXKVI010000011.1, forward strand.
TATCCTCTATTTCAATCTAAGCATATAGCTACCTACCTACCAAGTTTCAAGCAGATCCAGCCGTAAATACGATTAATTAGAACAGGTGGGTCCCTGGTCCACTTCCCGAAAGAAAAATCATCCAATACCTTAACCTAAGCATAACGCTACCTGCACTGAGAGAAATGCATTGAATGTTGTGACAATATCACTATTGATAGCGCCGAGTTTGATGCAATATTCATTCAGAATGAGCGAGTTATCAAATATTATTTGCTCCCAATAAAAAGTAAAATGACATGTCAACCATTTCGATATGATGTACTATTTTTTATATTTATGGATAGAATACTAATATGTTTGAAGGGCATGTCAATATCTATGGTCGTGATATGAATTTCTATTGTCGGTATATCCATATCCACATTTACTACATAGTAATATTGGTAGAGACAGCGTATAAATATATATGGACGAAATGTAAATTTTTCTGGGACGCCTAATCATAATAGTTCAACAATTTTTACTATGGATTTTCTAACAATATTACAACTTGTTGGAGCGGTTTTTTTAATTCAAAATTTTTTGAATTTCTTATGATTGAACATTTTTCTAAAAATTGTATAATATGCCGTAGCCGAATGGTAGAATACTGAGCTAAGGTGCCAGAGGAGCATGGTTCGAGTCTCACTGAAACTAGATGTCAAATTATATAAAATTCCCATAAAAAAAAATTTACAGAAACACTCTCCAGGCTCCTACTAATCTATCCCCAAAATTTCAACAAAATCGGCCGAGTAGTTTTGGAGTCCATAAGCCACATACATTAGAGCGGGTTGATTTGTATGGACCCAAAAAAATTCACTTGTTAAAAAGCTGTGTTGAAAACTAAAAAAATTCATTCTATATATGCATTTGGGGGTTTTTTGAGTCGATAAACCCATTTCCGACATTAATTTTTTATTTTGACGTCCGCCAGAGGGCGTTTCCGTCCTTTTATTTTTTTATTTTTTTTTTATTTTTTTGTTTTAAGTAATTCACTCGTTGAAAAGCTGTATTGAAAACTAAAAAAAAATCATTCTTTATATGCATCTGGGGGTTTTTGGGGTCGATAAATCCATTTCTGACATTAGTTTTTTCTTTTTACGTCCGCCAGAGGGCGCTTACGTCCTTTTTGGATTTTATCTTTATTTTTACGTGGTTCACTTGTAGAAAAGCTGTATTGAAAACAATAAAAAAAACATTCTATATGTGCATCTGGGGGTTTTTAGGGTTGGTTGACGTCCGCCAGAGGGCGCTTCCGTCCAATTTTTGAATTTTAACACCTTTTTCCGAAAATCAACAACAATGTTCCAAAAATCTATGAAATTCGACTTTCCCATAATGCAATTTCTTTTTTTTTAAGTAGACTAACACGTCGATTCTATATTCTTGTTAAATTGTCAAGATACAAATTTTTTTATCAAGTATTTTGAGTTTTGCGTAAAAAAACAGTTGTATTTTATTAAAATTATTTTCAAATTATTCTTTTTTAAGCAGAGTTCAAAATATTTGATACAAATATTTGGTTTTTTATCAAGATTGATAATTATAACTCCGATGGTTTGCTGGGTACTGTTTATTTACATTGTATTACAAATGACACACGTGATCCCGCTACTTTTCATTTCTATACTGTGTTTGCTATAGTTTTTGCGTCAATTGAAATTGATTATAAACAAAATAAAAAATCAACCAATAAATAAAGGGGAAAAGTTTTTAAGAAAACTAAAACAGTTATTAATAATAAAAAAGTGCATGGTGGAAGTTACAAAGAATAGCTTGGTTTTGTGCAAAAAAAAATATTTGTTTGCTTAGTTTTTGTTTGCTATTAGGTTAACGGTGCTTTTTTTAAATCAAAGTTATACGTAGAGTTTATGTATGCGTGATATTTTTTATACCCAGTGTACTAGTACTAGTACAAGGGTATATTAATTTTGTTCACATAACGGTAGTTATAGAGTTCCATATATGAAAGTTCTTAGGTTGAAAAGAGGAGTCCATTAAGACATGTCCGTCCGTCTGTGCGTCCGTCCGTCCGTCTGTGTACACGATAACTTGAGTAAAAATTTAGATATTTGCATGAAATTTTGTATACAGGTTACCTTTTGGCCAAGGTAGGTTGCTATTGAAAATGGGCGAAATCGGATGATAACCACGCCCCCTTTTTCGATATCGAACATTTCGAAAATCATACAAATTAACATAACTTGAGTAAAAATTGAGGAATTTGCATGAAATTTGGTAATAATTCGATTTTCGAAAAACTGGCCCAAACGTATTTTTTTCAATTTAAAAATTAGTCTACTTAAAAAAAAGAAATTGTATTATGGGAAAGTCGAATTTCATAGATTTTCGGAACATTGTTGTTGATTTTCGGAAAAAAGTGTTAAAATTCAAAAATTGGACGGAAGCGCCCTCTGGCGGACGTCAAAATAAAAAATCAATACCAGAAATGGATTTATCAACCCTAAAAACCCCCAGATGCACATATAGAATGTTTTTTTTATTGTTTTCGATACAGCTTTTCTACAAGTGAACCACGTAAAAATAAAGATATAATCCAAAAAGGACGTAAGCGCCCTCTGGCGGACGTAAAAAGAAAAAACTAATGTCAGAAATGGATTTATCGACCCCAAAAACCCCCAGATGCATATATAGAATGATTTTTTTTTAGTTTTCAATACAGCTTTTCAACGAGTGAATTACTTAAAACAAAAAAATAAAAATAAAAATACAAAAATAAAAGGACGGAAACGCCCTCTGGCGGATGTCAAAATAAAAAATGAATGTCGGAAATGGGTTTATCGACTCAAAAAACCCCCAAATGCATATATAGAATGAATTTTTTTAGTTTTCACACAGCTTTTTAACAAGTGAATCACTTTTTTAAGAAAAAAAAAATACGTTTGAAAAATCCGCTATCTTCATGATAGACCTATAGTTTCTTCGGCAAAAATGCTTGAAATTATCCAATTAACCACAATCGCCATGGGCCCCTGATGCAAAAAAATCGACCCGCTCTAACATACATACATACATACATACATACATACATTAAGGAGCCTCACGCTCCATACAAAAAAAAATGGACACCCTGTTTCCATCGGAATTATAAACTTCAATGTATTCTAAGACCTTGGTCAAAATATTTCGAAAAAATATTAAAATTTACTGGAGCTAAACCGCGTTAAAAAAACGCTAAAAATATCATTTTTTATGTATAAAAAGAGTATGAAAATATATTTTTTAATAAAAAGCACCTGAGATGATGAATTAGCTGGAGTACAAAAGGTAAGCATAAAAAAGTTTGAAAATTTTATAAACGCAATCCAAATATTGAGATGTATGATGCTGTTTTTGGTCATATTTCGAGGGGTAGGTTTGTGGAAAACTTTAATAACTCAGCCAATTATTGACGTATTTGGACGATTAGGGTATCATTTGTCATTTCTGCAAAATTTAACCCTTTTTGGCCCAATTTTCCACATTGCGAATATTAGCACACAGTTATACAGTATCCAAATTTACAAACTTTTTTATGCTTACTTTTTGTACTCCAGCTAATTCATCAATCCCATGTGATTTTTATTAAAAAATATATTTTCATACTCTTTTTATACATAAAAAAGGATATTTTTATCGTTTTTTTAACGCGGTTTAGCTCCAGTAAATCTTAATATTTTTTCGAAATATTTTGGTAGAGTCCTTAGAAAAGAGTGAATTTTAAAATTCCGGTGGAAACACTGCAACTTTTTTTGGCGAGGCGCCTTAACATACATACATCCAATTTTGTATATATAGATTATTGATTATTTATCAAGGGTATTTAAAATTTTCAAAATTCCCATCAATGGGGAAAGGTAGATTGATTAAATAATTTGAGGTTGTTCGGCGATAACGTTTTGACCGATAACTCAGTTATCGATAAATATATCGAAATACATATATCGAAGTCCAAATGAAACATGGGGCCATCCCTTTTCGTTTGATACCCATATTGTTGGCCAATTTTAAGGCTTTTGAGCCATCTCGTTTTCACCGATAACTCAATTATCGATAAATTTATCGAAATATATTGAAGTCCAAATGAAAACTGGGGCCATCCCCTTTCGTTTGATACCCATATTGTAGGGCAATTTTAAGGATTTTTCACCAATAACTCAGTTATCAATCAATTTATCGAAATATATTAAAGTCCAGATGAAACCTGTGGCCATCCCCTTTCTTTTGATACCCATATTGACGGGTAAATTTAAAGTTTTTGGGCAATCACGTTTTCACCGATAACTTAGTTATCGAAAAATTTATCGAAATATATGGAAGTCCAAATGAAACCTGTGGTCATGCTCTTTCGTTTGATACCCATATTGTCGGGCAATTTTAAGGATTTTGAGCCATCTCGTTTTCACCGGTAACTCAGTTATCGAAAAATTTATCGAAATATATTGAAATCCAATTGATACCCATATTGTAGGGCAATTTTAAGGTTTTTCGGCAATTACATTTTCACCGATAACTTAGTTATCGATAAATTTATCGAAATATATCGAAGTCCAAATGAAACCTGCAGCCTTTCCTTTTCGTTTGTTACACATATTGTAGGGCAATTTTAAACTTTTTGGGCAACCACATCTTCACCGATAACTCAGTTATCGATAAACTAATCGAAATATATCGAAGTCCAAATGAAACCTGGTCTCATGCCCTTTCGTTTCATACCCATATTGTAGGGCAATTTTAAGGTTTTTGCGCAATCACATTTTCACCGATAACTCAGTTATCGATAAATTTATCGAAATATATCGAAGTCCAATTGAAACCTGGGGCCATCCCCTTTCGTTTAGTGCCCATATTGTAGGGCAATTTTAAGGTTTTTGGGCAATCACATTTTCACCGATAACTAAGTTATCGAAAAATTTATCGAAATATATTGAAGTCCAAATGAAACCTGGGGTCATCCCATTTCGTTTGATACCCATATTGTAGGGAAAATTTAAGGTTTTTGAGCAACCACATTTTCACCGATAATTCAGTTATCCATTAATTTATCGAAATATATTGAGGTCCAAATGAAACCTGGGGCCCTTCCCTTTCGTTTGATACCCATATTGTAGGGTAACTTTGAGGTTTTTGTTCAATAACATTTTCACCGATAACTCAGTTATCGATAAATTTATCAAAATATATTGAAGTCCAAATGAAACCTGGGGTCATCCCATTTCGTTTGATACCCATATTGTAGGGAAAATTTAAGGTTTTTGAGCAACCACATTTTCACCGATAACTCAGTTATCCATTATTTTATCGAAATATATTGCGGTTCAAATGAAACCTGGGGTCATTCCCTTTCGTTTGATACCCATATTGTAGGGAAAATTTAAGGGTTTTGAGCAACCACATTTTCACCGATAACTCAGTTATCCATTAATTTATCAGAATATATTGAGGTCCAAATGAAACCTGGGGCCATTCCCTTTCGTTTGATACCCATATTGTAGGGAAAATTTAAGGGTTTTGAGCAACCACATTTTCACCGATAATTCAGTTATCCATTAATTTATCGAAATATATTGAGGTCTAAATGAAACCTGGGGCCATTACCTTTCGTTTGATTCCCATATTGTAAAGTAATTTTAAGGTTTTTGTTCAATAACATTTTCACCGATAACTCAGTTATCGATAAATTTATCGAAATATATCGAAGTCCAAATGAAACCTGGGGCCCTTCCCTTTCGTTTGATACTCATATTGTAGGGTAACTTTGAGGTTTTTGTTCAATAACATTTTCACCGATAACTCAGTTATCGATAAATTTATCAAAATATATTGAAGTCCAAATGAAACCTGGGGTCATCCCATTTCGTTTGATACCCATATTGTAGGGAAAATTTAAGGTTTTTGAGCAACCACATTTTCACCGATAACTCAGTTATCCATTATTTTATCGAAATATATTGCGGTTCAAATGAAACCTGGGGTCATTCCCTTTCGTCTGATACCCATATTGTAGGGAAAATTTAAGGGTTTTGAGCAACCACATTTTCACCGATAACTCAGTTATCCATTAACTTATCGAAATATATTGAGGTCCAAAAGAAACCTGGGGCCATTCCCTTTCGTTTGATACCCATATTGTAGGGCAATTTTAAAGTTTTTGTTCAATAACATTTTCACCGATAACTCAGTTATCGATAAATTTATCGAAATATATTGAGGTCCAAATGAAACCTGGGGCCATTCCCTTTCGTTTGATACCCATATTGTAGGGCAATTTTAAGGTTCTTATTGAATAACACTTTAACCGATAAATCAGTTATCGATTAATTTATCGATATATATCGAGGTCCAAATGAAACCTGGGGCCATTCCCTTTCGTTTGATACCCATATTGTAGGGTAATTTTAAGGTTTTTGTTCAATACCATTTTCACCGATAACTCAGTTATCGAAAAATTTATCGAAATATATTGAAGTCCAAATGAAACCTGGGGTCATCCCCTTTCGTTTGATACCCATAGTGTAGGGTAATTTTAAGGTTTTTGTTCAATACCATTTTCACCGATAACTCAGTTATCGAACAATTTATCGAAATATATTGAAGTCCAAATGAAACCTGGGGTCATCCCCTTTCGTTTGATACCCACATTGTAGGGAAAATTTAAGGTTTTTGAGCAACCACATTTTCACCGACAATTCAGTTATCGATTAATTTATCGAAATATATTGAGGTCTAAATGAAACCTGGGGCCATTACCTTTCGTTTGATTCCCATATTGTAAGGTAATTTTAAGGTTTTTGTTCAATAACATATTCACCGATAACTCAGTTATCGATAAATTTATCGAAATATATCGAAGTCCAAATGAAACCTGGGGTCATCCCCTTTCGTTTGATACCCATATTGTAGGGAAAATTTAAGGTTTCTGGGCAATCTCATTTCGACTGATAACTCAAAATGAGACCTGGCACCTTCCAGTTTCGTTTGATACCCATATTGTTCGAAGTTTCTACACCTGTATGCGAAATATCATAAGTTTAGGTCAAGTGTACTCAGAGTTTTTTGGAAAAACAAAAAAATCGAAAAGTATCGGTCCCTAGCATGGCCGGACCCCCCAAAATTAAAAAAAAAAAAAAAATAGTCTATACCTCCTTCTAGACTATTAGCTGTCCGCCTACCAAATTTCAACAAAATCCGTCTTGCCATTCTCACGTTATTGGGGAACAGAAGTAAACGTCTGGACATCCAAACATCCAAATATCCAAACATCGCTACATTCACATTTATAATATTAGTAAGATATTAGAAAGATTATTGAATACTGAAGCATTTATCAAGGGTATTTAAAATTCCCATCAATGGGGAAAGGTAGATTGATTAAATAATATGAGGTTTTTGGGCGATAACGTTTTGACCGATAACTCAGTTATCGATAAATATATCGAAATACATATATCGAAGTCCAAATGAAACATGGGGCCATCCCTTTTCGTTTGATACCCATATTGTTGGCCAATTTTAAGGCTTATGAGCCATCTCGTTTTCACCGATAACTCAATTATCGATAAATTTATCGAAATATATTGAAGTCCAAATGAAAACTGGGGTCATCCCCTTTCGTTTGAATTTTAAGGATTTTTCACCAATAACTCAGTTATCAATAAATTTATCGAAATATATTAAAACCCAGATGAAACCTGTGGCCATCCCCTTTATTTTGATACCCATATTGTGGGGAAATTGTAAAGTTTTTGGGCAATCACATTTTCACCGATAACTCAGTTATCGATAAATTTATCGAAATATATGGAAGTCCAAATGAAACCTGGGGTCATGCTCTTTCGTTTGATACCCATATTGTCGGGCAATTTTAAGGCTTTTGAGCTATCTCGATTTCACCGGTAACTCAGTTATCGAAAAATTTATCGAAATATATTGAAATCCAAATGATACCCATATTGTAGGGCAATTTTAAGGTTTTTGGGAAATTACATTTTCACCGATAACTTAGTTATCGATAATTTTAAGGTTTTTGTTCAATAACATTTTCACCGATAACTCAGTTATCGATAAATTTATCGCAATATATTGAAGCCCAAATGAAACCTGGGGTCATCCCCTTTCGTTTGATGCCCATATTGTAGGGAAAATTTAAGGTTTTTGAGCAACCACATTTTCACCGATAACTCAGTTATTCAGTAATTTATCGAAATATATTGAGGTCCAAATGAAACCTGGAGCCATTCCCTTTCGTTTGATACCCATATTGTAGGGAAATTTTAAGGTTCTTATTCAATAACATTTTAACCGATAATACAGTTATCGATTAATTTATCGAAATATATCGAGGTCCAAATGAAACCTGGAGCCATTCCCTTTCGTTTGATACCCATATTGTAGGGAAATTTTAAGGTTCTTATTCAATAACATTTTAACCGATAATACAGTTATCGATTAATTTATCGAAATATATCGAGGTCCAAATGAAACCTGGGGCCTTTCCCTTTCGTTTGATACCCATATTGTAGGGCAATTTTAAGGTTCTTATTCAATAATATTTTAACCGATAACTCAGTTGTCGATAAATTTATCGAAATATAATGAAGTCCAAATGAAACCTGGGGTCATCCCCTTTCGTTTGATACCCACATTGTGGGGAAAATTTAAGATTTTTGAGCAACCACATTTTCACCGATAATTCAGTTATCGATTAATTTATCGAAATATATTGAGGTCTAAATCAAACCTGGGGCCATTCCCTTTCGTTTGATACCCACCAGGTTTGTTGTAGGTGCTAGGGGTTCCTCATGCAAGTTCCCTGGGAAGTGCGTATTCAAGAGCAGCTCTAGGGTTTCCCTCTCCGTGCTGGTCCAGGATCCGTCAGGTTTGCGCAAATAGCTTGTGGCTGTTTGAGTTTTTGAGAGCACTCGTCTAAGTCTCGCTGTATCGTCGACATTTTCGACCCCAGTGCAGAAATTTCTCCACGATACTCTCTTCGCCTGCCTCAGACCTTTTTTGTAGGCCCTGAGTTTAACTTTATATTCGAGCCATTGATTCTCCGTGCCAAGGCTCTTGGCCTTAATAAATTGTGTCCTACATGATTTACGGAGCGAGTCCAGGTCGTAGGACCACCAATGCGGCCTATGTTTACCGCGTGGTTTTGGCACTGGGCAAGCCTGCTCTAGGGCATTCGAGAGCGCCGTTGTAAAGGTCTTTACCAGATCCTCCAACTCCCCTACTGTTGAGGGGACTTGTGGGGGCAGTGCTGGCAAGTCCCTAGATAGTATTTCATTGTGTAGCTGCCAGTTAGTGTTACGTGGGTTGCGTTTCATAACCGGCTGCTCAACAGAAAAGTCTAGAACTAATTCTACGTACCGGTGGTCGGAGAATGAGTGTTCATCGAGAACGCGCCATTTTCTGACCCACTTTTTTTGACACTACGTCGCCATTTTAAGTCCGATTTTAATGAGCCGTACACCGTTGTTCACGGTTTGGAAGCCGTCACAATTCTTACCTGAATCATTTTTTACTCCGAGTTCAAATTCTAGTAGTGACTGTCGGTATTTCGTTTCACATCATATGATGTTAACCGCGAACAACGGTGTACGGCTCTTTAAAATCGGACTTAAAATGGCGACGTAGTATCAAAAAAAGTAAATAGTCCATCGGGGGGGCGTGGCAAAAAAAAAATTTTTGGGATCGCCTTCAAAATATCTTTAATCCTAGGGCTGGACTGGAAAACTTTTTTGTCGATCCACCCTATTGCACCTTCGCCTGTTGAGTCTCTTAATGGGTGAGGTCAATTGAAGATGGTATTAGCTCGTTTCTGGTGTTCAGGATAAATCGGCGACTGTGGGCGTGGACTCTCAATGCTCTAGATAATGACGAAAAGAGGTGTAAGAGTAGGTCGCCTCCCCGTTGGTGCACCCTGGATAACGCTAAATGACCTACATGGCCTACACGGCTAGTTTCTTGTATTGCCGGTTCCACGAGAACGGTACCAGTACTTGTGCTGTACCCATCGTGCCGAAACTACCCGGGCCGTTTTCTTATATCGACCCGGCCAAGAGCAATACACTCGTGGTGACCCTGTCGGACATTTAGGCAGGGCTACACCTCGCTACAACAACAACGAAAACCGTTCCATAAAACCATGATCTACCAGTGCGTGGAGGGCTTCTATCCGTCGTTGTTCTGGGAATGAGTCATTTTGTTGGATCTCTTTGGGCCAATTAGTGGGGGAATTTAAGAGCCACTTTGGGCCGTTCCACCAGAGAGAACAGTCGATCAAGTCCTGCGGCCGACATCCTCGCGTGCCCAAATCTGCTGGATTGTCTCCGCTAGGCACATGTCGCCACGTAGCGTTACTGACATTGTCGAGTATCTGGGATATGCGGTTTGCTACATATGTCTTCCATGAATGTGGCGGCTTTTCGAGCCAAGCCAGCACTATGGAGAAGTCTGTCCACATAGTCAAACTACTCTCTGTGAGCTGCAGTGACGTCCGAATGTGCTTAACTAACTTTGAGAGAAGGACTGCTCCGCAGAGCTCTAACCTAGGGAGGCTTACCGTTTGGAGGGGTGCGACTTTACTTTTTGGCACTAAGAAGTGAGAGGAAAAGGAGTTATCGCTGTGTTGAAACCTAAGGTATACGCAGGCGCAATATGCTTTTTCGGAGGCGTCGGAGAATCCATGTATCTGCGTGGGTGCACCCGGAGTGAATTTAACCCAGCATGGGATTTGTACGTCTCCAATCGCTAAGAGGTTGTTCGTGAATGTTTTCCATTTGAGGAATGATCCGGGTTTGACGTCCTCGTCCCAATTAGTTCCTTCCATCCATAGTTGTTGAAGGAGAATTTTTGCTACGATCATTATAGGCGATAGCCATCCTACCGGGTCAAAAAGTTTCGCGACCGAAGAGAGAATCTGTCTTTTGGTGGCAGAGCTAACGTCTGGAACGGGGTCGTATGAATACGAAAAGGTGTCGCTGAGGGCGTTCCATCTTACGCCAAGCGTCTTTGTAGAGCTTGAGTCATAAAATTAAGAAAATCGGCGTCCAGGAGATCATATTCAGGAATAGTTTCCAATATTTGTGGGAGATTTGCCGTGATTTTTTTGAGGGGAAAGCCTGCTGATTTTAATGCTACGGTTAACTGCTGCATCGTTTCGATAGTGGACTGTATCATGTGTCTGCCCTGAAAGTATGTCATCCACGCAAGTTTCTCGCAGGAGGACGTTGCTAGCAAGGGGTAGTTCAGACTTGCAGTCATCTGCCAGCTGCTGAAGGGTGTGGATCGCTAAATATGGGGCACAGTTGACACCAAAAGTTACAGTTTTTAATTTAAAATCTTCTATTGCGCCGTTTGGGGATCGGCGGAAGAGAATTCGCTGGAAGTCCTGATCTTCCTTATACACATGTATTTGCCGATACATTTTTTCAATGTCACCATTAAAAACCTTGTGTTGTCAATGGAGGTGATAAGTTGGTGCTCGGTACGAGTGCGGTGGGTTGAAAACTGCTGATGATCTCATTTATCCGTAGTCTCGTATTTAATGCTGAATCGTTGTTTTGGTCGTATTTCTCCTCACACAGGAATTTTTTGTTGAAGAGTGCTGCTTCTTCTTCGTCACTCAGAGATTTTGATCTTAATTTCATTCCTGTCTGGGGTTGGAGGGATTCTCTTCATCTAGTTGGCCCATTGTGAAATTATTTCAATAGAGAGACATTTAGTTGAGGGTTTAAAACTATTATCTTAAGTTTTTAGAGGTTAAAGTGGCTGCCGCAGAGGCACACCTAGGCCAGTATTAAAAGGCCCGTTGTGATACCACCAACACTAGGAAAGTCAGTTCCGGGACCCTGCCATATGGAAAATCCCGGTATTAACGGAATTCTCCACATAGCAGAATCCCGGGACTGACCCTCCTATACCGACACCGCTACTCCTCCTCGAACCATTTAGATGACTTGATGAAGGCCATCAGGTCCTTTATGTCCAGCTCGGTGGTCTGGCGTAGGCTGACCAGGAAGGGAACTCCCAAAAACCGCATTCTCGCGCCACTTAAAGCCGGGCAGTTGCAGATGAGGTGCTCCACCGTTTCCTCCTCCTCATCATCCTTACAACTCCTACAGCATCGTCGGTAGGGCACACCAAGTCTTTCTGCGTGCCTACCAATGAGGCAGTGCCCAGTTAATACGCCTATTAATATGGAGATTTCTCTTCTTTTATGATCCCATTTCGGCCAGGTTTCTTTGGATATCCCACATCCTGGAGATTGCAGCCATCTTTCGTTGGCTTGGCGGAGTGTGTATTCCTTCAGCATAAGCTTGCATGTGGCAAACGGCATACCTAAGCGCTCTTTATCGCGAAGAACCTGCTTGGTCGTGCCCTGCCTCGCAAGTTCGTCTGCCCTACAATTTCCCTCAATGTCCCTATGACCCGGGACCTATGTGAGGTTAACGCGATTCTGTTGGGCCATCTCTTGTAGAGATCGACGACAGCTGAGCGTCAGTTCAGAGTTGAACGAGTAAGAGCCAAGGGATTTGATGGCCGCCTGGCTGTCGCTGAATATAAAAATGTCCTGTCTGATAGTGTGTTGGCCTATCCAAGCCGCGGCGTCCATGATTGCTGATACTTCAGCCTGGAAGACACTGCAGCTCAAGGTTCAGATCCTTTGAATAAACCCCTCCCCCAACTCTGCCGTCTAACTTCGAGCCATCAGTATAAATGGAAGTGCCGCCATGAGTGACGGGACTCCGATCCGTGCTCTCCCATTCTTCCCTGCTGGGAATCTTGATTTTAAAACCGCTATCTCCGACTGTTGTGGTCGCACAGCGATCTGTGCTCAGCGGAAGAAAGCTATAGGATCCCAAAATACAGGCGTGTCCAGTAGTGTTTGCGCCTCAGCCGGACGTTTCCCTTAGACGCAGAGCCGATGCTGCTGCTACTCGGCGCCCTTCTAGATCGAGTGGCAAAATGCCAAGAATGGCCTGGAGTGCTTCATTGGGCGTTGTTCTTAACGCACTGCTTATACAGATCATGCAAGATCTGTGTACTTTACCTAGCAGATTAAGGTTTGTTGCCTTGCACGGCGCAGGCCACCATACCACAACTTAGAGCATGATTGGTCGAATAATTGCAGTGTAGATCCATTTGCATATTTTGGGGCTGAGCCCCCATTTCTTTCCAATGGCTCTTTTGCACGTGTAGAGTGCAATACACGCTTTCTGCTGGCGCTGAAGAACATTCTCCTTCCAGGTTAGTTTCCTATCCAGAACTGTGCCCAAGAACTTGGCTTTGTCAGCCAAGTTCAGGTGCACGTTATTCAGTTTTGGTAGTATTAGCGGTGGTATCTTATAGCGGTTGGTGAAAAGGACCAGTTCCACTTTTCCCGGGTTGATGCTCAGTCCGCAGCGCGAGCACCATGAGGAAACCTCTCTCAGTGCTACTTGCATCAAGTCGCACAGGGTTTGTGGGAATTTGCCCCTGTATACTATAGCTTGGAGTGTAATGGGGTGTGGTTGCTGAGTGACCGCGGTCAATCCCGACTCTTGCGTCCTCGTTCGTGCACTCTGGGCAACGTTGAGCTACCTAGGCTCGCGGCAGAAAGAGAGGGAGCTCCGGGGGGGCCACTCTGACATACTTGGTTTAAGGGCTCACCGGGGTCTTTTTCGCAGCGTCTGTACACCAAGAGGTGCGGCTGTAAGCGGGCATCTGTCTTGAAGCAAGCGGCTCGCTATATAAATGTGCAAAACTTTTCCCTCCCAATCCAGGGTGTTATGCGATACCGTGCCCATTGGACGTTTGCAGCCGGGAGGCAAATCGTGGCTGTAGTCGAACGGAGCCTCACTGATACCGGGCCGCCTCAGGGAGTAACTATGGTCTTACCGCGGTATGGGGCTCTGCCGCGGCGGACGACACACTTCCCCTTACACTACCCTTGACCCTAAGCTGGCCTTGTCCGGCGAGGGGTCGTACGAACAAGATGAAGAACACACAAAATACAAAGCAATTAACGACTTCGTTTACTCCGCAGCAGAGAAGAACTATGCTGGAGCAAGCGAAAACACAACGCCGGAGGACAAACTCCGCCTCAAAGTTAACTGGGAGGCCGACAGCGATGGAAACTACGGGTCAGTCATCCCCCAAACTGCTATCAAGTAAGAGTGACTTGATGGGAGCAAGCAACAGTGCGGCTGCCTACGCAGTCAAGCAGAAAACGGCGGAAGCTAAACTTCCATCAGGTGCTGGTACGAAACCCAATCTCTTCACATCTGGGGCAATGGTCTCACGACCTGGTTTCAGAGTTTCGAAAGAGAAGGAAGACGCCGCAAAGGGAGAGACCGCGATGGCAACTACGAGTCTGAATCCCCCCCAAGAGGCATCTCCCCGACGCTCTGCGTACTGGGATAAAAGAAAGGCCGCAAGGATCCTTAAAAAATATGAGGGAGCATCGCAGGAGAAGCTGTCGCCGGAAGAAAGGAAGATAGTGGAGGAAGCGAAAGCTCTGATACCAAATTTCCAGAGGCCCTATGTGCCTAAGAGGGTGAACGGTAATCCCTTCAAACGCCAGAGATCGGACGGAGAGGTAGACCCCCATCCGAAGCTGCATCAGGTCAACCCCGTAGTGGGAAAACTCAGCTTTGCTGAAGTAACCAAGGACAGAATCCTTATAGGTTTCATTGACCGAGGTAACGACCGTTGGTCCATCCCCAAAGACCAGTGGCTGTATGTCCGGAATGAAATGGGCAGGGCCCTCCTCCACTTAATGCGTGAGTCTCCGGGTAGTCCGCCGCGAGGTACTGACGCGGGCTGGCACCAAGGTCAGATCAAAATATTCGCGTGCGAGGATGCAAGAACTGTCGCACTGTATAAGGCAGCAGTTGCAAGACTGGGTGAAGTCTATCCAGGGGCAAGACTAGATGTCGTCGACTGGAAGGACATTCCTGCTCGCCCAAGGGCAAGGGCATGGATTCCTGCCGTCCCTGCAGAACCCGAGAATATTCTTGAGATGCTGCAGGTCTGGAATCCGTCTCTCCCGACGCAGGATTGGGGCGTCAATCTGGTCGATGATGTGGTTGGGCCCAATAGACAGGTGGTTATCACTCTGAATAAGGAGGCGCTCGAGCCCCTTAAACGGTGCAACGGACGAGTGCATTACGGCTTGGATCAGATCGTGATCCACGTATACCGTGGCGATGCACAGCGCGCTGCTATTCCGGACGCTCCTGAGGACTCGGAGATCGAGGCATCGGAAGGGGAAGCAGAGGAGTCCGACGCGGAAAGTATGTTATCCGCCACGTCAAATTGCGATGGTGCTGCGAACAACTCGGCGATAGAAGAAAGCCTGCTTGACGAAGAAGGCCTCGACGTCACGATCGTGGCTAAACCTGAGCACACTAACGTTGATGCTGCCACGCCAAATCGTGCAGGTGCTCTGAACAACTCCTCGTTGAGAGACAGCCTAACGATGGCGTCGGTCTATATGCCCTATGACGCCGAAGAACCTCCTCCACATAAGGAGGTGAAAGATCTGGTGGATAATTTCTGTACGGGCCATCTTATTATTGGAGCTGACGCTAATGCTCATCACGTCCAGTGGGGAAGCTCCGATATTAACGCTAGGGGCGAGTCTCTGTTTGACTACCTACTAACAACTAACCTGGTGGTTTGTAACGTGGGTAACGAGCCTACTTTTATAACTAAAGCTCGTAGGGAGGTTATAGACCTCACTGTTTGTAGCGAAGGCGCTTATGAGTGGGTCAGAAAATGGCGTGTTCTTGATGAGCATTCATTTTCTGACCATCGGTACATAGAAATTGTGTTAGACTTTATTGTTGAGCAGCCAGTTATGAAACGAAATCCACGCAACACTAACTGGCAGCTACATAACCAAATATTAGCTAAGGACCTACCAGTATTACCTCCACAAGCCCCCTCATCAGTGGGAGAACTGGATGATCTGGTAACGACCTTTACAACGGCGCTCTCAAATGCCCTAGAGCAGGCTTGTCCAGTACCAAAACCACGCGGCAAACATAGACCCCACTGGTGGTCTTACGACCTGGATTCGTTCCGTATATCATGCAGGAAGCAATTTAACAAGGCCAAGAACATCGGTACGGAGCCTGAATGGCTCGAATATAAAGCTAAACTGAGGGCCTATAAAAAGGCTCTAAGGCAAGCGAAGAGAACTTCGTGGAGAAATTTCTGCACCGGGGTCGAAAAAGTCGATGATACAGCGAGACTTAGACGAGTGCTATCAAAAACTCAAACAGCCATTAGCTATTTACGGAAGCCTGACGGATCTTGGACTACCACGGAAGGGGAAACCCTGGAGCTGCTCCTGAACACACACTTTCCGGGGAACTTGTATGATGCACCTGTAGCATCTGCAACAAACCTGGCGGTAAACATACCCATTACGGAGGAAAGGGTAAGGTGGGCAATCAAAAGCTTTGAGCCGTTCAAGGCAGCTGGGCCAGACGGGATTTTCCCCGCACAACTTATAAACACGCTGGAAATATCAGCTAAATGGCTGGTAGTTCTCTATTCAGCCTGCCTGGCTCTTAATTACATTCCGTGCTCCTGGAGAAGCGCCACGGTAGTCTTTATTCCAAAGGCTGGGAAGGCCTCACACTATGAGCCTAAAGACTACAGACCGATCAGTCTCTCGTCTTTTGCACTTAAAACCTTCGAGAGGATAATTAGCGATTATCTCTCCTCTACTATTGATAGCAACCTTATTTCTAGCTATCAACATGCATACACCAAAGGTAAATCAACGGAAACTGCGCTCCACAGCCTAGTCTCTATTGTTGAAAAATCATTGCACGAAAAGGAGTACTGTCTCGTGGCCTTTCTGGACATCGAAGGGGCTTTCAACAATATAAGGCCGGAGGCTATTAACACTGCTTTAACAAACCTGGGCATAAATAGGTCTCTTATTGGACTAATTGATCAACTACTAAAGGGAAGGAAAATAGTTTCTTCACTGGGAACAGTTGATCTTTCACGCTATGTCACAAGAGGAACGCCTCAGGGTGGTGTTCTCTCCCCGCTCCTATGGAACCTCACCGTAAACTTACTGCTACGAGACACAAGGTGGGGGGGCGGGAAGATAGTGGCATATGCAGACGATTTAGCTATTGCATATAGGGGTAAATTCCCACAAACCCTGTGTGACTAGATGCAAGTAGCACTGCGAGAAGTTTCTTCATGGTCCTCTCGCTGCGGACTTAGCATCAACCCGGGAAAGGTGGAGCTTGTCCTTTATACCAGGCGGAACAAGATACCACCGCTGAACCTACCAGAACTAGATGGCGTGCGCCTGAACTTAGCTGACAAAGCCAAATTCCTAGGCACAGTTCTAGATAGAAAGCTTAACTGGAAGGAGAATGTCATCCAGCGCCAGAGGAAAGCGTGCATTGCACTTTACACGTGTAAAAGAGCCATTGGCAAAAAATGGGGGCTCAGCCCCAAAATTTGCAGATGGATCTACACTGCGATAATCCAGCCAATTATGCTGTATGGAGTTGTGGTATGGTGGCCTGCGCTAGGAAAGGCAACAAACCTAAATCTGTTAGGAAAAGTCCACAGATCGAGCATGATCTATATAAGCGGGGCGTTAAGAACAACGCCCAATGAAGCTCTCCAGGCCATTCTTGGCTTTTTGCCACTCGATTTGGAAGGGTACCGGGCAGCAGCAGCATCGGCTGTGCGTCTAAGGGAAACGTCCGTCTGGGGCGCAAGCACTATTGGACACTGCTGTATTCTAAGATCTTACAGCTTTCTCCCTCCGAGCACAGATCGGTGTGCGACCACAACAGTCGGAGATTGTTGTTTTAGAATAAACATTCCCAGCAGGGAAGACTGGGAGAACATAGATCGGTGTCCCGCTACTAATGGCGGCACTTTTATATACACCGACGGCTCGAAGTTAGACGGCAGAGTCGGAGGAGGGGTTTACTCAAGGGATTTGGACCTAGAACTCTCCTTTAGACTACCTGATCACTGCAGCGTCTTCCAGGCTGAAGTTTCTGCAATCATGGACACCGTGACTTGGATAGGTGAACGCACCATCGGACAGGATATCTGTATTTTCAGCGACAGCCAAGCGGCCATCAAATCCCTTGGCTCTTACTCGTTCAACTCTGAACTGACGCTCAGCTGTCATCGATCTCTTCAAGAGATGGCCCAACAGAACCGCGTGAACCTCACATGGGTCCCGGGACACAGGGACATTGAGGGAAACTGTAGGGCAGACGAACTTGCCAGGCAAACCTGGCCAAAATGCGATCTTAAAAGATCTAGACACATATACGCCCTAAAAAGGAAGGAAATCTCCATATTAATAGGTGTTTTAACCGGGCACTGCCTTATTGGTAGGCACGCAGCAAGGCTACGCGTTCCCTACCGACGATGCTGCAGGAGTTGCAAAGAGGACGAGGAAGAGGAAACGGTGGAGCACCTCATCTGCAACTGCCCGGCCTTAAGCGGAGCGAGAAGGCGCTCTCTGGGAGTTCCCTTCCTGGTTAGCTTAAGCCAGGTCGCGGAGCTAGACATAAAGGACTTGATGGCCTTCATCAAGTTATCAAAATGGTTCGAGGAGGAGTAGCGGTGTCGGCTAGGAGTGTCAGTCCCGGGTTTCGGCTATATGGAGAGTCCCGACAGCACTGGGATTTTCCATATGGCCGGGCGCCGGGAATGACTTTCCTAGTGTTTGGTGGTATCACAACGGGCCTTTTATTACTGGCCTAGGTGTGCCTTTGCGGCAGCCACTTCTACCTACCTACCTACTATAGCTAAGTCATCTGCATATGCCACTACCTTCCCGCCCCCCAGCTTGTGTCTCGCAGCATTGAGTTGACAGTGAGGTTCCATAGAAGCGGGGAGAGAACACCACCCTGAGGCGTTCCCCTTGTGACATAGCGTGATAAGTCAACCGAGCCCAGTGATGAAACTATTCGTCTACCCCTTAGCAGTTGATCAATAAGTCCAATAAGAGACCTGCTTATGCCCAGACTTGTTAAAGCGGTGTTTATAGCATCAGGGCTTATGTTGTTGAAGGCTCCTTCAATATCTAAAAAGACAAGACAGTACTCCTTTTTATACAGCGATTTTTCAATAACAGAAACTAGGCTGTGAAGCGCAGTTTCTGTAGATTTCCCTTTGGTGTATGCATGCTGAAAGCTACAGATCAGGTTGCTATCAATAGTAGAGGAGAGGTAGTCATTTATTATCCTCTCGAAGGTCTTGAGCACAAAGGATGAGAGACTGATCGGCCTATAGTCCTTGGGCTCGTAATGAGACGACTTCCCCGCCTTAGGAATAAACACTACCGTGGCACTTATCCAGGAGCACGGAATGTAGCTAAGAGCCAGGCAGGCTGTATAGAGAAATACCAGCCATTTGGCTGATGTCTCCAGCGTGTTTATGAGTTCTGCGGGAATAATCCCGTCTGGCCCGGCAGCCTTGAACGGTTCGAAGCTTTTAACCGCCCACCTAACCTTTTCCTCCGTGATGGGTATGTGTACAGCCAGGTTTGTTGTAATTGCAGTGCAGAAATTTCTCCACGATACTCTCTTCGCCTGCCTCAGACCTTTTTTGTAGGCCCTGAGTTTAACTTTATATTCGAGCCATTGATTCTCCGTGCCAAGGCTCTTGGCCTTATTAAATTGTGTCCTACATGATTTACGGAGCGAGTCCAGGTCGTAGGACCACCAATGCGGCCTATGTTTACCGCGTGGTTTTGGCACTGGGCAAGCCTGCTCTAGGGCATTCGAGAGCGCCGTTGTAAAGGTCTTTACCAGATCCTCCAACTCCCCTACTGATGAGGGGACTTGTGGGGGCAGTGCTGGCAAGTCCCTAGATAGTATTTCATTGTGTAGCTGCCAGTTAGTGTTACGTGGGTTGCGTTGCATAACCGGCTGCTCAACAGAAAAGTCTAGAACTAATTCTACGTACCGGTGGTCGGAGAATGAGTGTTCATCGAGAACGCGCCATTTTCTGACCTACTCATAAGCGCCTTCGCTGCAAATAGTGAGATCTATGACCTCCCTACGGGTTTTAGTAATAAACGTAGGTTCGTTACCCACGTTGCAAACTACCAGGTTAGTTGTTAACAAATAATCAAACAACGACTCTCCTCTAGCATTGATATCGGAGCTTCCCCACTGGACGTGATGAGCATTGGCGTCAGTTCCGATAATAATATGATCCATGGAAAAATTTGCCACCAGGTCTTTTACCTCCCTCTGTGGCGGAGGTTCTTCGGCGTCGTAGGGCATATAGACCGATGCCATCGTCAGACTGGTACTGTCGACTGTTAAACTGGCAACTGTAACGTCACCATTGGTATAGTTTGGCAAGAGAAAGGCATTCTGCTCAAACTTAACCAAAATACAGGCTCTAACCCTGCCCCCCTCGCTGGCTTGGATTAGCTTAAAACCCCTAGTCCCCAAACCGCAAATCCTTGAGCTGTTGACCCAGGGTTCTTGGATGAGGACCACATCTATGTCACCTTTAGAGCAAAGGCCGGCAGATATTTTCCTGGGAGTCGAAGTATGTTCGGCCATCTCACGTACACAGTTCGTAATTACACGCACACAGCTCGAACGTCAACAAGCAGAGCATAAAAGAATCAAATTTTATTCAGTTTTATGCTAGCATTGATTGAAGCAGGTCGATACCGCATTGCTTATATTATTTCTTGCTTATATTGGTACACTGAGCATAAATGCAAAATATATTTTATTAATAAGATGGAGGTACAAAACGATTTTTTTTAAAAGAAAAATCAAATAAACACAAATCGTGTTTTTTTCTGTTAATATGTATGTTATCTGATAGGTTATACAACATTTACATTTTTAATTTTGAAATTAAATTCATAGTACTTGAAGCCCGTTTGCTTGATTTCGTTAAAAACCTTCGGAATTCTTTAATAAAAAAAAATTTTATACTCTTCAAAAATCTTTAAAAAAATTCAAGTATACACAAAACATAAGATACATATATACATATGTTTTCTTATTAAATATAAGTTTAGTGGCCGTCGTCAAGATTTGTGTTAAGTTATACAACATACAAATTTTTGGCAGTGCAATACCACCAACACACAAGCATTTTTGAGCGTAATACACTAATACTCCCACATATTGCGTCCTCTCTGTTTGCCGTCTACTGCTTTAGAGAGACGACTGATTAAAGCAGCCGAGGCTGCTTTAGATTTGTGCAGGTTTATCTGAATCACCACCAACATGAGAGCGCTCAGACTTCCCTGCCACCGCCGTATCGTCGAGTTCCACCTCGTCTGGAGTCTTATCTTTCACCGACGATTTGGCGTAGCCGAGATCCTACTAGCTGTGGCAGTATTGACATTGGTGCGCTCAGGACTAGCTGCTATCACTGTGACGTTGAGGTCTTCCCCGTCCAGCAAGCTGTCTCCCATCTCCGAGCTGTTAACTGCTCCTTTGCCATTTGACGTGGCAGATACCATACTTTCCGAGTCGGACATCTCCGACTCCTCTACCGGCACTGCGATGTCCGAGCCCTCCGGTGCAGCCGAAATACTAGCGCGCTGTGCATCGCCGCGGTATACGTGGATCACTATCTGACCCATGCCGTAGTGCACTCGTCCATTGCACCGTTTAAGGGGCTCGAGTGCTTCCTTCGTCAAGGTGAAGACCCCTTGCCTGTCAGGCCCTACCGCATCCTCGACCAGATTGACACCCCAGTCCTGCGTCGGGAGAGACGGGCTCATGATCCTCAGCATCCTGAGAATTCTCTCAGGTTCATCAGGGATAGCAGGAATCCACGCTCTTGCCCTTGACCGAGCCGGGATGTCCTTCCAGTCGACAACCTCGATTCTTGCCCCTTGGTAGATCTCACCCAGTCTTGCAGCTGCTGCCTTGTACAGTGCAACAGTTTTTGCATCCTCGCAAGCGAATACCCTGATTCGGCCCTGGTGCCATCCCGCATCAGAACCCATCGGCGTGGCACCCGGAGACTCATCCATAATGTCGAGTAGGGCATTACCGATAGCGTTCCGGACGTACCGCCACTGGTCCCTAGGGATGGCCCAGCTTTCGTTACCTCGGTCAATCTATGATGCAAATCAAAACCTAGACGTATTAGACAGGGGGTGCCACAGGGTGGTGTCCTATCCCCGACACTGTTTAATTTCTATCTATCGAAGATGCCCCCAACACCAGAGGGCGTCTCCGTCGTTTCATATCGACTGTACAATAATGGCGACGGGGAAGGGCCTCTATACTGATGAACTCTGTACGAGAATCAATGGTTACCTCTGCGACCTTTCCCGGTTTTTCACTGAGCGAGATCTGACAATATCTCCGACAAAATCAACGGGGACGCTTTTTACGACATGGACGCACCAGGTGACCCAAAGTTATTAGGGATGACACTGGATAATACTTTCTCATTTGCTGGTCATGTGTCTGCAATGGTCTCAAAGGTACGTGGTCGCAACAAGATCCTCAAGTCACTTGCCGGCAGTACTTGGGGAAAAGACAAAGAAACGTTGCTGACTACATATAAGGCCATTGGCCGACCAGTCTTTGACTATGCTGCGCCCATATGGTCGCCTAATGTACATAACACCAACTGGACGAAGTTACAAGTCTGCCAAAATACTGCCATCAGAACTGCTACGCGATGTCTCCTCATGTCTTCCGAGTCTCACCTCCATCAGGAGGCAAAACTGCTCAATGTAAAAGAGCATGCGGAAATGCTGAGCAGGCAATTCCTTCTGAACTGCCACAAGCCAGCACATCCAAACCGTCATCTTTTGGACATAGATCCGCCCCCGAGAGACATAAGGAGACATCTCCGTAAGCATTATGATGAGATCCGGCATCATATTACCTTGCCGTTTGATCTGCAGAATCATAAGCGGGCTCTAACCGACATCCACACCGAGTCGTTAGACACTTTTGTCGGATCTCTACCTGTGAATCCCGTTCTGAACAGTCCTCCACCGGATATTGCTGAAGAAGAACGCACCTTACCAAGGGAGACAAGAGTGACCTTGGCACAGCTTAGGTCTGGATATAGTGTAAGGTTAAACTCTTACTTATCCAGACTTAATGATACAATCTTAAATACATGCCCTGCATGTGGTAGGACCCCCCATGATACTCTACATCTCTTCAATTGTTCATCTGAACCTACTCTTCTAACCCCTCTGTCCCTCTAGACAAACCCTGTTGAAACTGCACGTTTCCTTGGACTCCCCTTAGAAGAGCTTGATGAAGATCTTCGGAATGATCATACACTCTAGACAGGGCAATGCATTGTTAACAACAACAACAACAACGCCTATGAGGATCCTATCCGCAGTTACTTCAGCAAAGCTGAGTTTACCCACTACGGGGGCGTGTTGCTGCCGCTTCGGGTGAGGTTTTAAATCCACGTCCGATCTGTGGCGTTTGAAGGGATTTTCATTAACCTTCTTTGGCGCGTAATCGCTTTGGAAGTTCGGTAAGATAGCTTCAGCCATCTCCACCGTCTTTCTAGCATTCGGCGATAGCGTCTCTTGTGAAATGCCCTCGTATTTCTTCAGGATCCTCGCGGCAGCTCTTTTGTCCAAGTACTCAGAGCGACTGGGAGATGTCTTTTGGTGTAAATTTCGACCCGTAGTTGCCATCGCGGTCGTTCCCTTATTTGGATCTCTGGGGCCAGGTCGTGAGACCACTGCCACAGACGTTAAAGACTTGGTTTCGGTACCGGCACTTACTAGGACTTTAGCATCAGCCGTTGTTGGCTTCACTGTGTTTGTACCGGTACTTACTTTGGGGATTGCCCCCTTGTTATCCAGAGCTAATCGACCCGTAGTTGCCATCGCTGTCGATCTCTCGGCTGATAAGGAAATGGAGTTTGTCCTCCGACGTTGCGTTCTCGCTTGCTCCAGCATTTTCCTCCTCTGCTGTGCAGTATACATTGTTGTATCTTTAGTTTTAGGGTTTTTGTTATTATTTATCATCTCGTTCGTACGACCCCTCGCCGGGCAAGGCCAGTTTAGGGTCAAGGGAAGAGTAAGGGGAATGTGTCGTCCGCCGCGGCAGAGCCCCATACCTCGGTAAGGCCATAGTTACTCTCCGAGGCGGCCAGGTATCAGT
Source organism: Campiglossa producta (assembly GCA_964058755.1). Classification (NCBI taxonomy): domain Eukaryota; kingdom Metazoa; phylum Arthropoda; class Insecta; order Diptera; family Tephritidae; genus Campiglossa; species Campiglossa producta. The sequence continues at coordinate 1,041,410 of CAXKVI010000011.1, forward strand.
GAGGCTCCGTTCGATTACAGCCACGATTTGCCTCCCGGCTGCAAACGTGCAATGGGCACGTGGTCGCATAACACCCTGGATTGGGAGGGGGAAGATCTTGGTCGTCGCGCCAGAGAGGCTTGGCTTCTCTCGTGATGTAGTACCGGTGGCGCTATGATCACAAGGGCAACGTCGCCGTGTGACTATCGACTTAAGCCCTCGTACCGCGGCAAGGTGTCCACCCTTCACGAGGGTTAGAGGTAATTTGAGTCCTTTTGACCTACTGTATTTTGTGGTATTTATTATTGGTTGGGGCCCCACTGTACTTTATTTTAAACGCCTGAGGGTGGGAATTGCTTGTCTTAGCGCATCTAAGTCCAAGTATGTATATGTGTATATCAATATATGTGTGCGCAGCGAAGAGAAACAAAGAAAGGTGGGTGGAGTCACATTCGCAAATTTACTAGGTTAAATGGTGTTATAATAAGTACAGCTAAAAAATTGAGAGTCAATAGTGCGGTTATTGACATGAAATTTTTCAGGGTCCGGCACACTATTCAATATTTAGTGAATTTATAGAGTATTTTTTCTATTAATTTGGAGTTATTACTTTTTCATATGTATGTATGTAAAATTATGGACTTTCGTATATCTATATTTTTGGTTGCAAATTTCTGTTGGTGACTGTGAGAAACGGTATACATTAAAAAGTAAGTGGAAGTTACCGGCAAATCTTTTATAACAGGTGGGTATATAAGTAAGTACGTATAATGTGTATAGATATATATAAAACACAAACTAGAGGAAATTACCAACACATATGTGTATATGGACGGAGTTTAGCGGGAATTTTGATAAATGAGAGACATTTTATGAAAACGGTGTTTTTGTACGGAGTCTTTCCAAGATCCAGTCAAATTTACCGTAGATGGGATGAGGTTATTTAATATTGGGTTTGAGGAATTCCGCTGCACTTCTCCATGCGTATATTTTGGGCAAGGTGCACTTACCTTGGCATTTTTCTACCACCCTATTTTTATGCTGGTACTAATGTGGGATTTGTTGTTTTTGCTCGGTGCCTTTTGATGACTCTGCCGTCTGATGCGTTGGTGTGCTGCTGGCTCTACTTCTTCCTACTTTGTTGTTGTTTTTGCTGCGGGTACCACTTTTGCAGGTCTACTGCTCCTGGTTAAACTATGTAAATTTATATGTATGTGCCTTGCAAACCACTTTAATAAAACAGTGCTGTAATTCTTGTTTTTTCACAAGCGCAACTTTTAAATATTTGGTCTGCTGTATGTGACTTTACTTTTTTTTTGTTCAACAGCTTTTTTTTCTAAATTCTTAATTTTTTTGTTTTTAATATTTTCAACTTTTTTAATAATATATATATTTTTTTCTTTATATTTGTTTCACTTTTTTCCAGCACTGTACCACTGTCGCCTAGGCGGTTAAAGGCTATTTTAAGTAAGTACCACTGTCCTTTGGTTTTTCATCATTCGGTTTCTCAGTGCCAATTTTTTAAGTATTTTTTGTTGCTTTTTTGTATTTTCTGCACTTGTATATTTGCCTTTATTTGTACGTATTTTTTAATATTTGTTTTCAGCACTTTTACACAATTGAGGATATGTTAGCGCGTCGCGTCTACCGATTTTTGTGTCTATTTAAGGTTTGTATGTAATTGTATGTAATCAAATTTAATTGTTTTTTTGTATATTTTTTTATATTCTTTTTTAGGTCGCTGGGTAACTTTGTGGCGATGCACTTTAATTGCTCACAACAAAAGTGCTGCTTAGCAACAAATATTTAAATTTTTGATTCAACAAGTTTTCATTGCTCAACTTGTTTTCAGTTTGTCACAATTTTTCATGGTGTGAAAATAAAAATCAATTTAATTATTACATTCTAAATATTAATAGGAAATATTTTATTACTTTTTTTTCCTATATTGGTGACCCCGATCGAAAGTTTATAACGCGTCGGAAACAAAAACGCGATCGAAAATTTATAACGCGTCGGAAACAAAAACGCAATCGTAAGTTTACAACGCGTCGGAAACAAAAACCCGTGATTATAATAACATGCTTCGGGATGAAGATCAGCTCGTTGCCCTTCGCGGTGAAAATGAAGAGCTTCAACGGCAGATCGACGAATTACGCCAGTAAGCGCAACAACAACATAACCGCCAATTGGAGCATCAACAACAGCAGCCACCATCGCCGCAACCACGACAACAGCAGCAGCAGCAGCTAAGGGATTTTGCCGCTAACTTCGCCGATCATCGTCCTGCAGTTCATCGTGTTGCAGTAAAACTTCCGCCTTTTTGGTCCGACAAACCAAAATTATGGTTTTCTCAGGCCGATTCGCAGTTTACGTTGTCTGACATCACAAATGAGGTAACAAAATTCCATTATGTAGTTTCGCAACTGGATGCCCGTGTCGCATTTGAAATCGAGGATGTTATTGAAAATCCTCCTGCGCTGAATCCGTATACATTTGTCCGCCAACTTATCAGTGAGGAAGAGCTCGGCGATCGCAAACCATCTCAGTTTCTTCGCCACTTACGCTCTCTCGCTGGCTCAACTATCGTACAGGATAGTCTTCTTCGTCAACTTTGGCTTAAACGTCTTCCGTCCAACGTCCAGGCTATCCTTGCAACACAATCTGAGTTGTCGCTCGACAACATTGCAGAGCTTGCTGACAAGATTGTCGAAGTCTCACCGTGCGCACCGACTTTTGCAGTAAACGCAGCGCTCACTGATAAAGGTATTGAAAGCAATCTGTTAAGTACAATTGCTGATCTACAAAAGCAAGTGGCCGAATTGTCTGCTTCTCGTTCGTGCCCTCATCATTCTCATAGTTCCTCCAGCAGTTCTCGTCGTCGTAGTAAATCCAGAAATCGAAGCAACTCTAACCAACAAATTTGTTGGTACCATAAAAAATTCCAGGACAAGGCACTCAAATGCATTGCTCCCTGTAATTATTTGGAAAACGGAAAAAGCAGTCTGTAAATGCGGCATCAGACTGCTTGTCAACCAGTAGCCGCCTAATTGTCACTGACAAAATATCTAAAACTCGCTTTCTCGTTGATACTGGTTCTGACTTATGTTGCTTTCCTCGACGTCTATTACGTGATCGTCGTCCTCGTGTCAACTACGACTTGTGTGCTGCAAATGGAAGCAAAAACCAACATATGGTTTTATAACTTTGAATCTCAACTTAGGACTTCGTCGTGATTTTCCTTGGAGATTTATCGTTGCTGACGTCGATTTACCGATAATTGGATCTGATTTTCTTGCTCATTATCATCTTTTACCAGATTGTCGTACAAAACGCATCGTCGACGTTACCACTGGTCTGCAAGTACACGGATTGTCTCAGCCTTTCTCTCAAAGCAGCATTAAAGCAGTTCAGGATTCGTCGACTTTCGGTGTTCTTATTTCTCAATTTCCAGAAATTACTCGTCCGCCAGGTTTACCTCGAAATATCAAACACGAGACCGTTCATCATATTCGTACAACTCCTGGACCACCGGTGACAAGCAAAGTGCGGCGTTTAAACCCCGAGAAATTAAAAATAGCTAAGAAAGAATTCGACGCTATGTTACAAGCTGGTACAACTCGTCCTTCAGAAAGTTCTTGGTCATCGCCTTTACACTTGGCTCCGAAAAGTGATTCAACTTGGCGCCCTTGTGGAGATTTTCGTGCATTGAATGCTCGAACTATCCCAGATCGCTATCCTGTCCGTCATATTCACGACGTCACACACTTTATCGATGGTTGTATTGTTAAAGCTTATCAACAAATTCCTGTAGCCGAAGAAGACATTTCCAAAACTGCTATTATTACTCCATTTGGCCTTTTTGAATTTCCATTCATGACGTTTGGACTTCGAAATGCTGGCCAGACCTTTCAAAGGTTCATGGATGAAGTTTTGCGAAGTTTGGATTTTTGTTTCGTTTACATGGATGACATTCTCGTTTTCTCTCGTTCCAAAGAAGAGCACGAACGCCATCTCAAAATCATTTTTGCACGTCTTTCAAAATATGGATTGGTGATCAACGTCAAAAAGTGCACTTTTGGAGTTCCCGAAGTTCCTTTTATTGGTTATATCATCTCTGCTGCTGGAATACAGGCTCCTGAAGAGCGTGTCCGGGTAATAAAGGACTTTCCATTACCAAAAACAGCACAAGATTTATTCCGCATGTTTCTGAATACGAAGCTCCATTGAATGATGCAATCAGCAATCCACTCCTGAAAGGATCTCAACCAATCAACTGGACGTCTGAACTGGAAGAAGCTTTCATAACCTGCAAAAACTGCATCTCTACTGCTTCACTTCTGGTTCATCCTCGTATTGGTGCGCCTCTTGGTTTGTTTACCGATGCTTCGAATCATTCAGTTGGAGCATGTTTACAACAGCTTGTCGATGGCGTATTGCATTCTTCTCGAAGAAGATGTCCTCAAAAGAATGTTCTTGGCCTGCTTTCTATCGTGAACTTCTTGCGATCTATGCTGCAATCCAGCACTTTCGTCATTTTTTGGAAGGACATTCATTCACGATTTACACCGATCATAAGCCATTGATCTACGCTTGTCAACAAAAACTTGAAAAACTTCCACCACTTCAACTCAGACAACTTTCATTTATTGCAGAATTTTCAACAGATATCCAACACATCAAAGGAACCGATAATGTCGTTGCTGATACACTCTCACGAATTGAAGCTGTTTCTGCACCATTGGATTACAAGTTGCTGGTAGAATCTCAAGAAGAAGACGATGAACTTAAGAGAATTACTCAAGAAAATTCTTCTCTCTGCATCGAGCGTGTGCCAATTCCTGGTTCCTCACTTACTGTGTTTTGTGATACATCAACAGGAAAAGCTCGGCCATTCATCACATCACCGTTTCGTCGTTCCGTTTTTGATCAGCTACATAATCTGAGCCATCCTGGTGCCAATGCTTCACTCAAATTAATCAGCGATCGGTTTGTGTGGCCTTCAATGAATAAAGACTGCCGAAATTGGTCTCGCGCTTGTAATGATTGCCAACGATCAAAAGTTTCACGCCATGTTCACGCTTCACTTGGAAATTTTGAAACTCCAACGAAGAGATTTTCCCATATTCAAATTGATCTGATTGGTCCACTTCCACTTGCATGTTCTTTTCGATATTGTTTAACTGTCATCGATCGCTTTACTCGATGGCCTGAAGTATATCCTTTGCCGAACATAACTTAAGATACTGGGACTCATGCACTTTTGGATTGTTGGATATCTCGTTTCGGCGTTCCTGAAATTATAACCTCAGATCGTGGAGCTCAATTTTCTTCTCATCTCTTTAAAATGTTTGTTAAACAATTTGGAATTCGGCATAACTTCACTACAAGTTGGCATCCCGCTGCAAATGGTTTAGTTGAACGATTTCATCGTCACTTGAAAGCCGCAATCATAGCTCATTCCCACATCGACTGGGTTCATGCTTTACCTCTTGTACTACTTGGAATTCGCTCAGCTTTTAAAGAAGATATCAAGGCTACTTCCTCTGAATTGGTTTATGGTGAAACGATTCGTTTGCCATTTGAATTTCTGTCTTCAAGTCTTGGACTCAAAATTTCCGATGATACAAGCAGCTTTCTTTCAAGTTTACGTGAATTTATGTCGCGCTTACGTCCAGTTCCAGCATCAAGACACTGTCAACCTGGAGTTTTTGGTTTCAAGGAACTATCGCAATGCAGTCATGCCTTTCTCAAAGTTGGACCATTTCTTAATGCTCTCCAACCTCCATACACCGGTCCGTATGAAATAATTGATCGCGATGAAAAAACAGTCACACTCAAAATTCGCAATGCACCAACTAAAGTCTCTATTGATCGCGTAAAACCAGCTTTTGTTTTTCAAGATGAGATTGTTTCAACATCTGTTCCTAATTCTACCTATTGCGCAATTCCTGTTTCAACATCTGTGTCTGTTCCTGTTCCTAAAACTGCACCAGTTCCAGAATATGCAACCCGATCCGGCAGAAAATTCCATTTTGAGAAGTTTTGAATTTGTAGCCAAATTTTCTACCAAGGGGGGTAGTGTGGCGATGCACTTTAATTGCTCACAACAAAAGTGCTGCTTAGCAACAAATATTTAAATTTTTGATTCAACAAGTTTTCATTGCTCAACTTGTTTTCAGTTTGTCACAATTTTTCATGGTGTGAAAATAAAAATCAATTTAATTATTACATTCTAAATATTAATAGGAAATATTTTATTACTTTTTTTCCCTATAACTTTATCACTTATGGTACCAAAGGACCATGAATAAATTTGCACTCCTATAAGAGGTAGGATTTGCACTGGTGAGGGAAATAAGCAAACGCGACACTTTAATAATAGAATTCACTTTATTAACCTTTTTAGGTACAAAGGATATGCGATGAGTTCGGTGGTAAGCGAATAACTAACTTAAAAACAGTCCAGCACAATCCACTGCACCGCTGACTTCTTTCAGTGAGCGCATATGTATGTAAATGTATGTACACTAAATAGTAATTTTTTCTTATATGCAAGAATAAAGGTATGTGAAATAAGATGTAGACTAAACAGTAATTCTTTCTTATTTACAGGGTGCTTCGAAACATGTATGTATACAAGGTATTTCAATAGGTGAGTGAAAGGTAAGTATTTTGATGAAAGTAGATAATTCATGATAATTCATAATTGGGGGCCGCCGTGGTGTAGCGGTTAAGTGTTCGGCCTTCTACACCAAGTCGTGGCGGTTCGATGCCCAGCAAAAGTAACATAAAAAATTATTTAGAAAAAGAATTTTTCTAACGGGGTCGCCTCTGCCATGAGAAGCTTCTCAGCAAAAAAAATTAATTTGCTTTGCAAGTACCGTTCGGAGTCGGCAAAAAACTGTAGGTCCCGCCAACTTGTATGAAAAACTCAAAAAGCAACACACCACAAGTTGGAAAGAGAAGCTCGGCTAAAAATCTCGTTAGAGGTTATGATAACCTGTTGGTATATCGCCGCCATTAGTTTTTTTTTTAGATAATTCATATGTATATAGGTAAGTCTGATTATAAGTATTAATAATATAGTAAACAGGTAAGTAAATACACCACAAGTTGGAAAGGGAAGCTCGGCTAGAAATCTCGTTAGAGGTTATGATAACCTGTTGGTATATCGCCGAAATTAGTTTTTTTTTTTTATATAATTCATATGTATATAGGTAAGTCTGATTATAAGTATTAATAATATAGTAAACAGGTAACTAAATTCATTTCAATATTATTCTTTTGTTTTATTTTCAAGTAGTTGAGGTTCCTGCTCAAGTCTTCAACACCCAGATATCCTTTTGTCACCCAGACAGATTAAATACACGCAACTTTATTGACTGAGTTCAACTTAACGACTGTCTCGTTTATTACAAGTTTCTCAAATACAAAGTTAACTCAAAAATGAATATGTGATACAGATTGGTGAGTGAAATGAATATCAAAGGGAAACGAAAATAGGAAAATAGAATACAATACATAGAGTTGCCGAAGAGCACGAATTTAGCGATGACAACTCGGCCTCTCCTGACATTAACTCGTCCCGAGTTAAAACATATCATCGTCATTTTCAGGATCGCCACCATCATCAATCTCCGGGAACAGAGCACACCACGGCTTCATTTTATCTGCTGTGGCGACCGTACTATATTTTCTTTGCTATCGTGGCATGTCCTCCATATCTTCTACAAGATATCGATCGAACCGCAGTACCTTCTTTACTACGCATGGTCCCTTGTACTTAGGTTGCAATTTTCGGGAATCGCCGGTACTTGGCGGTGGTGCTTCCAGGAGAACTAGAGCCCCTTCATCATAAGGCACCGGCTTTTTGTGTCTAGCATCAAATTTCTCCTTCCATTTTATTCTTGCTGCTTTGATGTTACGAATTGCTTCGTCGCTTCGTCCTTGCATGTTTAGTTGATAATCGTCTGCTTGTAGTGCAGCCAGTATCTTATTTCCGCTTAAATCCCTCAACGGGAAATCGTACACCAAATCAATCGGTGCGAACTTGGTGGTTGCGTTGACCTTTGTATTTAGTGACCACTGCAACATACGGACGTGTGTATCCCAGTCTTTCGCATCGCTACTCGTTGTTCTCAAATACGCCAACACATATTGATTCACACGCTCTGCTAGGCCATTTGTATATCGTTCGTCTGACAGAAGTTACTGAATGCAGCTGATGTAAACGCAGTGCCTCGATCCGACACAATTCGTTGTGGTAGGCCAAAATAGAGAGTCAGCTGATTCAGTGCGTCTACTACAGGTTTCGTCTTCGTCGAGCGTGTTGGGCACACCACAGCGTATCTCGCAAGTGCATCGACAACAACATACTCATAACCATGGCGACTTTTAAAGAACGGTCCCAGATGGTCTACATGGAGTGTTTGAAATGGTAACGACGGTGTATCCATCCCGTACAATTCACACTCTTTAAGCCTCGGCGGTTGTAACAACATTCGATGCATGATTTTATAAAACCTTTGACAAAGTTCCGCAACCTCGGGAAATAGAAATTTTTCGAAATTCTTTTAATTGTTCCATCTACGCCAGGATGCCCAACGTCATCGTGGCACAGCTTGAGTATACGCCACCGCATACCCTTCGGCACAACCAAGCCTGACAATCCGTAGCAATGGTAAAGTTCTTTCCAAGTAAAAACATTCTAAATCTATCGCAAGCTTCTACAACTGCCAATACTTCCAGTTCGTAAGCATGGTAGTTCACCTCTTGGGGAGTGCAGGCTCGACTAAAGTATGCTACTGCTTTCAAATCACTACCCTCTCTTTGCAAAAGCATTGCTGCGATACCAATACTCGATGCATCGGTATGGAGTTCATGCTCCTTCGTAATGTCATAAATCGTTAAGACTGGTGCTGTCGTTATTCGATTAACTAAAAGTCGGAATGCATTCTCACACTCCGAGCTCCATTCGAAATCTACGGTCTTCTCCGTAAGATGAGTGAGGGGCCTAGCGATATGAGTAGGGCTGCCAGGTCCCCCTGGGGCAAAACCGGGACACTTTGGAAATTCAAGAAAAAGTGAACAAGCAATGGAAAAATTTTTTCGGCTTTGTGGTTGCTGGTGTCCGTTGAAATTCCATAAAAAGGTATATTTTTTATTAAAATATCTACAAAGTTTGCTACTGAATGCGGAGCCAAAACATTTTTGATTAAAGCTGTTGCTTTGGTCCTGAAAACTGATTACTTTGCTGCTATTTCCGAATCAGGATACATGAGCGCATTTAGTTTTGTAGTGACATCTATTGAGCTGAAGTACTGATAGTGATTAATAATCTTAAAGGCATTTGTTAGCTCAGCGGCGGAGATCAGATGCCTCTTTGCTGTATTTGGTTTTACAAAAAAAGAAGAAATTTCTTTTGAAGTAGACGCCTCGCATAACCTTGATTTGTACTTGGAACTGCCGATATGATCAACAATATCTGAGCGACCACCGTTACCAATGGCAATAAAACAATCGCAAACTGTGCACAACGATTCATGTTCACTTCTCCCACGTTTCATAAAAGAACATTCCAAGTGGTTTAATGTATTATAAACATATCTATTTTATAAATTTTGTGAGAAAACTTACAATGAAATCAGAAACACTGAACTCGAAGAACCAAATACTTAGCGCAAAACAAAAACAGCTGTAGCTAATTAGGAAGAACACTTTACTATACAATATGCAACTATCGAGCGATGCTAGAGTTTTACAATTGAAGTCGGTAGTTGGTACTTTTATTCAGACTAGTTGGAGCGGCGCATTATAAGCAAACCAAATAGTTGGTAGATTTCATGGCTCCTTACAATCGATTAGATTTAAAAACCGGGACATTTTAGGGTTGGACCGGGACACCGGGACAAATGGCCTAAAACCGGGACATGTCCCGGAAAACCGGGACGTCTGGCAGCCCTAGATATGAGCATACCCGGCAACAAACTTTCGAAATAACCCAGTCAATCCCAAGAACCTACAAACTTCAAATTGATTACGAGGAGTTGGGTATGCCTCTATCGCCGCCGTTTTTAAAACCCCTGGCCTAATGCCATTCATATCAACTTGATGTCCCAAGAACGTTACCTCGTTCTTCAAAAATGAACACTTTGATATCCTTAAAGTCAAACCCTCTTTCTGAATAATTTTGAGAAATTCCTCCAAATAGAACAAATTTTCTTCGACAGTACTGGTCGCGATAATTACTTCGTCTACATAGCTACGACCGCTCCCTTCAAAGATTAGTTGTGACATCATTCTCTGGAAAGTGCACGGAGCATTTCGTAATTCAAATGGCAGTCTGTTAAACTCAAATGTCCACCCTGCGTTACGAATGCGGTAAACGGTTTGGAACTTTCTTCTACTTCAATTTGGTAGTATCCCGAAATAAGGTCTAACGTGGTGTAAAACTTCTTTCCAGACAATGTTGACAGAACCCCATCCACTGTAGGCATCAACCAAGGCTGCTTTTCAGTAATTGCATTCAGCCCGCGAAAATCTACACATAACCTGTCTTCACCATTCTGCTTACGTACCAATACAACAGGTGATGAATACAGTTAATTGGATTTTCTAATGATGCCCAAATGCAACAGTTCTTCAATTATTTTCTCAACTACGCGCTGCTTCGGGATAGGGATACTGTACGGCCTTTTAGCTATAGGCCTCTCCGACGTTAGCTTAATGCCCATCGTAAATGTTTTGGATTTCCCTAATTCGGGTAACTTTTCTCCGAAGCAGTGCGCATATGAATTAATTATGTCAATTAAACTGTTCTCAAGATTCGCTATAAAAGACTTGCCAACATCCAATGCACCGCTTCTAATTTCCATAACCCTACATGCGCCGTCCTCAATCACAACTTTTCCTATGGCTAGCACGTCGGTTCAGTGCATCATGTTTCATCACCGAATCATTTATAATTAGCAACTCAACCACACGTATGACATCATCGAATTTAACGCGTACTAATATTTTTCCGTTGCAAACAACTTCACCGCCGGCAAAACCAATTAGCTTTTCATTACACGAAATTACACATGAACCACACTTTTCTGCAATCGATTGCTTCACCAAGGATTTGCTGCTACCCGAATCAATGAGTGCTTTACGCTCTACCCCCGTTGACCCTATAATTAAAATTTCTTTACACAGTTCAGTATATGGTTTCTTGTTGGCAATTTTATTTATAACAGTTTCGCTTTCAACCTCTTGTTCGCTTTCACCCTGCTCTTCACTTGCTATCTGGCGTACACGCTCAACTTGTTTTTGTTCAAACTTCTTTCTTGGCTTTGCACAATTCCTGGCAATGTGCCCTCTCTTCCTACAGTTGTAACAAATTGGGCCGCCTTGACTTTTGTTTGCATTAAATTTGTTCACTTCATTCGAAACATGCTATGGCTGATGCATTTTTATCTTTTCGCTAGACTTTGTTCGGCCTTCAAAATTAGCAGATAAATTCAAAAGAGATTGCAACAAATCTGCACATTTTAAAAACTGCATTGCATCTAATGTCCTACGCAAATTGTCATCGGCCAACCCATTTATGATATACCTAATTATTGAACTGTCATCAATATTATCTTTACGGTCTATATTGCCAACATATTATAATAATATTCAACCAATGTGTCACTCTTTTTCATTTTTTGTTCATCATACGAATATGAGTGTCAGCTGAATTTCTTACGTACGGAAAATCAGTCAAAAACGTTTCAACAAACTCACTCCATTCTCTGAAAGCTGGTTGAGCATCGGCCCATCGCTTTGCAACCCCACTCAACCTACTGAGTATCGCAAAAATTACGAATGTATCTTCCCAGCGATACATTGCTCTCAACTGCTCAACTCGCTCGATAAACTGTATTGATAAATATGTGTTGTCAGTAGGGTTGAAAATTGATAAAATTGCTGCTATTTCACTTGGCTTATGTGTATACATGTTTGGCGTTGTGTACGAAAATCTCTCTTTCGCTGCTTGTGTTGAATTTAAAGGCTGTGTTGCATCATGCACGAAGTCGTTGAGTTCATTCCCGAGTTTGAATAAAACGAATTTGCCTACTGCGTCATTGGGTACGTCGACTGCGGCTGTTGTATAGTTGAATACTGCGGCTGCGCCGTCGAATACGGCATGTATGATTGTTGTGACGTTGTATACGAGAAATATGGTTGCTGCGAAGTCGGCACCATATACGAGTATGTGCGATGCGAATGGAATGGTTTCACCTGCGCTGAAAACGCTGTGGGCAGTGCCTTTGACGCTGGCGTCACTAACGATGTTGCTTGTTGTACAAACCTGCTAGCGTCTGCGTAATTGCAGGCGGTGCTGCCGTGCACGTAGAAATAAACGATTCATGGTAGTTACCTGTTCTTTGTTCTGGAATATTCGATCCTTCTGGACGAAAAGTCTGCAACTGTGCACCCAGTTTCTCTATGACACTACGTAGAGCACTTACTTGCATCTCCAGCTGCGGCATGACCCTTACGTCTGCCTTGGACTGCTCCTCATTCTGCTTCGAATTTATGTTACCGGGCTGTGTTACACCGCCGCTTGCCTGCATATACGGCTCCAATATTGGCGTCAGCACTGTTTCGTCTACTTCCTGCAATCTGTTGATTAATTCGGCTTTTGTGCCACTTGATTTTACTTGCAATTTATGCAGTAGTTCCTTTAATTCTGCAACTGTTAGGCGGTTAAGGTACATCCCACTTTCGATGCTGTCACCCAGACCGATTAAATACACGCAACTTTATTGATTGAATTCAACTTAACTCAAAAATGAATATGTGATATAGATTGGTGAGTGAAATGAATATCAAAGGGAAACGAAAATAGGAAAATAGAATACAATACATAGAGTTGCCGAAGAGCACGAATTTAGCGATGACACTTGTTTGTTTGTACATACCTAAAATATGTATGAAAACGATTTCAAATATGAAAATATATGTATTATTATTATTATAAGGCCTTATTACACCGCGACCATTAGTACGATCTATTGTGTGACCTATCAGCTTATTGCTGTATGTGGAGGCTCTTTATAAATTTGAGCACCTCCTCAGGTTTTTTATTCCAGCAGACTGTCTTTCTTGCTAACACAATGCATTCGCAGAGTATATGAACCGGCGTTTCATCGTCCAGTTCGCAAAACCGACAAATTGTTGTATCTGACAGATTCAGCTTACTCAGGTGATAACGCAGACCGCTATGTCCCGTAAAATACCCAGTAAGGGTTCTTAGATCCACCCTCCTTAGATTAATGAGCCTGGATGATGCTCTTTGTGAGGGTTCTATAAAGGGTTGGGCAAGCCTCTGCCCTAGGCTGCTAAGCCAATGCTGCCTAAACTGTTTATTTTCTTTATTTGCTTATGGTCTCCTTTACGTGGGCCTTCGTGAGTCCACTAAAGGATTCCGGACCATGAAATGCTGTTGGAGCACCATGTTTTGCCAGGTGATCTGCTTTTTCGTTGCCGTCATGCCCTTCATGCCCTCGGACCCAACCTAACAAAACTTTGTTTTTGGCTCCCAGATCATTAAGGACTGCGACACACTCATCGACAAGCTTCGAGGTTATAGTGTAAGACTGCAAGGCACGTAGGGCCATAATATAGATTCGCATAGAGGATAGTCTTCTTCGGAGGCATTCTCTGTCACATAATTCTATTGCGTGGATTTTCGCTTGAAAGATAGTGGAGTAGTTACCCATCGGTACCGATTTTTTGTAATTTGGTCCATAGATACCAGCTCCCGTTTTACCATCTTCCAGCTTCGATCCATCCGTATACCAAAACACCGAACGGATTCAGCACAAGGATTCCCTTTGTCCCAGAGCTCTCGATCTACGATCGAAACTTCAACGTTTCGCATGATCCTGAGCGTAGGAGTTATTGCATCACTTACTTGCAATATAGGACTCTTTATGAAATTCTTGACTATCTTCATATGTCCTGTCATATTTCCGATTTTGAGATCGGAAATGTTTTGAAGTCTTAATGCAGCAAGTGCGGCCTCCTTCTCTATCAGAATAGGGAAAGGAGGTATTCACACAAGGGCACTTAAAGCATCAGCAGCGCACGTTCTCATTGCACCTGTTATACCGACACAGACTAGCCGATGCAGCTTACTTAAGTTAGTTGCTGCTGTTCTTTGAGCAGTCTTAGGCCACCATACTAGAGAAGCGTATGTGACTATTGGCTTCACAGCTGTATTAAATGACCAGTACGTTATTTTGGGAGACAGCCCCCATGTTTTGGCATAAAGTCTAGTGCAGGCGAAAAAGGCCCTCGTTGCTTTATTTATGGTGGCCTCCAAATGAGCATTCCATGTGAGGGTTTTGTCCAATGTTAACGCTAGGTATTTCGCTTCCGTCGAAAAACCTATGCGGCTGCCTTCTAGGGACGGCTTTAACATAGAAAGCTTTCTTCGCCTCGTGAAAGGTACCAAGACTGTTTTATTTGGGTTGGTAGATAACCCTTTGTTAGCGCACCGTCTTTCAATGATGCGCAGGGCATGTTGCATGCGATCGGATATTGTTTCTTCATGCATTCCTGTTACGGAGACTACTAAGTCATCCCCATATCACTGTACGTCAAAGCCGTTGTCCTTCAAAAGATGAAGAAGTTCGTCTATGACTAGGGTCCACAGTAGAGGAGAAAGTACACCTCCCTGAGGGCATCCCCTTGTGGCCACGATTGAGCCAGCACTCCCTCCTATCTCAAAGCTGATTTTTCTTTGCTTTAGTATGGCCAGGACCCATCGAGTGATCACTAAGCTTACGTCCTTGCTAATCATAGCTTCCTCAATGGCCTGGTAGGTCGTATTATCGAAAGCCGATTAATGCCGTAGTTATTGGTTGGTGCAAGCAATTGCCGCGTTCTTTCATGGTAAAGTGAATTAGTTCCCACTTCGTTTTCCTCGGATTTCTGAAAACGGACTAATCAGAGAAGTGACCCAATACAATATGTTTGTGGTCCGAAATTGATTCCTCCCCCGAGACGTGCCAATTTGTGACATCGAAGGCCATGTTTTGGCTGCGTAGAGTAAGTGTAGCATTACATTAACACATCGCCCTTTTACTTTAATTGTCATGTGCTCACAAATATTGTATAAACAAATATGAATGAACACAAACAACATTCTACCCAAATTAGTTACATTGAACTCAGCGTGAGTTTATACAAAGGCTGCACATGCCGCACATAGCGAGGATCTTGTTACACTTGTGCGGACGGTCAAAGACACCGCCAAAGACAGTCGCAATGCCTAACTGAATCACAACGTCAGTTTGTCAATGCGACTGCCATACTTATATATTTATTGCAACCATATGCTGCCTTAGCATATTTTTGAATGATACACTTTAGTTTGTATGCATTAGTAATATACACATAGGTATACATTTTAGTTCGTAAATAACTTGTAAGTATTAGTGTAAGAATTTAGTATAAAAGAAAGTAAATTCAATAAAGAAAATCAATTCTGGATCGAACTCTAAAGCAATTATTTAGTTTGGCTATATGGCGATCCTGCCAGGCTTATAAACAAATAATTCACTTGGCTCTATACAGCGACATCGCCAGCCATAGTTAAATAAAATAACTTAGGTGGCTCATAGCGATACCGCCAGACGAAAATATAAAAACCGAGTGATGAGCATCCAGAGCAAACTGAAGAGAAAGAAGAATCTACACTAAGCTACTGCACTATAGATTTTATTAAAACATGTGCACTTATTAAATCATCTACACATGGAGACAATTTTGATGCAGAACCTGGGAACGAAAAATGTCGCATAACGCAGCACAGCAAATGTTTTTAGAAGAACTTATTTCCTGACTAAAATATGGCATAAAACAAATTTCTCTAGAAAAGTTTAAAAATTAAATATTGGAAAATTTTTTTTTAAATTTACAAAATATAAAAGGTACGAATCAGATCCTCGAGAGTCGCAAATCCGAAAAAGTTGGACCCAAAACGATTACCATCGAACAGTATCGGAAAAGGAATAAACAAAATAAAACGGAAGAAATTCCAAAAATACCTGTCCCAAAAATTGTACACAAAAGAAAAAGGGTAGGAAGAAAAGTAAAAAGACGAGTAGAATTAGCAAAGTTACATAAACAACTTAACTTTGCTACTAATTCAGATAAGAGATTAAAAATACAAGAAAAAATAGAAATGTTAAGACATCAAAATAAAATAAAAAATTGAGTAAGTTCGAACGCCTCTGTTAAAAATTATTTACTTTAAATCTTTTCTCATGGATTGTGCATTGCCCGATGATCTTGACTACGAAGCAATAAACAAAATTGTAGACCATTTAGAGCGTGAAAACGCAGACATTGCTCGTAGAAGAAGATCACGAGATAAGGGAAGCACAGATACAATTTAAACTGTTTAAGAAAATGTTGGTTCTATATAGGAGTGGGTAGAGAACCCACAATGGAAGACTTATAGATAAGGCAAGAAGAAAATTGAAAAAATGTAAATTAAAAGACAAATTTATGAATAAATAAAAATAAAAATTTAAATTCAAAAATTTTACTATAGAATTTTAAAAAATGACTTTGTGGAAAATTGCACTAAACGGCATATTAATAGGAATAGCAGGATACGAAGTAGGGAAAGACACTTCAGGTGAAAACACCTACGATACTAAAATAGTTAAATATGAACCACATCCTATCGTAGAAAACAAGGAAGAAGTTTCCGATAAGTGGTTGACCGCTTTTGCATGCGTAGCTACATGTTTAAGAGTCGCGATGGTAATCTTGATAAAAAAATTACATCAAATATAAATTGAGGCAATTAAACAATGTACAACAACGCGTATAATTTTCCAAATAAAAAGAAACAACTCCCCAATAATACCAAAAGTTTTAACCAGAAATGAATCAATGGAAAGAAATCCATGACACATTATTGGAGGGAAAAACTAAAGCTAGTAAATCATACAAATTTATAAATAAGAGTATTTCCATAACAAGAGAAACTATAGTAAAACATTTTAATACAATTTTGGAAGCTCTTAATAACATTAGACAGGTGATCAATGCGTCAAATCGCATACTTACCATAGAACACCAAAAAGAAGCTTACCAATTTTTCTCAGACAAACTAGTATCTGCTCTAGCCAAACACAATATAGAATTTGACGTACCAAATACAACAGAAGAGGAAATTCAAATAGATTTTTTATTACTACCTGAACGCATTCATAGCCGAACCCCCTCACCTTCATTAAGTCATGCCACATCGGTGGAAGAATTTAGTAAAAATTTATGACTTTTTTCAAAAATTAATATCTCGGAAACTGTAATTTTTTGTTTGTTTAAACTTTTTCTATATTGAGTGAACTGTTCATATTTTAACTTGGCTAAATCAACTAGCCAAATTTCGTTGTTTTCGAGATACGATTTTTTGAGTATTCAACTTTTTTCCATATACTTTGCATCAATATATGCAGGGGAAAATGTTAAATATTCAAAAACTCATATCTCGAAAACAACGAGTTTTGGCTAATAGGCATTTGTCAAGTTGAAATATAAACTGTTCACTCAATATAGAAAAAGTTTAAACAAACAAAAAATTACAGTTTGCGAGATATTAATTTTTGAAAAAAGTCATAAATTTTTATTAATACTAAAAAAAATCGTCTTTTTTTAACTATATGCTATTGTTTATGAATTTCTATTCAAGTAAAAGTAAAAGCGAACATTTCAAAGAAAAAATCATGAGAATCGGTTAATTTTTGACAAAGATAATATGCATTTCATCAATATATGGGTGGAAAAAATGTTTAATATTCAAAAAATCATATCTCGAAAACAACGAATTTTGGCGAATAAGCATTTATCCAAGTTGAAACATAAACTGTTGACACAATATCGAAAAAATTTCAAGACAAAAAAATTTGATATATCAATTTTTGAAAAAAGTCATAAATTTTTACTAAATACTGAAAAAAAATAAATTTTTAAACTATATAATATTTTTTTTAAATTTATATAAAAGTAATAGTAATAACGAACATTTAAAAAAAAATTAGGAGAATCGGTTAATTTTTGACAAAGTTATTGTGAGTTGAAAATATGGGCGAAAAAAATGTTCGTTGCATTTTAACGATTTCAACGGCCGATAAATCCGAAAAAAAATGTTTTCAGGAAAAAAAAGACACGTGTTTCTTTATTTTGACCAAAGAACAACATATTAAAATTTCATCGAAATCAAAAATCATGTCCCGCGCGGAAATGGAATGAGCCTATACAAATTTAAATTGCTCATATTAGTTATAGGAAAGACAAACTGCTAAAAATAAGTGTTTGGTAGTAAATACATACATACTTTTCTCAGAAATTTTGTTTTGTACCTTTATCGAGATTGCTGCAAATAAACGAATCTTGGCCCCAGTAACGGCGCTTCAATAAAAGATCTCTCATCATTGTCTGATATTACAACAACCATTACAACTTTGTCTACCTTTTACTGAAAAATTCTGTTTACCCCTTTTTATTAAAAACTTGAAATTTTCCTATCACGTGCATGAAGAATCCCAAATTGAAAAAATTTTGATGAGAATTAGGCAGTCTTGAAAAATGGTACCCTTTGTCCAGACTTTAGGCAATTGAAGTGAATGCATTTTTATTGAATAAATAGCAGTATTTTAATTAAATCAAAATCTATCACTTTTTGCTTAAATCAACCATAAAATATTCAAGCCCAAACACTGATTTAAGTCCAACACCTTAACAATTACGCACTAAACCAAGACTTCGGAATTAGTGGGATATCAGACTTTTCTAATAGAATCGAAAGTCATTCGACTTTACTTAATAAAATTGCACTAAACGGCATATTAATAGGAATAGCAGGATACGAAGTGGGGAAAGAAACTTCAGGTGAAAACACCTACGATACTAAAATAGTTAAATATGAACCACATCCTATCGTAGAAAACAAGGAAGAAGTTTCCGATAAGTGGTTGACCGCTTTTGCATGCGTAGCTACATGTTTAAGAGTCGCGATGGTAATCTTGATACAAAAATTACATCAAATATAAATTGAGGCAATTAAACAATGTACAACAACGCGTATAATTTCCCAAATAAAAAGAAACAACTTCCCAATAATACCAAAAGTTTTAACCAGAAATGAATCAATGGAAAGAAATCCATGACACATTATTGGAGGGAAAAACTAAAGCTAGTAAATCATACAAATGTATAAATAAGAGCATTTCCATAACAAGAGAAACTATAGTAAAACATTTTAATACAATTTGGAAGCTCTTAATAACATTAGACAGGTGATCAATGCGACAAATCGCATACTTACCATAGAACACCAAAAAGAAGCTTACCAATTTTTCTCAGACAAACTAGAATCTGCTCTAGCCAAACACAATATAGAATTTGACGTACCAAATACAACAGAAGAGGAAATTCAAATAGATTTTTTATTACTTCTACCTGAACGCATTCATAGCCGAACCCCCTCACCTTCATTAAGTCAAGGCACATCGGTGGAAGAATTTAAAATAAACACCCCAATAATAAACGTCCCAATGCCACAAACCTCAGCAGAATTTATTATTATTATTAGATGCACTCGATATACTTGAGCAAATCAAGGATACACACGAGGCATTGGCCATTACCATGAAAAAAACAAAGCTGAATGATACAGCAAGGAATTTTATTAGTAATGAGTCCACAATCGAACAAATAAAAAAAAAATTAAAGACCGCAATAAAGGGTGAATCAGTGGATGTTTTAACCGCGTAGCAAAACTGCTAACCAATACACTGCGGAAATTGAAAAAATCACAAAGTCATTAGAAGGAGCATATATCTCTATATGAAGGATTAAACCCAGACTTAGCCACGAGATATTCAACACAGGCAGCAGTTTAAGCCGTGTGTAAAAACTGCTCTAATGACAAGGTCAAAATGATAATGCAAGCAGGAATGTTCACAACGATGAACGATGCAATCTCGAAATTCACTAACAGTTGTACCGAAATCACTGGCAGCTCAAACACGATCTTAAATGTACGACAGCAAAGTCAGTACAGGAGTAATTTCCGTGGAGGTTACCGTAGTAACAACTATGGAAATTACCAAAATAGAAGATACAGACCACAGGCAAGTTACAACAATAATTCTAGATCAAAAAATAATAGAGGATCACAATCCCGAAATACAAACAGACCATACACACAAACCCGTAACGTGCGCAGTTGCACCGAATCGGAAAACCAGGAAACTCCACTTCAAAATTAACAAAAAGAAAAATATGCGTACTTAATCTAAACCTAAATAGCTATATATCTACAAGGACATCATTAAACAATTCATACTCAAATTTTTTAATTGATACTGGAGCCGATATCTCCAAAATTAAAAAACAGCAAATAAATAATAAAGAAAAAATAAATACTGAACAAATCACAGATTTGAAAGGCATTGGTCAGGGAATAACTAGCACTTTAGGCACAATCAAAGCAGATCTATAAGGCGATGACCTTCTAATCTATATATATAAAATTGGATGTATGTATGTATTTTTTTTTTTAAGGTGGTTTAGAGGTCGCGCTACTCGTTTTTATAAAAAAAAAATGAGATCATCATCATCATTTATTGGCGCTTAACCGCCTAAGCGATTTTGGCCGTCGCCTATCAAAGCACGCCAGTCATTCCTTTTTAGCGATAACTGACGCCAATTGGAAACCCCAAGGGAGTTCAAGTCATCCTCCACCTGTTGTTTCCATCTCAGTCGAGGCCTCCCCCTTCCTCTGCTGCCGAATTCGGGTGACGATTGGAAAACCTTCTGGGCTGGGGCTTCTTTGTCCATTCGCATGACGTGACCCAGCCAGCGGAGCCTTTGGGCTTTAATTCGCTGGACTATGGTCAGATCTGCGTAAAGCTCGTACAGCTCATCGTTAAATCTCCTTCGATACTCGCCGTCGGCATCACGGGAAGGACCATAAATCTTCCGGAGAACTTTTCTCTCAAATACTCCAAGGGCCATCTCATCTTCTCTTGACATTGTCCATGAATCTGAGCCATACATCAGGACAGGTATGATGAGAGACTTATAGAGCGTGATCTTTGTTCTTCGAGAGAGGACTTTACTTCTCAATTGCCTACTCAGTCCAAAGTAGCACTTGTTCGCAAGAGTGATTCTCCGTTGGATTTCTAGACTGATATTATTTTCGGTGTTAATGCTGGTTCCCAAATAGACGAAGTCCCTCACAGTTTCAAATTTGTAACTATCAACAGTGACGTGGCTGCCAAGGCGCAGGTGCGCCGATTCTTTCTTTGATGACAGCAAATACTTCGTCTTGTCCTCGTTGACCGCAAGACCCACTTTTTTCGCTTCTTTATCCAGTCCAGAGAAGGCAGCGCTTACGGCGCGGTTGTTAAGGCCAATGATATCAATATCATCGGCATACGCCAGCAATTGCACGCTCTTGTAATAGATTGTACCATTGCGGTTTAGCTCTGCTGCTCGAATTATCTTCTCCAGCATCAGGTTGAAGAAATCGCACGAAAGGGAGTCGCCCTGTCTGAAGCCTCGTTTGGTTTCAAATGGCTCAGAGAGGTCCTTCCCGACTCTGACGGAGCTGTTAGTATTGCTCAACGTCATTTGGCAAAGCCGTATAAGCTTTGCAGGGAAGTCAAATTCAGACATGGCGGCATACAGGCAACTCCTTTTTGCGCTGTCAAAAGCGGCTTTGAAATCGACAAAGAGATGGTGTGTGTCGATTCTTTTATCATGGGTCTTCTCCAGGATTTGGCGTATCGTGAAAATCTGGTCGATGGTAGACTTACCAGGTCTAAAGCCACACTGATAAGGTCCAATCAGCTTGTCTACGATGGGCTTCAGTCTTTCACACAATACGCTAGAAAGAACCTTATATGCGATATTAAGAAGGCTGATTCCGCGGTAGTTGGTGCGGTTAGCGGGATCGCCTTTCTTGTGGATTGGGCAGAGCACACTTAAATTCCAATCTGGAGGCATGCACTCGTCTGACCATATTCTGCATAAGAGCTGATGCATGCTTTTTACCAGCTCTTCGCCTCCGTGTTTGAACAGCTCGGCGGGTAGTCCGTCTTTTCCAGGCGCTTTGTTGTTTTTGAGCCGGGATATAGCTATCCTCACTTCATCATAGTCAGGTGGTGGGACGACTTTTCCATCGTCAGGGATTGGGGTATCGGGTTCGACGTCTCCCTCGCAATTTAGCAGTGAGGAGAAGTGCTCCCTCCATAATTTAAGTACACTCTGTACGTCGGTTACCAGGTCGCCATTATTGTCCTTACAGGAACTTGCCCCGGTCTTAAAACCTTCCGTCATCCGCCGGATCTTTTCATAGAATTTTCGGGCATCATTCCTGTCAGCCAGCATCTCAAGCTCCTCACACTCACGCCTTTCGGCCTCACGTTTCTTTTTTCTGAAAAGGCGTCTCTCTTCCTTCTTTGCCTCACGATAGCGTTGCCATACACTGCGGGTTGCGCCCGTTCGCAACGTCTCCCTGTAGGCAGCGTCCTTTTTGTCCGAGGCAGTGCTGCATTCCTCATCGTACCAGTTGTTTTTGCGGGCTCGCTGGAACCCTATAGTGGCCTCAGCGGCGGTACGTAATGAGTGAGAGATATGCTTCCATTGCTCGGTTGCATCGTTAGGTCGAGGATTGCTCTCCGATAGCAGGTGTGAGAGTCGAGTGGAGAAATTGTCAGCTGTCTGTGTCGTGCGCAGCTTCTCGACGTCAAACTTTCCTTCCGTTACTGTGCGCACTTTCTTTGCTACACAGAGGCGTGTGCGTATCTTGGCTGCAACAAGATAATGGTCCGAGTCGATATTGGGACCACGAAGGGTACGCACGTCCAGAACGGTGGAGCTATGTCTGCCGTCGATCATGACATGATCAATCTGGTTTCTTGTTCTTTGATCAGGAGACAGCCATGTGGCTT